>JAULSY010000071.1:0-20415 GCA_030512305.1 Cercophora samala | reverse complement strand
CGGCCCCCCCCCCCCCCCCCCCCCCCCCCCCCCGCCCCCCCCCCCCCCCCCCCCCCCCCCCCCCCCCCCCCCCCCCCCCCCCCCCGCACCAGGAACCCCCTTCTTCTTGTTTCCGTTGTTGTTGTTGTTGTTGGTGGTGTTTTTTCCCAACTTCTTTCTTTCTCTCCGTCTCTCTCTCTGTGTTGTTATCTTGGAAGAACCAGGCTCATGATACCAATTGGCTGCACAAACCACACCACACTACTACATGGACACACATTACAAACACACACACAAAATTCTCTCTTTTTATTCAACAGACAGTTTTTATCATCAGACATTACAAGATTATCATGCAAAATCATCATCCAAACGGACCACCAAAACCAAGGGGAGGGGGGAAAGGTCGATGACTCTCATTTATGGATGTTCTTTTTTTTCTTTTTCAGACACTCACTCACTCACTCACTCACTCTTTTCTTCTTCTTCTTCTTCTTCTTCTTCGGATCATCAGTCCGTCCTTCTTTTTTGAAGGTTATTGTTAGAAGGGTGTTGTTTTACTTCTTTTTTTAAATTCTTTTTTTTTTTTTTACTCTCTAGAATATTTGTTTACTACTGCCTGCATTGAGGACGTTTTGATGTTTTGGATGGATGGGTAGGTGGCTAGGTGGGGGAAATGTATGGGATGTGTTATTTTGCTGTATGGGAATTGAAATGGGGGGTTTGTTGTTTGGGAGTAGGGTGATATGTGATAGTTTCTGTTCAAGGGGGGGGGGGGGGGTGCGGGGGGGAGTGGTTATTTAGAGGGATGTCAGAGGGGGAGGGGAGAAAGAAGGGGGGGTGGGGGGTGGGTTTGTATATAGATGTTATCACAATACATTTTATCATTCCGAGATTTATTGGTGTTTTTTTGAGCACAGAACAACAGTTGGAAAGGTGATATGGTTGAGTTGTGAAATGTTTTTTGCTTGGTTCTTTTTTTTTTATGTGTGTAAGTGTGGCTGGCTCCTGTAAACGCCTTGAGTTGTTTCCCACTCCCTAGGTATGTTGTTGTTGTGCCCCGTCTGCATGTTTTTTTTTTGATATCCGTTCAACCTGGTAGGGGGGGTGGTTGGTTGTTCATAGTGTACAAGTTTTATACATCTCCTATCGTGTCAAATCTCTTCTTCCCTGCTCGCCCGTTGAGTTCTTTCTGCTTTTTTCTTCTTCTTTTTTTTTTAACTCCTTGGTGTGAAATCGGTCTGGACGTCCAGCCTGTTTGCGCCTTGGGCCTCGAGCTCCTTGATGCGCTGGCGTTTTTGGATGTCTTGGACGCGCCACTTTTTGAAGTATGTTACCTGTTCCGACCGTCTCGTTAGCAACCAGTCTAGTCCCAGTTTTATGATTATCCATCCCCCTCCAACCTCCCCATGGATGGCAATCAATTCCCTTTCATAGCCATTCATTCCTTTCATAACCATCCCTCTCCAAGCAGCAACCATTCCCCATTCTACCCCCAATCCCTTCTCAATGCCCCTCCCATACTCTCCCAGTTTTCCCCCAACTTTTCCAATTCATTAAAAGAGAGAGGGAAAGACCTACCCACTGAGCGGCACAATCCTTCTCAAAAACTTTGCTCTCCGCCCCGCATGCCTTCCCCGCGGCTTTTTCCTCCTTGAGGGCGTCGACAATGTTGTTCCTGTCCAGGCAGGCAAAGTACCCGTCGCGGGCCTCCCAGCAGCGGGCCCGCTCGGCGCGGGAGGGGGCGACGGTGCCGGCGCGGATTTCTTGAGAGCGTTGATCTTCGGGGGAGGAGGAGGAGAGCCAGCCCATTGTTGCGGTTTCTTTTCGTTTTTCTGAGGGGAAAGGGCTGGTAGGAGGGGGGGGAGGGGTTAATTGGAGGGGGGGTCGTTGGTGGGCTGGTGATGATGGTGATTTGGGGATTTGGGATTGGAGGTTTAAAGATGGTGATTTGCCGGCCGGGACCCAGGCAGGAATGGGGGAGCAGGGGTTAGGGAAGAATGTGGGGATTAATGTGCAGCGGTTGGGTTGGGGTGGGGCCGGGAGGTTGTTTAAGGTTAGATTATGTAATCTTACTGTACCGTTGTGCCCCCATGCCTGGGGTCAAGAGAGCGGCAGCGGCGCGCGCATGTGGAAGACGGGGGAGCTCTTTGACACTTTGACATTTAAATGCGCCAGGCTTCAACGACTTTTTCGACATGTTTTCACTTGAGTAAAAAAGCTGAGGACGATAACTTTGATACTGCGAGACTTGGAAGACGGTAATATTGAGTTCGAAAACGGACTTGACGAGGAAGGAATAAGCGACGAACCGGCTCGACGATATCACACTACACATACATACATTATCATCAGCATCCTAAACTCCATTCTTGCACGAATAACCCAACTCGAGACTGTTGCGACCGCGCGTCTTCGCCTTACCTTTTTTCTCCCCGAGACACTCTGCGAGATTATGCCACGATAGCATCCATTTCTCTCTTTTGACAACCGCATACAAAAGATAACACACCATCATGGCCCGCCGCCGCCGCCCCCCTCGCCCGGGCTCCCTTTCTGAGCTACCCCCCCTCAAGATCGCGTCCCAGATCCTCGCCCTCCAGGCGCTCTACTACATCTTCAGCTTCATCCTTTTGCTCTTCTCCGCGTTGGTCGCAGGCACAACCTTTTCCTTGGATTTGGTGTTGGGATGGCAAAGCATAAGAGGGGACACGACGCAGGGGTGGCTGTGCGGGTTCCTGGCTATCCTGAACGGGGGTGTATTGATGTTTGTCCCCCCCCTTCCCCCCCTCACCCCCCCCCCCCCAAATTCCTGCCGTATTGATTGTGTGACTAATCCCGCATACGTATCCAGGGGCGCCGCCATAGTAGTCCTAATAGGCCGGTCCAAGCTCGTCACCGACTTCGCCCTCTCCCTCCACGGCATCCACCTCCTCGTCGCCTGGTTCTACACCGGCGCGCTCCCCAAGCACATGGCCTGGTGGGTGTCCATGGCGGGCGCGAGCGTGGTCGGGGTCGTGCTCGGCACCTGGGGGTGCAGGTATCGAGAGTTGAAGCCGATTTCGTTTGGGGGGAGCAATAATAACGGCGGTAACAACAACAACAACAACAACAGTACGATCAATGGGCATTCGAGGGGGCAGTCACAGCCGGGGGAGCTGAGGAATTCGAACGAGCATGTGAGAGGTGGTGACCGTGGGAACGAGGAGGAGGATCTGGAGCAGGGGTTCTCGAGGGGACGGGGGAGGGGGAGGGGGAGGGATGGTGGGGGGGAGTATGAGATGGTTGATTTGCCTGGGGAGGGGAGTGGGGGGAGGTGATGAGGGGGGGGAGGGGAGAGAAAAAGGGGGGGGAAACTGTATTATTTGGTTTTTTTATAGATGGGATCAAGCGGGATTTTGGCGGGCGTTGGGGGGGGTTGTAAATGTATGATTATTGAATGGCGGATAGATGGTGGCAATGGCTCAGGGGGTTTTTGGGGCTTGGGATATATCTTGGGTATCTACTGTTGTGGATGCGAAAGAGGGAGAATAATAGATATTCTTCGTTGTGTTTTGGTTTCTTGCTCAGAGCCCTCGGTCATGACGTGCAACGAGTAGGGTGGTTGACACTCTGACTGGCACTTCACGATTATAGGGGGCAAGATATCATGCCAAAGTACCGACAAGTAAAAGACAAGCTTAATGTTAATCAAGATATATTTCTATGCTCTCGCTGCGCCCATGATAGGTCAAACCACCTCAGCCTATCCAAATGCCATTCTTTAACCAAAAAGAAAACAAATCTGTTGTTGATATCATGCTAATAACAGATGAAAAAAGACAAAAGAGAAAAATATTAAGCGATGGCCTCTACCCGCCAACCACCCATACTGGTACACATTCTTACAACACCCCCTTCCCCCCCGTTCAATCTCAAGTGTTTGTACAGCACCATCCCACCGCTTAAAGCTTCATGCCCAACATCTTGGCAACCCTCATACTTTGCCTGATGCTGAGATCAAGCATGATCTCCTCGGAACCACCAGGAATGGCATACGCCCTCACGTCACGGTACAGCCTCTCCACCTTCCCACCCTGCCCGCCGCGCGAGTAGGACAAGCCGCCAAAGATCTGCGACGCCTCACGGGCGCAGAACTCGAAAGTAACCGTCGCCTGCGCCTTGAGACCGGCGATGGGCCCTCCGAGACGAAGCATGGCCTCGGTCTCGCCCATCTTCTCGCACTGGTAAATGACATTCTCCAGCCAGTTGTACGACGCCTCGATCTGCCTCGCCATGTGCGCCAGCTTGAGGCGGATGACGGGGTGCTCAATCAGCTTCTTGCCAAACGTCCTCCTCTTGTTGGCGTACTTGACGCTCTCCTCGTAGCAGACGCGCGAGAAGCGCAGGCACTGGATGATGATGCCGATGCGCTCGTGGTTGAAGTTGGTCATGATGACGCGGAAGCCCTGGTTCTCCTTGCCGATCAGGTTCTCGACCGGGACCTTGACGTCCTCAAAGGTGATGTACGTCGTGCCCGAGGACCAGACACCCTGGCAGTCCATCCTGCGAGTGGAGACGCCGCCGAAATCGCGCTCGATGAGCAGGAGGGAGACGCCGTTCATGCCGGGACCGCCGGTGCGGACGGCGACGGTGAAGTAGTCGCACCAGATGCCGTTGGTGATCCACTTCTTCTCGCCGTTGACAATGTAATGCTTGCCATCCTCGGAGAGCTTGGCCTCGCAGGTGAGGTTGGCGACGTCGGAACCGGCGTCGGGCTCGGTGATGGCCAGGCAGATGCGCTTGTCGCCGTTGAGGATGCCGGGGAGGACACGGTCGACGACGGACTTCTTGCCGAACTTGACAAGCGGGGGGCAGCCGATGCCGAAACCACCAATGACGTTCCAGACGAAGCCGCCGGAGCCAACACGGGAGAGCTCGTCGGTGAGGAGCATCTCGTGGAAGAGATCCCACTTCTCGGTGGGGACGGACTTGATGGGGTTCTTGACGTAGTCCTTTTGGTAGTGGGTGCCCAGCAGGCCGGCGAGGTAGCCGCGCTCGCCCATCTGCTTGTAGATGTGGGCGGGGACCTCCTTCTTCTCGTCCCATTCGGTGACGTAGGGCTCGACCTCGGTCTCTACCCACTCGCGGACTTCGGCGCGGAGGGCGGCGTGGGTTTCGTTGAAGTAGGGGGAGTGGTGCTAGGTCGTGTTAGCTCGCATTCAGATCTCAGGAGTGAGTGAGTAGACTTACGCCCTGGTACCACGCAGGATCACCGAAAGGAATCTGCTCGCCAAAAGGCTCGATAGCCTCAGCCTCCTCAGCGGGGGCAGAAGCAGCAGCAGCAGCGGGCTTGGGCTTAGGAGCCTCCTTCTTAGGCGCGGGCGCAGGGGGCGCCTCCTTCTTGGGCTTGGTATCCAAGGAACCGATCTGGAGCTTCTGATACTTCTTGAGGATACCCTCATTGTGGTACTTCCAGAACTGCTTCGAGGCATCCTTGCCGGCGACTCTCTGGAGGATCTTCTTGCCACCTGCAAAACCCACCTCAGTCAGCATCCATTGCGCATAAACACACACACCGAATCCATTGCGCCAAACCGCATGAAAAGAAAAGAGTTACACACCTGGATGGTCATCCTGGAACTTGGTCAAGTCGTAAACATCGCCGTCGATGGTGATCCACAGGGAATCAGTCGTCCTGTGCGACGCAACGTCGGCCTGGGTAAAGGTCTTGGACATTGTGACGGTATATGTGTGTGTATGTTGTATGAACTCTTGCGACAAGTAGTCAAACAGTCCACAGTAGATGATGGGATAATGTATGAAGAAGAGAGAGTGGAAAGAGAGAGGGAGAGGAAAAAATACAACACGAAACAGCTTTACAGAAAAGGAACTCCCCCCTCTCCTCCCCCTTCAGCGCGGCGCGGGCGTGTCTCCATAAAGGGCCGCTTTCGTCAGTGGTGCGGGATAATCACATGCAAACCATGCCGAGCTCTCCGCCAAAACCCGCCCATCCAAATGTCAATGTACCTTTACCATACCGGCATACCGTAACAGCCAGCAACCCTCATGCAAATGATGTTACCCCGGGAATCTGTTTACAGGAAAAAGGCCCGGGTGCACGTGTCTCTGGCGACTGTGTCCAGCCTCCTCCCCAAATGCTGTACCTGAACCGTATGCCCGTGAAAGTGATTTTTAGTGTAGCTAACTAACGACTGCCGTTTGCGCCGCGCCCCGGCGGGCTCTAACGTGCGGCCGTTGTCAAACCGGGTCATCCGCCAGAGGTAACGGACAACGCTCTAACGTGTCTGAACGGGATTCATGGCTCTTTCTTTCCACTGCCCGTCAAGGCACACAGGCCCATGATGATGATGATGATCAAGACATCTTCCATAATTGATACCCAATCGATGTCTTCAACATTTTCAGCCTCGGAGCACAAAATCACGGGGAACACCACACACACACACAAGGGGGAACGTTGTTCTGGAATGTGGGGTAGAACATCCACCACCAGGGGATAAATAGAAACGTGGGGTAAAAAGAAAAGATCCACCCCCGAGCGTTTGAATTTCACAAGCTTTCCTCAATCACTTGGGGTTTTCCCCCCAGAGGATGAATTCGTCGCGATATAATACCTACCTGTACGTTGATGATTTCACAGTGTTACAGAATACTATCAAATACCGACCGACGTAAGCTGTCTCATCAAGTCAAGTAAGTCATCAACCAACCAACCAACCCCAGAGTCATGTGCCCGCCCATCCTTCCCACCCAAGAATTCCAAGGCGATGCAAAAACCGGCGCATGTGACAATTCCCCCTACAAAGCAAAGAACCACCACCACCTGGCGGCCGCCCCCCCCAAAAAATTGAGCCGCTCTCCAACAAGGCCCGAAGTTCAATTTCACCAGTGCGCGCAGTGTCCATGTCGGCCCCTCGGCTGATGTCATGCAACTCTCAAGCCAACCAATTGGCATCGCCGCTCGCTCGACCGTCGACCCAGAAAAAGAAGCCGAGGTATCTTTCCTAATCAGGTACCCCTGCACTATGTATGTAAACTGCTGGAAGCTATTTATGCAAGGCCATCTTCACTTTACAACCATGTAACGCGACTCGGAGATCCGTCAAGATGCAAATGCAGATGCAGATGCAGATGCGGTGAACACGGTGAAGTTTCATATGCCTTGGAATTGCACGACAGTGATCACACCCCATCTGTATCAAGATAATCTAGGAAGCCATCATTGTGACTACCAACCTAGCTATGTGATATATGCTCTTCCTTATTTTCCCCAAATAATAGCAAAGAATCCCGAATATCAAGGCTCATCAACCCCATTCCCGCCCATTGACACCATAAACGCCAGACCCAGCTAGCTGCCTTGCCTCCCAATATCGACAGCGAAACGCAAGTACCAAGGTCAAGAGCCATGTGACCATTACCAGATCCCCCATTATCGTGATAGCAAAAAAACCCTCCAGACAGGAAACAAAAATCAAGCAGTCCCCCTCGGTTTAGCCTTCAACTTGGCCTTCTCCTTCTTCTCCTCCTTCAGCTTCTTCTTCTTCGCCTCGTTCTGCTCCTCCAGCTTCCGCTTGTGCGCCTTCTTCTGCTCCTCCGTCTTGGGCTGCACCTTGAAGAAGCCCTCGATTCTGCTCTGCTGGCTGCTCTTCATGTTCTTCTCCAGCCTCGCCGCCGCACCCCTGACTCTGTCTTCAGAAAAGCCCTTCTCTTTGACGAGGAACTGCACCAACCCCTCAATGTCGGGCTTCTCCCACTTGAAGTCACAAAGCGGGTCGTCCGCTGGACGGACGTCGGGGTTGAAGAACAGATCGCGGGCATCTTCATAGGGCCAGTCCTCCGGAATCACGTATTTGCTCTTGGGGTCCTCCTTCATGTATTTTACCACTTCTTCCAGAGTCCCGTGCTCGCGGATGAGCTTGAGCGCGGTGGAGGGCCCGACCTTGGGAATAGGGTCGAGATAGTCGCAGCCGAGAAGGATGCAGAGGTCAACAAACTACACAGTCCAAAAGAGTTAGGTTAGCCACCCCTTCTCTTCAAGTCATTCCGTCGATAAAAGGGAGACAAACCTGCTTCCTCTCCATCCCCAACCCCTCCAACACCTTGTCCACATGAATCTCCTGAATCGGCTCCTTCCTCTGCTCCGAAAAAGTCAAATGCCGCAACAAGATCGGACTGTCAAAGCAAAGCGTATCCATGTCCTCACTCGCCGCCGCATACACCTTCCCCGCCCTCGCCAACACCGCGCACTGCGCCTCCGCCTCGGTCGGCGCAACAATATACGGTATCCCCATCAGCTTCAACAGCTTCTGGCACTCGGCATTATGCTCCCTCGTCACCCTCACCGTCCGCCTGCTAAACTTCTCCACCTCCTCCGCCGTGCCCGTCTCCTTGGCCTCCTCCAGCCCCTCGTGAGCCTCCTGCTTGCGCTGGAAGCGCTTGGCGAGCTCGCCCGACTTGAGCTTGGGGGGCGCGCCGTCAAAGACGTAGAGGGGCTTGATGCCGTTGTCGACCATGCGGAGGGTGCGGTAGAACATGCCCATCAGGTGGGACGTGGTCTGGCCGTCTTCGTTCATGAGCTGCTGGCCGTCGGAGCGGACGGCGATGAGGAAGGAGTAGATTGACATGGAGGCGTCCTGTTTTTCATATCACTCCCGATTAGAATACTACTGGTCCATATTTGTTTGAAAAAAAGAAAAAAAGAGGATAACTCACAATCGCAACCTTCCTCCCAAACTGGTTCTTGATCTCCCCCTCCTTGACCGCATCGGGCGCCTCCTCTTTGATGATCTGGAACAAGTTTTTGATTCCCATGATTGCGACTTTGTTTTTTTGCCCTCTCTGATTGTGTTGCTGTTGTTGCTTTCTCTGTCGGTTGCGAAAGTGAATGAGGAGAGAGGTCGAGCTTCGTGATGTCAGAGCAAAAGATGGGATGGGAGTGCAGTTTGACGCGTTCAGCTCTTTCAAGTTTAAAGTGAGACGCGCCTCGCGAATTGGGTGCGAGAATTTAAGTGGGGCTCCACTTTAGACCCCTGTCGGTCGGTGTGCTGCCTGGGTTGGGGGACAGAACTGGCAGGAGCACCTACCTATCGTTATGAGAAGCAAAAGGAAGGTCAGAGGGGAATGAGCTCAATTCAATGAGTAAATTGCTGTCTCATAAGCTTTTCCAGTGTCTTCTGTGGTCGCGGGGCGGCCTCCAGCCAACTCTAAAACTACATGCTGGCTTATCCACCTCTATCTTCACAGCTAGAACTCTCCGAGATCATCTACAATTCATTATGCAAGAGCAACTCGAGTATCAAACCGCTTCTTACACAAACAAAACATTTGGCTTGAATGGGAATATGGGAATATTGTAAAGACTAGGTACAAGTGTATAGAATAGCAAAAAGAATATGTAACAAAAGCGCTAAATGCGAGCTGCGAGAAGCTGCTGTTTGCTGCCCCCGAGGTATAATAGGGTGGGATATCTAGGGTATGGGTAATTAATCCATCATCCAAACATGGCTGCAAAGATGAGTGGGCGCTTCTCCAACAGAGAGACAGTGGAACATGGATAGGATGATCCCCGCCTGCGTGTATTGACTGGCAGTCAGCGGGATGAGTTGAACGTCGCGGGTCGGCATGTGCTGCCGTCATCGATACTGCCCCATACGTTGCCATCTTTCAGCCCGGGATCTGCTATGCATTGCGTCCCGCGCATTGAGATCGTGGTCGTAGGGCTGACTTTCTCCGCGGCACCATTGTCCACTGTTGCTGGTTGGAGAGGGTATCATGGGAAAGAAGCGAAGATGTGACGATGGCGTTTAGAAGTTCTCCTTGCCCCACACAAAGTTGAACCTATTCAAAATATCAGCAACTGATCGGACTTGCTTGTATGTCATAATCATAAAACTTACCCAGGCTCGCTGTACTTGTTACAAAAGACGTGCAATTGACTGCCCAAACCCTTGGGACCGCAGAAGAACACACCAGCCTCAGCAGGCGTGTGAAGCTTCCGGATGCCTCTGAAAATCATATCCCAGTTGGGGCGGCCAAAGTTGGTCGGTGACCGGAGACCGGTAATCGTGTCCTTGTCGGCGTTGGCGTCGTTGATCATGATGTTCGTCGCGTCGTCAACCTTGATCTTGGCTGTCAGGTAGGTGTGAATCTCGATCCTATTGTCCACGTCCTGCGCCTCGATGGCGAGAAGAAGCGAGCGGAACCACTCGAAAGAACCGAAATCTCTGCAAATCCAAAAGAAGTAGACCTTGCTGAGTCTTGTCCGCTTTTGAGGGTAGTTCATGCGGTACCAGATGGACTTGAGAATCGAGGCGAAAGGCGTAACACCGATACCAGCGCCGCAGAGAATCGAAATCTCATATTTGAACACGTCTTCGGAAGCAGAGCCAAAGGGTCCATCAATGTAAACACGGGGAAGAACGCGGCGGAGGGCGGGATCAACTTCATCGTTTGACTGATCCACACCAACAACCTTGGAGGCATCTCCCTTCTTCTTGTCAAACTCGCAGCCCAAAGTCTCGGCAACGGCCCTGGTAAAGTCGCCCACAACACGCATGTGGATCGAGATGTAGTCTTCCTCGGGGGCGCTGGTCAGGGTGAAGGGGTGATATTGCCAAAGCGAAACAGCCGGGCAGCAGAAAAAGATGTACTGTCCAGCCCTGGTCTTGGTGTGCTCCTTCTTGATCTGAATCTCGCAGACATTGCTGGGATGCTGAATGACCTTGGAAATATATGTCTTGTGTCTGCCACGAATTTCGCGGGCGACACGTTCGGCCAAGTAGGCAAACCCACCGTACATCCAGTACTGCCAAAAGACACCAATAGCCTGGGTGCCGATCGAGATGCAGAAGGGCGCAAAGTCGGGCTGGATCATGCAGAAGGCACCGTGGATCGACCAGAAAAAGAAGAAGACGATGAACATGTGGTGAGTGTACCAGAACCGTTCGTAGTTGGCGCGTCTCGTCTTCTCGACCGAAGTGATGACCATACCCATGAGCGCAATCAACATCACATATCCAGTCCAGCCCGGGCCCGACACAAAGTTGGCGAGAAGCCATCCGTAGATACCCAAGTTGTTCTTGGCGGCGACCTGAGCAAAGTTGTTCCAATGGGCAATCGTGTGAACCCATGACCAAAAGACGATCGACCAAGCGGTGGTGATATGAAAGGTGATGTTCTTGTCGAACTGAATAATGCCGTTCAGGGGCGTTTGTCTGGCCATGGAAATAAGCGTTCGGCAAACGGGGAACAGAATCAAGGCGACATCGACGTGAAGAACCAGCGCAGCGGATCTGGCAATCATAAACGTTGGGCCGAACGTGTCTCGGGCTATTTGTAGGTTTTCCTTCACCGCAAAGTTGACGAAACTGAAGGCGAACAAGATGGCGTGGAGGAACATGAAGACGAAGACGAAACTGGCGATACGTTAGCCTTTCCCCTACCCACCAGATTGTCACAACCTGAAAGGAGTTGTAAGCCACCTACATTCGGCGATATCCTTCATTAACCATCCACTTGTCGAACTTTTCCCTCGGGGTCAGTTCCTTTTGCCTTTCCTGTGTCATCTCGCCCGACAACAACATCCGCGTAAGTGGCGTCCATCTTGATCTTTCCGACTGCTTCATCGACCCGCTGCTCCTTAACCCTCCATCGTAACCTCCGTAGCCCGACATGGTGGGCAAAATTTGTCGTCGTTTCCTGATTAATCCCAGTAATTCGGTCCTGCTTTTCCTCCTACTTCTTTTTGCTTATCGAGTCCTCGTCTCTCTAACCCTCCCACTGGGGCTGTCGATCCCCGTTTGCTCTAGCGATTCCCAATTAAAAGATGTTGATGCTTGTTATAAATATGCAAGAGTCGATAATTCGTCGTCAGAACCTGCTGAAAGCGTGCGAACCAGACCCATTAAACGACAGTCGTGAATGTTAGGCTTCGGCCGTGAGATTGAATAGTAATGAACGGATATGGAGCCTGCATATGCCAGGAACGGCGGGTGGCGATATGGTTAGCAAAACCACACACACCTCGAAACGATTGCACTTCGCCGAGCAAAAAGAGAGAGAGAATCAAGAGGGGGGAAGGGCCCGTAGCACGGGGTGCGGGAGCCAGAGTGGTTATGTGAGGTGCCAAGCGAATCAAGTCACCAGAAACATGAGCTGATGTGTGAAGATCATACCTGTCCACAAATGCCTGCGTACGGCGGCTGCTGGGACCCAAGTTTGCGTATGCTATCTGGCCAGTCTGCCGGGACGAGTGAGAAGAGGAGAGGGGGGCTCGAGGTAAGAAAGAGAAACGAATGCAAGATGACTCGGCAAGGGGGTATCGCGTCCTGGAGCTCTCGTCGTGAGAGAACGTGGAGCCTGTCAGGGGTTTGGGAAGGATAGGAGAAGCTGGAGGCGCGCCTAGAACCACGATGGCACACAAGATGGAGACAGCGGCAACGGCTTGCGCAGGTGCAGGATGCCAAGCAGGGGCCAGGTAGCGGTGGTGCTCGGGAAAATTCAAAAGAATCGAACGAGGCTGGAACTTGCGGCCGGCCTCTCCCCACGTTGTCGAAACGACGTCGAGAGAATTGTAACGCTGTCCTTCGGGGCGGGGGGGCTCTGCGGCACCACTCACATCGCCGCCCACTGCAGGGGGCCGAACGGGTGCTCACCCATGTTATAAACGGCAGCAAGGGTCCTCCTCGCCGCTGGCCTTGTGCTCGAAAAGGTGAACGTTGGATATCTACGCCATAAGCCCAGGCCAGATGACGGGACTCTCTGTGTCGCTCGCTACACACACAGTTAGCTGCTGAGAGACCCATATCAACTGTGTCCCCGAACTCCAGACAATAATCATCGTGAACCCCCCTCGTGGCGCCTTTGCTCTTTGCGCCGTGTGACCAGACCGAAACTGGCTGGCCCAGGGCTTCACAGCGTACACAACTGCTGAATGGCCAGCGGCAGTCAGTGATCAGACCGATCACCCGTCTTGTAGGGTACGGCACGGTGGATAATGGCGCCACTTTCGAGACTCGCAGTACCAGCTCTGCCTCAAGATTGTTCGGATGTTTTGCAGGTACGGAGATACCTCTTTTCGGGGTCAATAACCGCCAGCTCCCATTCGCGCGCAAAAGGGCTGACATTCTTTCGTTGCAAAAGCCAAAAAACCCCAAGGGCGGTAGCTCGACTTGTCAGGAGCGGGTGCCAAGGCTGGGGTCAGATCAGCTCCACATGCAAGTAACAGGAACACCTCTGATTGGACAGACCTCTTCAATAGGAGGGCGGCCGAGCGTTGTCGCTGCTGTTTCGGCTGGGATCCTGATACGCAAGCGACGATTCAGTTTTGGGACCAACCAGTGCGTCTCACCACAGCGAGAAGAAAACCAAAGCAATGCCTCAATGCCCCGCCGATTCCTTCTGCAGAAATCAGACCACTTTTGATAACTTGAGCCACGAGTGCCACCTCAAGCCTCAAGGCTCGGATATACCTACCGGTTTACTCAGCGGCGGTACGGAGTAAGTCTACACTAAAGTTGATGTCAGTGTCAAGCTCACGATGTAGATGTTTGCCCAGAAATCGTGAAGTCTTGGGAGGTTTGACAGTCTCACGCCCAGTCGGAACTCGGCGGAGATATTATTACATACAGTTAGATCATGATGGATATGGCATTTTGCGTACATCCAGATGGGAGATACCAAGTAATGTACATGTAGTGTATATGCCAGGCACTATGCATCTACAACCTCATCCTAGAGTTACATCCACAACCTCATCCTACACTACACCCCATGCCTCACATCTTCCACATCTATGTACAATCATCATCACTCCCTTATTATTCTACTTCAGCCTCCCCAAAGACATGCCGTCTCGATCTGCCGAACATACATAACCGCCCTCTGCCCTACCCAAACCCTGACGCACATCACGCACCAAAACGCATGCACCTCTCCCGTTCATCTCAAAGTTTCACACCCACGTCTTTCACACCACTCTCCTCTCCCAGCAGTACAACTCTCCTACCTATCTTTATCTCTCGCCTACATACATGCTACTGCACCAATCCCTGAGGTTGATCCCGACTTGCATCTAGACCTCGATTTACACAACTCAACTCTCCCAAAACATAACCTCCATATCCCCCCCTTCCTGTTTTACCTATCTGACGAACATTCGTAAATCTTCCATAACCAGTCCTTCCCATCGAACAAAACCCAACCCTTGCAACACCGACTCCCAACTTCCGATTTCCCAACGCGGCCATTTCCACCAAAACCAGGCCAGCCCAACCTCTAACCTCACCACCACCACCCTACCTACCCATCACCTCGGATCCCCGTGTATGACCGACCGACCACCAACCAACCAAACCCTCCACCCAGCCGGCCCATACCACTCAGCAAAAACACCTCACTATACAGTAACACAATATCCCCCCCCCCCGCGCCCACACTTGCCCATCACACAAGCCGGCCAGGCCGACCCACAAGCAAACTCAGCCCTCCCTTCTGTGCCTCCCGCCTTCCCCCGGAGCCACATACCTAGGTATGCCATGCTCATCTGATCTTGATCCCTCAATCTAGCCCACCCCACCCATAAGCAGTTTACCCTTCCTTCAACTCCATCACCTAGAAATAGAGAGGTGCCACCAAATGTTTCTAAACCCACCATCATCATCATCACTTTGTTCAACCAGGCCTAGTAAAAACAAAGCAAAGCCCGTGGTCAAGAGCCTTCATTTTTTACCTAGTAGGCCCAGTCGTAGTTCACATCATTATCTAAACATGGCATGTCAAATCACAAATCATCCCCAGGAGTTCAAAATCCGTGATGCTATCACATGCGAGGCAACTGGAAACCCGGAACCATCTCCTCGGAGCAAGTGCCGTCTTGGCCCGGAGGCATGCATTCGGCTATTCGCCTGACAGCGGCTTGCCTCCCGAGCTCGGACATGGCAAGTCTTGAGTCCCCTGACATCAGAAAAGGATGGGCTATGGCCGTCATGGAGTCAACATCAGAATCACATTGTAAAAACAGCACTAATCAAATTCGCTCGCCGCGTACCCGTGTGTCTAATAGCAATTTGTGAGAAATACGTGACACAGCTGTGGTCCAAGAAAGAAAAAACAAGAGAATATGGGGGTAATCAAAGACAAATGCATCCCGAAAATCCCGAAAACCGCTCCCCTCAAGTGTAGCTGATGATGCAGTGAAATAGTGTTGATAGTGTTGATTCTTGCGCATCTACCTCTCCGCTCCGTTCCCAGCCGACCGTCCAGTCAAGATGGCTATTCCAGCATCTATCGCCAGTTCGCACGCTCACCAAACACCCGAGGATTCGTCGTTTGCTCGCGCTAAACAGCCAGGGTAGAAATGTTGAGGCTGCCGACCAAGATTTCCCGGGGGAACCGAGTCAACCATCCACCTCGCCCACAATAACAACGTCAACTACCCCCCTAAACAGCGTACTTCCTAGTCCACTCCCGGGCTGTCTGTTCGTATTTCGCACGGTCCGTCTTGTAAACATGCGCAATCTCGGGCACAAGCGGGTCGTCGGGGTTGGGGTCCGTCAGCATGGAGCAGATAGACAGCAACACTATGGCAAGAGTCAGTAAACAAGTCCCAAGTCGGGTGACGAGTACATCACAACATACCCTTCGAGATCGTCAACGCGGGGCTCCACTGGTCACGGAGAATATCTAAGCAGATACTGCCGTTCGCATTGATGTTGGGGTGGTAGATTCTGGTTGTGAACTGAACCTTGGGAGGCTTGAAAGGGTAGTCTGTAGGGAACTGAATCTGAAGGAAGAAAACACCCCCGGTGTATGGCGAGTCGCTCTGTTGTCTCTGGTTAGCACACTGCCGCCCTATCGTAGTTGCTCAGAGCGCCAAGGCCAAGACCCGTGTTCTTGTCCCCGGCGCTTGAACAGGAGAGAGAGGGGAAACAACTTACAGGACCCATGATCGTGGCTTGCCATTGGAACTGTTGATTTGCCATGTTAGCAGTTGCTCACAAATGATGCTGAGCATGGTTATGGCGGTCACGCGCTCGTCGCGTCATCAAATCCAGCGTTGCAAACTGAAGAATAGCGGGGTATGCCTACAAGATCGTCGCCAGCTGGGCCAGCAGAGCAGGAGGAGGGCGGGTCGCTGCAAAATCAAAATATCAGCATCTCTGCCAGACTATCGCATATCGACATCCATCTCCTGAACGCAGTTGGAGCCTCTCCCGGGGATTCGGGCGTGGTTCTTGAACCCCGCTCAACCCCCCGGCCCCACCATCGAATGACGGAGCGGCCAAAGGCTCCGGCCAGCGTCCAGGAAATGAGCAAACGGAGAGAATCGGGGTTTTTTGACATACCGGCCGAGGTCAGCGAGTTCCTTGTTGATGCGCTTGAGAGCCATTTCTGAGGTTTGTGTGATGTGTGTCTGACGACGAGATGCTACGTCGACGAGGCCGGGGCGCTGCTGAATTTAAGGCTGTGTCAGCTTTGGCTGTGGAAGAAAACGGAAGCCAAATGAATCGTCGGTTTCTGATGGCGTGCCGTGGCAATAAGGACAAAGGCACAGGCAGAGTTTTGCAACAGAGGTAGGAGGAGGAGTTTGGAGCACGCGAGAGCTTACTTTTTAAGAACAACAGGAGGGGGTCAGGTTGAGAGGGTTGCGGTCTGGAGATGTCAAAACAGAGGGATGCGAAGTTGATCAAGTTAGGTTGCAAGAGGAAAGAGGGGGGAAAGTGGGCGGGTCGACAAAGGCGGATTTCGATTTGATAGGTGCTGAGGACGCCCACGCCAAAAGCTGAGCGAGCGGGCAGGGGACCGGGAGGGGCGCAACTTGTAACGCTGGGACCACCACGAATTTTCAGGCAGGACCCAACCGCTGGGCTGCTGCTTGTTTGGCGCCCAATCGTCACTGCCGCCCCTCTAGCCCACCGCCACAGTGGCTATCGCTAACAGTTTGCCTTACTAATTGGGAAGAGTTCAGATAATACAACAAATGTCCACTCCGCCTTTTTGACCTAACCCCTGCTTCCTGCACCTAGTCAAGATACTTTCCCTACCTAGACTCGCGTACCCAACAACGGTTTCACCCCACAACGGTACGCTCGCTTACACCAAAAACCACCAAAACTCACTACTTTTAAAGTAGTAAAATAGTAGTAATATATACGTAAAAAGTCGTGCACTTGATATTTTAATATAGATATTTACTTTAAGATTATAGTGGTTATTTTTCTATTAAAATTACTTATATTTTCAAAAAGCTATATTAAATTAAAGTTTCTATAGTAAATCCCCCATAGTAAAAGTACGCATTTCTTCTTATTTTTTATAGTGATTAATAATAATAAAGTAATTTAATAATGAAAAATATTTTTATTATAAAAGTTATTATTAATTAAAAGAAAATATAACTTTTAATATTATTTTAAAATCCGTTTTAAAAAATAGCTAATAGTAAATTTTAAAATAATTATATTAGTACTAACACTTTACTATGTAATCTTTAAGAAAAAATGTTAGTGTTAAATTATCGCTTATAACTTTATATATATTTACATTAAAAATAAAATTAAAAATTTCTTAAATAATTATAGTAAAGCTTTAAAGATGTAAGATGTTATATTACGTAATATTTATTTCCTTAGTGCCTTTTTCTTTATCTAAAGTAGGTAAGTTTTGGTGGTTTTTGGTGTAAGCGAGCGTACCGTTGTGGGGTGAAACCGTTGTTGGGTACGTGAGTCTAACACCTACCTGTTTCTTACCTACCTACCCACGACTTCACGACGGCTTGCATGGAAAGCCTGATGAAACCCATTTCAAAGTATTGGATAAGCAACCGCAGGTTTCTTTATCAGCCCTGCTTGTCTGTCTGATTGTAGATTAACAACGAGCATCTTGTACAGTACCCGTCACATGTTTGCAAGACAAAGATAAAGAACCATCTATACCGCGACAAGCCGTCACAAGGTACCCAACATTTGCTCATATTGTTTGTGAGCCCAGTCTCTATTCAGACGAGACAGCTGGTCTTGTCTACTGGCACACTAACAAAGCTTTCGTAGACAACGCTCGAAGTCCCTTCAACTCAAACAAAAGCCTGGACGCCAGTGATGGCTCTTCCAAGAATGAGACCTAAATCAAGTTAGGGCATGGCTTTTGTCAGCAATTTGGGTGGCAGAACTTACTATGAATATCACTCTGGCCTTCATAGGTTTGAGTCACATAAAGGTTCGCCACATGGCGTCCAATACCATACTCGTCACTGACAGCATTGCCACCAAAAATCTCTTGGAGCACTCTGGCATTCCATAGAGCTCTGTCACAGTTCTGGCGCTTGACCATGCTAATCATCTCGGGAGTAGCCTTGCCTTGCTCCTTCAACCGCCCGACTTGGATGGAAGCCAGGACACCGTATGAGATATCAGTGGCAGCATCTGCGAGCTTCTTCTGGATCAGCTGATACTTGGCAAGGGGGTTGCCCTTGAACTGCTTCCTTTCCAAAGCATAAGTCCTCGCTCTCGCCAGGCAGTCCTCCAGAGCACCCATCACACCAAGAGAGATACCGTACCGGGCGCTGTTGAGGCAGGCAAAAGGTCCCCTCAGACCCTCAACATCAGGGAACATGTTCTCCTTGGGAACAGGGCAGTCCTCGAGGTGGATCATTCCGGTGATGGAGGCGCGCAGTCCCGTCTTGTTGCTGATCTTGGGTGTCTCGAGCGTACCAGCAGGGCAGTCCTTTCTGTCAACGAGGAAGCCACGGATTTTTCCAGTCTCTTGAAGTTTGGCCCAGACGAGGAGAACATCAGCGATGGGCGAGTTGGTGATCCAGGTCTTTGACCCCTTAAGCAGATAATATCCCTTCTTGGTCGGATGCTCGCGCGCAGTCGTCTCCATGGAACCCGGATCACTGCCGTGGTTGGGCTCGGTAAGCCCGAAAGCACCCAGAAGCTTGCCCTTGGCCATGTCTGGAAGGTATCTTTCCTTCTGCTCTTCCGAACCGAACTCGTGAATGCCGCCCATAACCAGGGACGACTGGACCGACATGCCACTTCGGTAGCCACTGTCAACCCTCTCGACGGCCCTGGTGATCAATGCGCCGGCCACGTCCGATACTCCGGCACACCCATATCCCTCGAGGTTGGCTCCGAGGAGGCCCAGCTCGCCCATCTCCCGGAGGATCTGCGGATCGTAGTGCTCATCGCGGTATGCCTCTATCGTGCCGTTAGCCCAAGCAGGCGGATTCGGAGGTTTCGGGTTCAACGGTTCGTACGTAGTACTCGGGGGAGTAACTGCTCCTGGCAATACCGCTCAGCCGTGTCCGAGATGGCGAGCTCCTCCTCGGTCAACAAGTTCTTTGCTCCGAGCGGGTCCTCCCAGTCGAACTGCACAGCTGGAGATGCCGACGCATAGCTCCGGGTCGAGAGTGCTGGGCGGGCTTGGAGGAGGGCCCGCACGGGAAATCGTCTGCAGAGGAGTCTAGACATGGTCAATTGGGTTCGTCGGTATCCTGACGTTGGTGGCTGGAGTAAAATTCACCTGTCCCATTCCCCGCTGTGTTCATTCCTCCTTGTTAATGGCCCCCGATCCCTTTGAGCGGGCAAAAGGCCAAAAATCTGCGGCCCGTGCGGTAACCTACAGTACATCCACCACAACCCCCTGTCAAATTAGTCAGAGGGACCCGCTATTAGGAAATTAATACCTTGGCAGTGGGACCTAAGCCACTAGGTTCGGCTTTAACCAGCCACCCGGTTCTCTCCCTCGTATAATACCAGAATTAAACACTTTTTAACCCCTATATTAAATTTAATAATTTATAGTTAGACTATTATTTTATTATACTTTAATTAAAGCTATTACTATTACATTAACCTTATAAAATATAATAACCTTACGTTATTATAATATTAAATAACGGCCTTATAAATTACCTCGGAGTAATAAAAAAGAAAAGCGCTGTTTTTTTTAACGGTCTTAAAAATTAAAATAACTTTAAGAGAAATATTTATATTATTACTTAAAACTAATAACGTTATATTAATCTTAATAATTATAAACTACTTTTTTATAAAGCTACCGCTGTAATTATTAAAGACCTTAAATATATTAAAAAATAAAAAATTTAAAATTACTTTAATTGCGATTTTAAAGTATTTAAAGCTTATTAGAAATATATTTAAGAGATTAATATATAATACTTTTAAACTATAAAAAATAATTTCGAACTTTTTAAATACTTTAAAGAAATTATAAAACCTATATATATTATTAACGATTTAACTTTTAAAAAAGTTTAGCTTTATAAAAGGAACCTATATTTTATTTTTTTATTATTAAACGATTATAAATATATTTAATAAACCTTTTAAATCTTAAATATTTAAATAAAAAACTATATTAAAAAATCCCTATAAAATATTTACTATAATAAAAACCAAGGTTTCCTCT
>JAULSY010000070.1:0-180203 GCA_030512305.1 Cercophora samala | reverse complement strand
TATTAATTATAATTATTAATTATAATTATTAATTATAATTATTAAAGTAATAAATATAGTAAGTAATAATAAATAAAAAAATATCTTTTCTTTTAATTAAATAAAACTAAATTAGTTTAAATTAAATTAATTTAAATTAGATTAAACTAAATTAAAATCTATTAATTATAATTATTAAGTATAGTTATTAATTATAATTATTATAATAATAAATATAATAATTAATAATAAATAAAAGTATCTCTTTTTTTAATTAAATAAGACCGAATTAGTTTAGATTAAATTGGTTTAAATTAAATTAAATTAAAATAGGATTAAAAAAGACTATAGCTATTAATGTAGTTATTAATATAATTATAATAACTTTAGTATTATATAGAGGCTCTATTACGCTAGACTTAAGGGCGGTCTTTTAGACTTTTAAAACGGGATGAAAAACCTAGGAGTAGAAACAGTCTTGCGATCGGGAAATTAGAAGTATCTACAAATCCTTATGGACCTTCGTAAACTCCGGTATAAAGATTTATACATGCTACAGCGGGTCCCTCTAACTAATTTAACACAGCCACCCCCATCACGCATCGATCCTCAGGCACAGGCTTCCCCAATTCGGTTTGGTGGCTTCCCCAGAACAATGCAGCCAATCGCCATCGGCCAACCTGCGACGCATGACGGCATCGGATGCCAACGCAACGAGGCACCAGCTGCATCCGACTGCTCCCTTCCTCTCCGCCATCTCCAACTCCCCCAACACACATTCAACACAACATCGACTCTCCATCATCACCGCTCGCCTTCTCTGATCAGTCACACGACGACTGTTTTTGGGAGTTGTGATACTTACAATACAGAGCACGAACCATCGATAGCTCCATTGATTATTGACGATTCCATCCACCCCTCTATCTGCGCGCCGCCGAGCGGCCTTATCGCGCACGATGACGAAGCTATCGCAGCTCTTCGCATCGGGCGGCCTGTTACTCACCGCACTCAGCACTCCTGTCAACGCTGCGTATACTCCAAAACACGAAGCCGGTCGTTGTGCCATTCGCGGACACTGCGGCTCCAAGAGCTTTTTCGGCTCTCAACTACCCTGCGTCGACAATGGCCTCGCCCAAGAGCCCGACGATAAGCTGCGCAAACAGCTGGTAGACTTTTGCGGTCCGAAATGGAGCGAGGGCCCAGTGTGTTGCAATGCCGAGCAAGTTGACGCTCTCAAATCGAATCTCCAGACTGCCAACCAGATCATCTCGTCCTGCCCAGCATGCAAGGACAACTTCTTCAACATGTTCTGCACCTTTACCTGCTCCCCGGACCAGTCGCTGTTCCTCAATGTCACCAAAACGATGGAAAAGGCAGGAAAGACTCTGGTGACGGAACTGGATCAGTTGATATCGAAGGACTACGGAACAGGCTTTTACGAGAGTTGCAAGGATGTCAAGTTTGGTCCAACAAACTCCAGGGCGATGGACCTTATTGGAGGCGGTGCCAAGAACTACACACAGCTGCTCAAGTTTCTTGGACAGGAGAGATTGGGTGGTTCGCCATTCCAGATCAACTTTCCAGTCGACTACCCCGAACACGGCATGAAGCCACGACCGATGGTACCAAAGAAGTGCAATGACGAGGACCCCAACTTCCGCTGCGCCTGTGTTGATTGCCCTGCGGTTTGTCCCGAGCTTCCAGATGTTGAAGAGGCCGGATCATGTCACGTCGGTGCTCTTCCATGCTTGTCGTTTGCGTCAATCTTTACCTACAGCGCTCTGCTAGTCTTGGCAGCCGTTGCTGTGGTTGGCCATGTTGCTTGGAGGAAGCATGCTAAGCGCAGGAGCGAAAGGCTTAGGTTGTTGACAGATGCTGCACCGAGCGACGACGATGAGGACGAAGGCGATCTGACACAAAACCCTGCTATGCTCGATCGCCCACAAAAGACATACATCATCAACACCTGGTGCGATGCCGCCTTTAGCAGATTAGGACACGCCGCAGCTAGGTTCCCGGCAATCACCATTATCAGCAGCGTCATTGTCGTCATGATTCTGAGTGCTGGTTGGTTAAAGTTTGACATTGAACAAGATCCGGCTCGTCTGTGGGTAAGCCCAACTTCTGCTGCAGCCCAGGAAAAGGCCTTCTTCGACACCCAGTTTGGACCTTTCTATCGGGCCGAGAAGGTTTTCCTCGTCAACGACACCAACCCCGAAGGACCTGGCCCAGTTCTCAGCTACGAGACGCTGCTGTGGTGGATGGAGGTAGAGGAGAGCGTCAGGAAACTCAAGGGACCGCAGTTTGACAGCTCCTTCCAGCATCTGTGCCTCAAGCCTACCGGCAGTGCCTGTGTCGTTCAGTCTGTGGCCGCATACTTCCAAAATGATCCGGATCAGGTCAGTCCAAATGGTTGGCAAAAGACTTTGAGACAATGTGCTCAGTCGCCTGTCGAATGCCGACCCGAGTATGGTCAGCCTTTGGAGCCTTCCATGATTCTGGGCGGCTACCCAGAGGGCTCCGAGGACCCGACAGAGGCGACTGCTATGACTGTCACATGGGTGCTCAACAATCACGCTGAAGGATCTTTTGAAGCCGACCTTGCTATGGACTGGGAAGAGGCCCTCAAGGACCGTCTTTTGTTGCTTCAAGACGAGGCCAAAGAGCGTGGCCTCCGTCTCTCTTTCTCCACTGAGATCAGCTTGGAACAGGAGCTCAACAAGTCTACCAACACCGACGCCAAGATCATTGTCATCAGCTACATTGCCATGTTCCTCTACGCGTCCATCGCCCTCGGCTCGACAACCCTATCCTTTAGGGAGTTCATCAATAACCCGTCTCTGGCGCTGGTGGAGTCCAAGTTTACTCTTGGTGTTGTCGGTATTCTCATCGTCCTGATGTCCATCACTGCGTCTATCGGTCTCTTCTCCTGGGCGGGACTCAAGGCCACACTGATCATTGTCGATGTTATCCCTTTCATCGTTCTCGCTGTTGGCGTTGACAACATCTTTTTGATCGTGCACGAGTTTGAGCGCGTCAACTTGAGTCACCCAGACGACATGGTCGAACGCAGGGTATCGCGAGCGCTTGGCCGGATGGGTCCATCCATCCTTTTCTCTGCCATCACCGAGACCATTTGCTTCGCTCTGGGCGCATTTGTCGGCATGCCTGCTGTCCGCAACTTTGCCATCTACGCTGCCGGTGCCGTCTTCATCAATGCCATCCTCCAGGTGACCATGTTCATCTCGGTCTTGACGCTCAACCAGATTCGAGCTGAAGACTCTCGTGCCGATTGCTTCCCTTGCATCCAAGTCAAGTCTGCTCGGATTCATCTGAGCGGCAACAACGGGAGTCCCGGAGTCAGATATTACGAGGCACCACCAGAGAGCCTCCTGCAGCAGTTCATCAGGAAGACTTATGCCCCGAGGCTGTTGGGCAAGAAAACCAAGGCCGCTGTCGTTGCTATCTTCCTCGGTGTGTTCGCTGCTGGTGTTGCCTTGCTCCCTGAAGTTGAGCTGGGCTTAGATCAGCGTGTGGCAATTCCCGATGACTCGTATCTTATCCCCTACTTCAACGATCTTTACGCCTACATGGAAGCAGGGCCTCCTGTTTACTTTGTCACTCGGGAGTTCAACGGTACCAAGCGGTCCGAGCAGCAGAAAATCTGCGCTCGCTACACGACTTGCGAGCAATTGTCCTTGACCAACATCCTCGAGCAAGAACGGAAGCGTGCCGAGGTGTCTTATGTCTCCACTCCCACTGCCAGCTGGATTGACGACTTTTTCCAGTGGTTGAACCCTGACAATGAGGCTTGCTGTGTCGACCGCCGGAAGCCATGCTTTGCCAAGCGCACTCCTGCTTGGAACATCACTCTCTCTGGCATGCCTGAGGGCGAGGAGTTTACGTATTACCTCAAGAGATTCCTCAATGCGCCGACCGACGAGGATTGCCCTCTTGGTGGACAAGCTTCATACGGATCGGCTGTTGTAGTTGACTCGGAGCGCCACACCATCCCAGCCAGTCACTTCCGCACCAGCCATCGCCCTCTCCGTAGCCAAGAGGACTTTATCAAGGCCATGGCCTCTGCCCGCCGCATCGCCTCTGATATCAGCAAGAGCACCGGCCTCGACGTCTTCCCTTACAGTCTGTTCTACATTTTCTTCGACCAATACGCCAGCATCGTCGGGCTTACCACAGCCCTGCTCGGATCCGCCGTCGGCATCGTCTTCATCGTCTCCAGCATCCTCCTCGGCTCGGTCCTCACCGCCGCGGTGGTCACCATGACAGTCATCATGGCCATTGTAGACATCATCGGCGCCATGGCCGTAATGGGCGTATCCCTCAACGCAGTCTCGCTCGTCAACCTGATCATCTGCGTCGGCATCGCCGTTGAATTCTGCGCTCACATCGCAAGGGCGTTCATGTTCCCCTCCCAAAAGTACATGGAGAGTGCCAAGAACAGGTTCCGTGGTCGGGACGCAAGGGCGTGGACTGCGCTGGTGAATGTGGGGGGCAGCGTCTTTTCGGGAATCACGGTGACCAAGATCTTGGGTGTGACGGTGCTGGCTTTTACCAGGAGCAAGATTTTTGAGATTTATTACTTTAGGGTGTGGGTCGCGCTGGTGCTGTTTGCTGCGACGCACGCGTTGGTTTTCTTGCCGGTTGCGCTGTCGATTATGGGCGGGGAGGGGTGGGTTGACCCGGAGAGTGAGGGGGGGCTGGAGGCTGATTTGACTAGTCGGAGGTATAGGGCTTTGATGCCGGAGGAGGAGTCGGATTCGGATGGTGATGCGTAGGGGGTTTGTGTAGGGGGTGATTTGGGTTGTTTGTGTTGGGGGTGTTGACGATCAGTAGGGGAGTAAGGAGGGTAATAAATGCATGGTAGAGGTGTTGATTATGTTTTTTGTCTTCTTTCAGAGCGTTCAATACATATTTGAAAATGTTTGATAGGATTTTGGGGGAGGGTGAACTGGGCGAGGAGGCGTTTGGGGGTTTTGTGAATAACTTTTGAGATTTGTGAGGTCGTGGGATACATTTGTGGAAGAATTGTAAAAAATAATGAACATGTTGTTAGACATTGCCAAGATTATTTTGATGATAGTGAGACACCGGCCAAGGTGAGAATGAAGCTAGTAAAGTACCTAGATGATGGTGAAGTAGGAGATGGCGAGATGAGTAATATACATAAGCTTGTTCGACTCATGTACAAGTTGGGGTATGCGTGTATAGTTAAACAGATGCCTTCTCACCATCCTGTGCTTCTTTATATTCAGTGAATGAATATGCTTCTCCCATAATTACTGTCTATGCATTATGTATACGGAGTACAAAATAGTACTTACTGATAAGGAGACATAGGTTGCCTTCAAACTCCCTCCTCCGCAGACTCCCCCCCTTGTGCACAGCAGCCCAGCGGGCAGTCCTGATCAGAGTGGCTCTCTTGTGGCCCCCGATAAACAGTGCGACGCTTCCGCTGCCTCCTTCTCTTCGAAACCCTTTTGGGCGTGGCTTCCGTCTCTGGCTCTGGAGCGAGCTTGCCCCCAGAAGCTGCTGTCACCGGCGGCGTCTTGTGCGCCTCCCATGCCTTCCTCTTGATTCTTTCCTTGGCTTTCAGCGCCGCCTCCCTGATGGGTCCCCACAGCTCCAACCTCCTCCAATAGGCCGACTGCTCTTCCCAGTCCTCCAGATCGTTCGGGTCGATCTTGTCCCACCTCTGTTCCACTATCCCCATGGCCTTGAGGGCCGCTTTTCTCTCGTTTTCTTCCCTAATCGCCACGAGCGACTTGGGAAGCTCCCCCTGGCGGGCCTGAATCTTCTTTTGCTCTTGTGCGTACCAGTGGGTCGCGAGCATGTCTGGGGTTATGTCCTCGACCCACATTGAGGAGGGTCCGGGGGGGAGGTCGGAGGGGGAGAGGCCGGTGTAGCCCCCAAGGTCAAGTTTAAGGTGTCCAGCGAGGCCGCAGCCTTCACGCCATCCGGGAATGCGGGCTGGGTCTTGACTGGCGAGGCGGGGGTCTGGTTGCGGGCCGAAACCGGCGGCGGCGTCTTCCCGAGCGGAGAGGGAGAATATGAAGTCCATGGCCCTAGACAGTGTTGTGCGGATGGCGTGCTTGCCGACGACCATCGGGATTGTCTCCTGCGCTTGGTTGGCTTGGTGGATGAGGTCGTCAAAGAGGATGGGTGCGCTCAGTCCGGACTCTTCCCCTGTGCGCACAATCCACACGGGGATATCGGCGACGACCAGGTTTTTGGGGTCGATCTCTTTCCTCCTGATGACGAGGGAGAGAGCCCCGAACAGAGGCTGGGGAATGCGGCGGTTGATATCCGGCTTGAGGTAAGCCCGGGTAAGGCCCGGTTCGAGACCTAATTCGAAGGCTAGCTCGTTGTATGCATGCAGCAGTCTAGAGTATGCCTCCTGGTTGTTCCCACAAGGCAAAAGTGGCTGTTCAAGGTCGAGTCCCGCTGCGGCCTTCTCCGCCGTGAAGGTCCGGACGCGTTCTCGCACAGACTGGAGGCGATGGAACAGGATCTTGTTGAGGGTGATGGAACAGTCGACGGCGTCGTGGAAGTCTGGGTCTGGCTCGTCGCTTTCAAGCATGATGGCCGGGAACTGCTCCCAGTCGAGCTCGCTGCGGTAGGGACGGAACCATCGGGTGTAGATGTAGTCGTACACCAGTTGTCGATAGTACCGATCACCGTTGCGCCAGGACCGCCTCCCTTGTCCCTCAAAGAGGAATATCGGTACCGTTTTGTTGAAGCACTCCATGACGTGACAGGATATGAGAGGCTCTCTGAAGTCGAGCGAGGTCCGACCCCGTTCCCGGTCTGCTTCTGGGGTGGATAGGGAGGCCTCTGGTGGGTACTCAATCATGTATCGTTTATGTCGGCGGTGCTCTGCTAACTCGATACCTTCGCGGAGATGTTGGAGTAGAATTTGTTTTGGTGGAATAGGTTCGCCATTTCGGCGCATCTTGTGAAGGTCGAGTCTCATGTTGATTAGAGAATCTGGAATGTGAGAGGAGGTCTTGGTCCAGGATGATGATATTGGGGGACTGAGCGTGAGGGTGATTGGAAGAGAACGAGAGCTCAGGTACCTTAGGTATGGCATGTGTAAATTTTTGTATGCTTCTAATTTCCAAAATGTAAAACTCTTCTTTTTTTCGCACGCAGCTTTTTTTCGTCTTGGTTTAAACTCTAAAAGACCGCCTTTAAGTTTGATAATGAAAGCAACTTTAGGGGGGCATTACCCACTTTGGGGGTTTAGGGTTATATATGGTCACAGGGCCTTTCACATCAACCACATGATCAACCACATCAACGCTTACAGCCTTACAATGGAACCCTTTGCAATTGAGGCCTTTGAAATCTAGGCCTTTGAATTGCAGCCCTCGCACTTCAAGCCTAGCCCTTACAATTCAAGCCCAGGAAACGAAGCCTTTGAAATCGAAAGGCTAGCAATTAAAGCCCTCGCGGTCAAAGGCCTGGCTGGCACCGAACAGCCAGACTGTCATTTGCAGGGAAATCCGAGGTAGATTTCGGAAGATATATTGCTAAAAACTGAGGAAGATTTCTCTCCTTATCTTCTATATTCACACCCCTCAGTCTTCCAATACACCTAAAGCAGGTAAGCGCGGACAGAAAACCAAAATTGAAAATCCAACGGGCGATAAAAAGCATAGTACAGGTATTTCCTGATGTAATGTATATCAAACTCGTAATCTTCGAGGTCTCAGGCGGGATAATCATAGAGAATAACTTTTTTGCATATCTGGACACCTATTTAACAGTCCAATCTCTAAAGCCGAAATCATAATCATATATGTGCTTGCCATGTGCTAGTATCCTATTACTACACCCATCAAGACGTACTCCACCACACTACCCCCATACCTGCTTAGACTTAGAGGCACTGAGAGTAATACTGGTTAGAAGCACGGCAAGTGCTCCCGCTCTCGCAGCAAGTAGGGCCGTTCCATCCCTGACCGCCGCACTGTGCCCATCTCGGCGCACAGTTGCCACCGGGGTTGCCGGGGTTGGTAGGCTGGGTAGGCTGGGGAGCAGGGGCGGTGGTAGGCTGGGGCTGGGGGTTGGGGTTGGGGTTGCCACCACCACCGCCGACGGCAGCGTTGAAAAAGGACCAGGTCTCGCCGGGGGCGAACTTGACGCCGTTGCTGCCGCTCGGGTCGGGGACGTGGCCGCCGCCGTTGGCGATCCAGGTGACGGCGGCGCGGGTGCAGGAGTACTCGGTCTTGATGTGGTTCTGCTGGCCGGACGAGGGCTCAGGGGCGTTCTTGGAGGTGCAGCCGTTGGTCTGGAGCCACTTGTCGCGGAGCTGACGGCCCATGGAGATGGGGAGGACGTTGTCAGCGGCGCCGTGCATGCCGAGGTAGGCGACGGGGGAGTTGCCGCCGCTGCAGCCGGAGAGCTGGGCGCCGGCGATGACGGCTACAGCCTTGAAGACGTCTGGGGAGGCATCAAGTTAACAAGACAATCCTGGGTTATGGCTTAGGTTCTCAGGCCGGGATACGTACCGGGACGAGAGCAGGCAGCGCTGTGGCTCATGGCACCGCCGTAACTCCAGCCGGTAGCAAAGAACTCGCCCTCGTTGACGCAGAGGTCGTTCTTGAGCAGAGCAACAATCTGGTCGGTGAAGGTGATATCCTCGCCACCGCTGTTGGCCCAACCGTTGTTCAAGCCGTTGGGGGCAACAAAGATGGTGCTGTCACCGGCCAACTGGCGAAGACCGTAGAAGCCACCGCTGGCAACATCGTTCATGGAGCCATCACGCCAGTGGTAACCAATGACCACACGGTGCTGCTTGTTGCGGTCGTAGTTGTTAGGCAGCTGGAGGATGTACTGTCTCTGCCTGCCGTTGACCGTCATGGACTTGGTGCCCGAGGACGGGGGCGCCTTGCCGCAGCCGGGGGACTGGGCCTCAACCGCCTGGACGGCAGTGAGGAGGGCAAGAGCGAGGGTGCTGATGGTGATCATGTTGACTGATGCGAACGGGGTTGATGTGCCGGACAAGAGAGCTCGTCAGAACCAGACATGCTGATGGTCCGGAGGGCGACAGCCTCTTCCTTTTATCTCTCTCCCCCCCTCCCCCCTCTGTCGTACCATGGCCTTGTCGCTTGAACTGAATTTCCGAACGGAGCATTGCCGGCTTGTTCGCCGTGATGGATTAGGCAAGATATCAAGATCAAGGTAGTGCCGAGCCGGAACTTGCCAAGGTCAGGCCAGGGCAAGGAAGTCGTTGCAACGCCAATGCTACCCTGCCAATGTGGGGTGCATAGAAGCGCATGTAAGGATTGCCCATGAAGCGCTCCAATCGGTCCCATCTTTGCTGTTTTCTGGACGGATGTTCGCCGAGATGCCGTAGCATTCGCGGCTAACGGGCTTACAGACTACGGTAGAGCTTTTAAGATGCGGCAACAACGCTCAGTGCTTCGGTATTGAGATATCGAGTAGCGGATAATCAGATGTTTCCCCTTGCTCCGAGGCCTCATTTAACATGGCGTTTAACATCATGCAGTAAACCATTATAGCTCAAGTTGGGGTGTTGCGGTCGATAAACTACCGTGGTGTTGATGTTTGATGCCTTTGTGCTAATGCTTTCAATGTTCAACCTGTTCTCTTAAAGAGTCCCAAAGTCCAAGTGATTAGCCTCATCCTCCTCACACCCAAGACTCATCTACCATGTGACCATGCCCATGCACCTATGCGGGTTCATTCCATCAAGGAGGCTGAATGCCTTCAGTATTTTCATTCGTGCCATTTAAAAACAAACGGTGGCTGTTACTCGAACGCTCAGATAGCCAAGGAAGGCTCCCGAACATCCACCAAGCTTCCATCCATGCCAATAATGTGTTTTCAAAGTGCCGAACCGTGTCTGAGTGTGATCCCAAAATTATCCTTCTGTCCAAGAACAGTGTAGCTCCTTTCAAAACAAACTTTCCAATGGAAATGTGTCTGTTCTCAAACTTGTGGTGCCCCCAAAAAGAAGCCGCTTTTCTCGCAGTTGCCTCGTTCAAGAAAGAGAAATTCGATCTAAAAGGATTAACCTCGACTTTAAAAGCCAAGTACGTAACTCGCATAGAGACTCCCTCGTTCGAAGTCGGTCCTAATGTCATTTGTATTAGTTCATGGAAAGGGAAACACAGACCCCAGCTAAGGGCCATTTCTCCCACGAACACGATTCCTCTTATGTGCCTCCTATGTGCACGTCAGTAATCTGTTATACCTCCTGAAGATTGGGCAGCAGTAATAGAATGGGATGATCTTCAAACCTTGCTTCTCTCTCTCTCCGAACCAGGCACATGATCAACATCTCATCCCTCGTGTCCTAATCAAAGGACCCGTGAGATCAGCAAGTCTGCTCATACTTGCTGTGATTGGGGGTGGGGAAAAGCGTTTGACAAAACTCATTCGCCGGTACTTGCAACGTGGCCGTCTACACTTGTGACGGCGACCTTGAACTTCTGCTTGAGAGATAGGATGGTAAGTATCATGTCTTGCGAGAGATATTGTTGTGTAGACTCACCTTTGGTCCTTGAAGTGCTTCATAGCATTCTTGAGGCATCCCACGGCCAACACCTCTTCAGATCCGTTAGTCATTTCCACAAAACCTCAATTCCACGCATCCCTCTCACCTTGGGTCACTGCCCACGCTCGTTGTACTCTTGTCAACGCAACCAGAGTCTGCTGTTGGTCTCGCCCTAAATCAAGTCTAACCTCGATGCCTTATGCCTCGGGCTGAAATTCTGTGTCGGCATGATATGGTGTCAAGAAGCAATCGAGGCCCAGCGCTGGATATCGATGCCCATGTCGTCGTTCAAAGGCCCTAGGGACGTGGGTTGAGCAGCATTCGTACGATACTCTCTGTTGTCGCCCCGCCTTCCACATGAGCATGTGGAGAAAGGTCCAGTGTGAAGCACCCGTCTTCCCACACCCCTGTCCACTAATCCCTGAAATCTGTCGGACGAACCTGTCCCTGAACCCTAAAATAAGTCAGGAAAGTCACCCCCATCCATGGTAAATGTCGAGACATACTTGTGTTAAGCACTTCGGCTTTCAGTAAGGTATCGCCACGCCAAACCCAATAACTCGTCCTCGTAGTTCTTGATCCCCCTACCCATCTGGGCCTTTTCCACCGCGGAAAGAGTACACTCTCTTCAACTGTTGTCAGTCAAGTGCCCTTTCAAGCCCAACCATCTCTTCCATCTTTAACCATTTCCCCATACCTGAGGTGACTTGCCTTGTTGATGCATGCGGGTAACGGCTTGGTCAATCGCCCAATATTGCCCGATGATCAGGGAAGACAAGTGGTGACGGGAAGGGCAATATTGTATAGGGGAATGCAGTGCGCTATCAACAATACCGTCAGCCCCTTCGCCTCACCAGATTTCTAAAAGGAATCTATACAAGACTTACTATTTCCCAAGCACGAAATCCCCTTCACAAGTGACATACATTCTTGGAGCAAGCGTAGAATGGTGAGGCCTCGTCCAATATTTACGTTAACGAGGAGCAAATCCGTGATCTGAACAATTTCGCCAGATTTTGACCTGCCGGTTAATGGCTTTTGATCATTTGAGAGACCCTAGTCAAAAGTGAGAGATAGTATAGGACTTGATCAGATGGTTGATTGAGATGTGTTGCACAGCAGGGCTGTCGGCCTCACTGAGAGGTTTAAAGGCGTTAACCGAACGGGCAAAAGCTTACTAATATAGGCTTTTAATACGTAAAATAGAGAGCTACAAGAACACGGAAATAGCCCAATCGACACTTGGTGCAACGAGGACAGTGTAGGACACAGCCACGGTCAAGTTGAGGTCGCGAGAGAGCTGACTGAGCGATCCATCTTGGGACTCGTTATGGCTGAAACCGATCGAGAGAGGGTCTCTTCGGCCACAGCTGGCACAAAAAGCACCGAGACCAGAGCCTGGTAACATGGCTGTCATGTAATTGCAGTATCGAATTTTGAATCAGGCGGCGTCGGTGTGAGTATCGGCTGCTTGATTGATGGGCGATTGATCATGCTTGAGAACAGGAAGACCATGCTAGGAAGACACATCAATGCGGCGGTTGGTTATCAGAAAGCTTTTGTGCGTTGAAGTAGGTGAGACCACAGGCAATAGTGTGGTGTGTAATGGTGTGTGGTAGTGTGGTTGGAGTGTTAGATTGTCTGGTTTTGTATGTTTGTCTGCACGGCTTGTATGCAAGTTAACAGAGTTCGTAAATTGGCTTCTACTTCAAGGAATAGTGTTGATGTTGTTCATTGTCACATTGATCTGTGACACTCATCGATGGATACCTCAGTGATGTATGTGATTGAACGAGGCGATGCTGTGAAGTGTACTGGTCACCCATCGCGGTAGCCCCATCCACAGGTCGCAGACGCGCGAACTCGTCTGGGTGAGCCGAGTGCCGAGGGGAGCTGGTCGTCGTAACGGCAGATTTGGGTGGGAATGAAGGAGTTGTCCTAGCGTCGAACTCGAGACTTCGAACCCAGAATCCCAGTCGTCATATCGGTAAACGGAGCTGCTGTTCTCTCCCTCTCTATTCCGTAATATCTTCATGGCCCGTGTTTATAGCTGCCCCCATATACTCCTCAAGTTTCCACGGCTGACCACACTTCAGCATATTGCCGAAGTTCTTCTCCCACTGAGGTAATTAACACGTCCAAAATTACCAGATAGCCCCCATTTCGAGAGCAGATCTCCGGCAGCTGAACAGATCGCTGTCCAACATTTGTTATCACTCCATCATGCATTTCATCAAACATCTCCCGACCCTTGCTAACAAGTTCCTCGTCTCGATTCATCACGGCAGCGCCAGCGAGCGACATCTTCAATCGACGGGCGCGGGCAAACGAACAACGACGGGCGAGGGAACGGCGCTCAACGCGAGCAGGCGAACAGCAAACCCACAAAACAACGCTGACGAACGGACGACGACGGGCGAGGGAACGACAAGGCAAAACCGAAAACACCACAAGCGAACGAACAACGACGACCAGGGGACAGACAACAACACACTCAAAACAAAACGGTCAAACCAACGACAACGGCAGGGAGACAGACGAGAGGATCAAAGCACGGCAGACAGACGAGAAACCACACCGCCCAAAGGCAGGAGCAGACGAGGCAATGGATGGCAACGACGAACATCATGAGGAAAGAGCAAGGCAATAGCCAAAAACCAAAGCAGGAGGGTAAGAACAACGACGAACATGACACGGAAGTGGGAAAGCCACGACTAACATGAACAAGCAACTGCAAGGTAGAACAAGAAATAAGAGCCACGAAAAACAGGGCAATGATATGGCAAGATAAAATTCAAGTCGCGAGAGCAGGAGAGGGAACAACGACGACGAATATAGCGAGGAAGGGAACACCAACGACGAAGAACATGGCTATGAAAGAAATGGCAAAACAGAACCCAACCAGCACGAGTAAGAATCACTATCCACGATCAACAGGACGAAGAAATGGCAAGACAAAACCCAAGCGGCAGGAGCAGGAGAGGCAACAGCGACGATGTATATTGAAAGGAAGCGGGCAAGGTGACCCAAGTAGTATGATGACAAGACAAATGGCGACGGAAGGCCAATATCATAACTAGGCAGTGCCATTAGATAGGCAATAACGATGACGAATATGGCGATGAAACAGCAAGGGAAGACCCAACACATGGTAAGGAACGGTAAGGGAAAGGCCAAACAGTGCGAACAGGAAAGGCAGCAATCATGATAGACAGGACAAAGAAATGGCAAAGCAAACCCCAAACAGCACCAGGGAAAGAGGGAATAACGACGACATTCAGACCTCAATCCAAAGTTTGACACTCGGATAAGTGCTCGGGTCAGAGTGGGACATTTTGAGAGACTTGCCTCCTGCTCACCTGAATACCTATCATGTGGAGGAGATTGGCAAGAGCTAACGTTAGCCGCGGTGACAAAAATGATAGGCCAGGCAAAAACACTTCCTCAGGCTGGATCCGTGCGATTGGAAGATTGGAAACCGGTAGACAGCCTGGTTGAACTTGAACAAGAATTGCAATTACCAGGGGGGATCAGGAGTTTTTGGTGGCTTCCATGTTTGAATCTTGGCAGCCTTCTGGAAAGGGGCTCCTTCCGACCATTCACCTCACATTTCGGCTGAAACTCTGGACAACAATTTTATGCATGGGAAAAGCACCAGTCCATCAGCATGTGGAGTTTAAGCATCATCTACGTAACAGCTTAAACCGACTTTACGGATAGGTATGTATACTTCCAGGTTACCTACTTGCAGAATCCTTTCAGGGGTAGTTCAGGGGTTATTTCTAGATCTAGGGGACTTCCAGGTTCCAGCGGTTGTCCAAGGAACCAATGAACCGCCAAGGAATGTTTCCCTAGCGGCTTGGCACAACGGACCCCAAAAATAGAAGCTTAATTTAACGACACCCGACCTGAACAGCAAAGCATTGCGAACAAAGCGACAAACATCACGAGGCTACATTCCCGCTCAGACACCTCGCTGTTGATCCAGCTCCTATCTGATCATGTTTTTTTTCAGTATGATATCTAACATTTAAGCACCGTTCTTTGACAAGTTGCTGTGCTTAATCTAGGTTATCAAAGTGGTCCAAGCTGACTTGTGCCTCCCTCTGTGACATCACGCCTGCAATCTCCCGCACACCCTGCAGCTGATCTGTTCCACACGACCGGTCGATCCGGCAGGATTCGCAATGATTTTCATCTCACTTACCAGCTCTCCTCAACAACTCCATCCTCCCATGTCATGATCATGGACGATTGACATCTACCTTACCCAGCACAAAACACCAAAGCTTTTAAAGCCCTTCTTACAAAACCGACATCCAATACAGGTATCCACCGCCACCATGATACCCCCCCTCCCCTCCCTCCCCCAAGCAACCCTCGTCGCCGCCTTCCTGGCCTCCACAATAGCCACTTACCTCGCCTGCCAACAGCCCAACCCCAACCCCCCCACCCGCTCCAAATCCGACTCGCTCACCACCTGCCACATCACAGACAAACACGCCACCAAGATCATCCTCTCACCCTTGGGACTACTAACCCTCTGCACCGCCCGCCTGGCCTACCTCTACCCCAACCTGCCCTCCCAATGCCACCTCCTCAACCCCGATCTGATAACCTGGTCCCCCTCCACCGCCATCCCACTTGTTCTCATCCTCTGCGCTGGCGTCCCGCTCCGGCTGGCGTCGTATGCCTCCCTAGGCAGGAACTTCACCTTTGCGCTGGCGGAGCCGGATGGGCTGAAGACGACGGGGCTGTACAGATATGTCCAGCACCCGAGTTACACCGGGGTGGTGATTTTGATTGTGTGTAACGTGGTGTTGATGGCGAGGGCGGATGGGGTGATGAGCTGTTGGGTTTCGGAGAGGTGGTATAGACTTTTGAGGGACGTGGGGTGGTCGCTCGCGCCGGTGGGGGTGTCGATTGTGCTGGGGGGCGTCTGGACGAGGGTGAGGCAGGAGGAGGAGATGCTGAGGAGGAAGTTTGGGGGGGAGTGGGAGGGGTGGCATGGGAGGACGGCGAGGTTTATTCCGGGGGTGTTTTGAGGGGATAGGAACCTTTGGACGATCGGAAGGACAGCGCCCTGCTTTTGAAAAAGAGGAGGACGTCGCGATGGAATTCAAGAGCGAGAGGATAAGAGCCAAATGGTCGACTCATATTCTGGAGCACTTATTCCACTGCAGGACACGACACAATTGTTTCAAGTTGCGAGGTCGTCCTTCAGTGCAACAAGACTTTCTGTGGTGTTGTGAAAGCGAGCACTTTGTTATTGGTTTCTCTGACGTCACTACCACCGGAACACGGGGAGCTAGTCGGCGATATTTTATATCACTGGCGTGGACAACTGTCGAATTTTAAGGCGGTTAAAAAAAAAGAACTTGATTGCATGCTGTTGGATATCTACCGAGTCATTATCTGCTATACCGTCACATCTTGGCCAACAAGCCAGACTTAATATACCCAAGCATAACCCCTACCCGCACTGATAAACAGGTGTCTCCGTATTCCAATATGCATACAAATTCTTGTTCCCCTTCCGATCAATCTTTGCCCTCTGCCTCCTTTCCTCCGTCTGCATCTTCTCCTGGTGTCTCTGCTGCGTTGCCAGTAAAGCTCGTTGCTGAGACACAGGAAGGTGCATCAAACTTGTCCGATCATTTGCGCCCATCCTCGTTAGTTGGTATGACTCGATTGCTCTTGCTCGCTTCCTTTCCCGCTTTGATAACACCACTTGCGTGCCTGGTGCTGTCTCGGAGTTGCTTGGTTGGGCTGGCTCCTCCACATCATTGATGGGTTCTTCTTGTAGGGTATATTCTATTTCCGTCGCAGCAGCTGACATCCGAGTTCGATGATGTCGTAGCCGAGAGGAATTCGTGGCGGAAGGGGCCGGTGGTGTAGCTGATGATTTCTTAGAAATTATCCTCCCTGAGGGTAGCCGGAGAGAATCTTCGTCAACTTGAACTGTCCGAGGCTTGTTCCAGACATTTGGAGTCTCCTGCTCGTTGTCTTCCTGGTCTTCTGTTGCTGCCTTTTCAAAGATTTGCCGGTAGAGCTCGGCAAATTCCGAGTCTGGGTCTGAGATGTCGAATGTGCAGTGCCCCGGTTTGCCAGTCATGTGCTGCTGTATCGCTTGGACTGACGCTCTTGTTGTACCGCATTTTATGCATTCTTGATATCCGAAAACGATGAGATGAAGGTGTTCAAAGAGAGACTCAAGGTTTTCGCTAGTGAATGTTTGTCGATCTGGGATGAATAATCCGTGGGATCTTTGCATGTGCTCTATGCTGTCGAGGAATAATGGTGATGGATGAGGACAGAAGAGGCACTGGCCAGGAGTGAATGGCGGTATGGTAGAGTGTGACAGGTCGCTCTCGGGGGTTGAAGACCCACTCGTCGGTAAGCTTGACAGCGCCATGTCCGTAGTTGTAGTTGTGCTGGTTGTGGCAGTTGCAGTGTCTGGCATGAGTATCAAGGAGATGTCAGTGGTGGAGTGTACGTAAGGTTGGTGTGGTCCGCTGGGTGTCTGTCTGGTGACCCCAATTGTTGATGCCTTGTAAAGGTTATCGAATGAGTCCCTGCCTGAAGTGAATGTTATACTTGTTTTATATCCATGGACTCGTGAGATGGGAGGATAAACCATGGTCGGGTGATTGTTTGTTCTCTGACACTAAGCCGCTTACACCAACAATGGCGCTAACTAAATGTGGTCAAGCGGCAGAGTGCATCGCCACTGAGTTGTGCATCTGACCAATGAAAGGCCTGAACCAACATGATGATTCATTGTGATTTTGAGCATCACCAGTTGTGCAGTGAATTATCGTGAGAGAGCCCATAAGGACTGCTATCGGTAGCCAGTGAGATTGGTGTGCCTTCACGAGTAGTGGACGTTCACAGCCATCATCAACCAACACTGTTGAACACAAGCATCAACTCAATGTCTGATAACCCTTACCTATCACATGCGTCAGCTCAGTATCCAACCCTAACCCTCCACTATCCTACCCCACCACTCGAACTCTCCAGCATCATCTCAGACCAGGCTCTGCGTCCAGTTCCCGCGTTTTTAGTAGATACCACTTTGAGCTCTTTGCCCTTGGAAATCAGGATATACCTACTAATTTTACGTATTTTTGTGTCCGGTTTGTGACTCACATTAGGCTTATCGTGGCTGTGTAATCTGTGGTCCTCGGGTGTCGACAGCAGTCGTTCCCCATCAAGCGGTGGATTGTCAATCACCACACAAGCTGCCGGGAAACTTCGAAGTCCCCAAGATACTACCACCACACCTCAGAATGTCACCACCATACCCCGAATTCTACCTCTTGCCTTCCTCGCCAGACTACAAATGTGATGACCGCTTCAGCCTCCACCCAACAAGTGACCAAGCCGAAGATGAGAATGGCCAAGTCCCATTTTGGCCAGCCCTCCAGGGAATCATCTCTCAGCCTATCAGCTCCACCGCCGAATTAATCGACACTCTGGACACCATCTCCGTCACTCTCCGCGGGACATCAAAACCGGCGGTGGATTACGAGCTTCTCATAAACGCAATCACCAGGTCGTTCAGCAGTGGCCAGGTCTTCCTGTCGACGGTATGGCCTCACCTTGGCGATATAGCGTTGGAAATGCCAGGTTTATTTCCAGATGGCCGAATACCAGTGCTCAATAGCGAAAATTCTAGCTTGCGCTTCTCTCGAAGGCAAGTAGCTTGCTTGGTGGTGCACCAGTTCCTTCGAACACTGAGTGTACCCTCTTGGCGAGACGACGATGGGACTCATGACTTTGGGATCTGGTATTCTTCCCAGCAAAGGCATCCTGATGCCGTGAGGGCGTACCTACGGGCGTTGATGTTGTACTTTCGCGATGTTGTTTGTGAGGACGTGCAGATGGAGGATTGGGTTGTGGAATACTCTTTGCATTCTCTGCCAGAAAGGTACGAGGAGATTGCCGCGGAAGACCGACCACTTAGTGAGCTGAAGGTACTAGTGGTAGAAAGATATGACACTAGACCGGCTAGTCTAGGGGTGGGTGATGGCGATGGACAAGCGGTGGTGATATCGGCAAATAAGGTTGTTGGATTTGGACAGTCGGCTACTCAGGAGGAAGTTCATGTCGGGATATCGCCAGAGGCGTGTCCTATTGTATTGTTCACTCCGCCACTGGGTGATGAACAGGTTCTGAAAGTCTGCGGAGCGCAGGCGATGGTGAACATTGTTGGGAAGGGAAGGGATATCAGTGTTGGAGATTTTGAGATTCCTCAACGGGATAGTGATACAGCTTGGAAGTTTCGTACGATGCTGTTCATGGATGCTCTCGAACTGGATCTGGAACATGATGGCGAAAGGCTTGCTGATTTGACCCTAGAAAATATGGAGCGGGAAACCGCCAAGGCATATACGGCGTTTTGCTCGACCACTCTGTCTGAGATTCACACAGGACTTTGGGGCTGTGGAGCTTTTGGAGGTGATCCAGAAGTCAAGATGTTGTTGCTGTGGCTCGCTGCTTCGATGGCTGGGTTGAAGCTAACGGTTGTTTGTGACAACGAGCTCCAAACATTCGCCCAGGAGCTAGAAGCTGTGGGACAGATGTTGAAGCACATTATGTCGGGAACAGTGTCTATGAAAAAGGGTTTGATGGAGATACCCCAAACCCTTTCTCGAGGCCAGACTCTGGATTGGCTGAAGAAGAGAAGTCAACTGGATTCATAAACTATATGTCAGCTAAAAAGGGGCATTGTGTGGCAATCGCTTTATGTGTGGATACAAAGTTAGATTCCATAGATAGGAAGAAATCATAAACCAGGCGTTTGATCCAATCTATTGTTTCCGTCCTCAACGAATATTTCACCAGATTTTAGTGCGCACTTCCCCTTGAAAACTTCCCACACACGTATAGCACTAACGATAGACCACTTTCAGCATCTTCACAATCTTCTGGCGGGATCAAAAACACTATCTGGTCTCCGACGACGGTGGCGCAAGAACGCATAAACACTCCGTTTGGGAAAACACTGAGATATAATTCCCAGCAACAGGATAAAAAGCGGCAGCCAGATGACGCAGGCCGCGATCGCTGCCTTGGATTCGGTTTTCAGGGAGCTGACAGCGAGCCTCCAGGTCCCAGTAGTAGCAGCAATCAGGTAACATACCAGAAGCCCACCGAGCAGCAGCGTATTTGCTTTGATTTTAAGCCACACAAGCTTTCTCAGCGCTCGTGCCCGCTGACTGGTTACTAGACGGATCAGATGTGAACATCCTGCCAGTGCCTCCTTCCAATAAAGGACCGAGTACGTCAGGCAGGTCGCTCCCACGGATACCGCAAGCCACAGCCACCACGTCAGTTGACTTGCCCACTCCTAAGGACAAAAGTCAGTATTGATACAAGATTACTGATTGGTAACAGGGAAACATACGTTAATCTCCATGCCAAAGACTGTCGACACTAGTGTTAAGGGAATGAAGAAAAACGCCAAGTTAGTGAGCTTGGAAACTGTCTCAGCTTGCATAATGGCTCTCTCGCTCTCAACAATGTTCATGGCAGCCATCAGTCCTTGGAAAGTGTTTTCGATCCTGTGGCGAATCTGCTTTAGGTCATCTTGCAAAACCTTGAATGACTCCTCTAGAGATCCTTCAACGTCAATGGCAACATAATTTGCGATTTGCCTGGTTAAAGCCAAGGTCTTGAGCATCTTTTGGATTGATCGGTCTTGGTAAAAGAGCATGGTTCGCCATCTCCCTAACTGTATCCTCCAGTTCGTCACTGAATGCTGCAGGATATCGTTGTCGTGAAGGACTGATTCGATCTTGTCGAGAGAACTGCTCATCCGGCCGAGCACAGAGGCAAGATCCTCGTAAGTGATGTGAGCGATGACATTTTCAACAAGATCGTCCAAGTAGGTTGTTGGTGATTCGTTCGCTTTGGATGATGATTTTTCAAACTCGACTTTGATGACACCCCCAAGCCTCTCGAGTGGCCTCCTATCACCAATGAAACAGGAAACGAACTTTTGCGTCAAGGTATCTTTGGTTTCATCTGACCCATATTTGATGGTAAATATTCTGTGATGGCGCAGAGGATCGACCAGAATGAAAGCTGTTAGGTGGGAATACGCTCAGCATAACGCTTCAACACTCAAGTCTGAAGTCATGGGTTGTCATACCTGTACAAGGATGAACTCCTTCTTTCACATTCCGGTCTCTGAAAAAGGAGATGCGTTCTTGAGCTGCGTGACACAAATTGGATCTGCCGTTCAAGTCCCCATCGACCAGGTCATAAGGTCTCGAAGGGCTGTCTGGCCATGGATAATGTCTGCGGTGGTCCATGAAGAGGTCCACAGGGTCCCAATCCTCAACTGTATCCACATCAAAGTCCTTCTTGGCTCGGATTCTCAGCTCATCTTGGTATCGTTGCGGAATCTGATCCACAAGTCGAAACCACGCAACGGAGAAGGCTTTGGCATTTGCCTTCCAGTGAAGCTCTGCCAATGCGTTCAGATCATCTCCTTGCCGCACGTGTGTGTCAATGAACTCGAACGGGAGCTTGGTATAAAGCTTGAGCGCCTGCGTGGATCCGCCGGTCTCGATAATGAACAGCCGGATGCTGGCGTCTTCGGTGCTGTCGCGAATCTGCGGAAATTCGCTCAAGCGGCAAGGCTCTCCTATTTGAACTTCGCCATTCGTTATGGTTGCCGCTAGAAATAGGGCGTCATATGGTACCGGAATTACCTGCGGCCCATCAGGGCTCTGTGAGGCAATTCGAACAGTCTTTGGAGTCGGCGACATGATATTGTACCGTTACAACAGGTTTTTAGAAGAGAAGCGGAGAAAAGAATTGCATGACCTACGTTCAGTTTTGTTTTCGGTGGTGTGACGAACGGTCTGGTACATCTTGCATTTCTCATCTGGATTGGCTGAGATCATTCGAGGTGAACTCTACCCCGCACTGAGTGCTCGAGATCTCAGCCAGTAAACAAGTACAACAGCAACCATGGTGTAACAGTGATCAACCGGAAGTTCATGTCGTAGCAATTGTAAAGCCGTGGTTGATCGGAGTCTCGTTGATACATCTGGAATGAAATCTAGGTAACTACAAGACTAGATCAGATCAATTGTAACACGACAGCCAAATGGGCCACCGCTGACCATTCTTCGCAGAACCTTACTTTCCATTGTTAAATGGTATGCTAAGGTAGGTATTGGGCTTCATTACATCAGGCCCCGATAGTAGACGCAAACAAAACCGTTGGGGTTCCTCCTCGTGTACTGTACCTAACCAAGGTTTACAAACAAATGACTCCCTTACTAAATATCTGACTCATCTCTAAGCGCAACGAACCGTTGACTGGCACTTCTTCACCCAAAAAGGAAAAAGGAGAAACAAAGGGGGACATAGACCATTATACCCCATGAAGCCATCAAGATGGAGGTCTGTCGTCGTTTCAACAACCTTCCACAAGAAGCCGTGGCTCATGTGTTGACTCACTCGTTGCGGATTAGGACCTTATATAAGTTTGACCTGCTTGAGACTATCGGCCGGTCGACCTGATGGAGTCATGCTCACTAGAAACATCAAGTACCTCAGCCAATCAGACACGATAGACTCACTGAGAAGGACATCACTAAATCGCAGCTTGGCTAGGGTATATAAATTGGTCTTGAAACCTGCTCCATGTTTCCCATTTCTTAACAGCTTAGAACCTTTTCTCTAGAAGTAATAGACCTGGACTCCTCCCCAAAAGAAGAATCGGGTTGGATCCCCATAAGATATTCCATGGTTGCGCACCATCGTCTGCCTTAGCATGTCCTCCCACCCCCCTTATTTCTGCACAGGTAACCGAATCATGCCACACCAAAAGTGATTTGGCTCCTGCCCTCAACCGAGGTTCGATACTGAGATCCTCAAACGAACTTTTTGAGTCCTGTGTTCGTTTTGACAATATGATGGTCGGGGCCCTAGACTGGAGAATAATGCGAAGAACAAGATGGCTGGAGACAGGGATCTCTAGCGGTGTGCTGTACCCATTTTTTGTCATCAGTCTATCTCCTTCGCGTAAGCAATTGAAGAAATTACCACGGTCTAGAGGCTATAAGCCTCTGGAGAGTAGCCAGCATCATAGAAGGTATCACCCCTCTGGATCCGCGACCAATTCTCCAGGTACTCCAACTCGTCCCAGGCCTCTGTCAAGACTATCACGGCATTGACCAGACCATGCAACATCTTCCTCATTGGTTTGTCCACCCTGTTCCGGAACGCCTGCACCCCAACCGCCTTTAATGCATCGGCGGGCTCATCTCCGATCCCTAGATCCCATCCGAATACACACAGCGAGTCGATGCACTGCCTTCCCTTGGCAACCTTCTTAAGTAGAATGGACGTGTTTCGTTGCACGGCGGATGTTATTCTATCCACGTTGCCAAGACTCTTGTGGATGGCGTCAATCAGCGTCAAGACTTCCCCAGTAATCTCACTCGTCATCTCGTGTGAGGGAGGTGCATTAGTAAAGTACTTGTCGCCGATGGTGATGGTGTAACGATGGACTTCATTGCACAGGTCATCGATGTCAAATGCCTTGTTTCTCAGCTTCTTGATCTTTTTTTCGATGATTTCGAGATTTTGTCGCTCGGCATCGAAGATTTCCTGGCCGTAAGGGAAGGACGAAAGAGACCTATGTCGAAGGTGGTTCTCCGGTAATGATTGTGCGGGTTGCAGGTCCACAGTTGAAGCAGCCGAGTGTTCCATGATGGCGGTGAAGACTTTGGCGGAATGGTGTAATGGTGTTTGGCAGATGTTTTTGCGAAAGGAAAAAAATTCTGACGGGTTGACCTTTTGTAGACGGTGTGGCAGAGAGAAAAAGCTTAACCGATCGAAGTCTTAAACTCTGGGGGCTGAACACCAAGTTTTGGTCATGATAAGACCCCATGCTCCACCGGTACGCCGTGGCGCAAAGGTGTGAGGGCAGCCTCCAGCTCCATCTCATATGTCATTCAGAGGATCACCGCCCCGTGATCTAGATATCTGCCTTTTTACTGTCATCACGACATTCCGGCACCAGGCCATATTGCTTTCTAGTACCGGCCGCCTTCAGCATGAATACACTGCTCCCGACCACCTCGTGTGTGGTCACAAAAGAAGCTTTTCTTGGAAAATAGCTCACATTTCTTTTTGCGTTCGAGTTTAACCTTATTGCATTCGGCGCCCTGTGGTGTGATCAGGAGGACTGTCTCATTGGCAATTTTACTCTGCACGCTATCTTGGGTCATAATTTCACCTATCCAGTCATCAATTGAACGGTTATATCCTTACAGTTAATGGAAGGATGTAACGGTGCGGATAAAAAAGGTACTGCTCGCTGTTGCGAAACGGTCAGCCTTGTTATTGATCTCTCCCCACCTGGCCAATCACACCCCTCCAAAACGACCGGGGTTAGGGTAGTCGAACCCCCACTCATTTGCAAGGCTCATCATCAACGAACGATCTTCCGCGACCTTCGCTCTTGAAATTGCATTTGACGGGCCCGACAGACATGTATCATATCATGCTTGAGTCACGTCAATAATAAAAGCAAAGTCGCTATTTCTTTCGCAAAATGACGAGATTGAGGCCTGAGTTTGGGATTGTTGAACTTGACATCAAGATGCTGGTAGTGTGTGGAAGCCATCCTTGAAGGAAGGTATCTATCTATACGTGATCTTGGTAACTATCCAGTTATTCTTAACTTCTAACAACGCCTGCCTATCATAGGTATATTAATTTTCTTTTTGTCTTGTGAACAATCAAGTGCACGACTTACAAGTGTACCTAGGTAAAGTAAGCTACCTTAAAGCTTTGGTTATAACTCAAAACGAATTGAGATTAAGCAGACGGGAGGTTGGTTAGGGTTGCTTTCATCTTGTGGTAAGACTTTACATCCCATTTACCAGACAGAATGGGTCTTGGGATATGGGTAATTTCGTTGGTCGGCAAAAGGGCGTCAACTGGCTGAGCGGAACATGAAATCAACTTTCTACTTTTCTCTGACTTGATTTCGGTACTGTCTGTTGGCATAAGTCACATTGTCGGTTCTTCCACATTTTGAATGGCTCGGGTATATCAAAGAGGACTGCTAGTAAAGATCCCGGGTCGTTAGCGGCGAATCTGCACCACTGTTCCATCCTATAAGTCGAAATATCTACATAGCCGGGAATGCCCCTATCCACAGAACTTACAACATGGTAAATGCTCAGTAGGTATGTTGTGTCTAGGAACGAGATGCAGCTTGTCGCCACCCTTTACTTCTGGGTTTACACCTCACGCCACCGTCACTTTTGAAGATAAGTATTGCCTTCCAATTTCACGATCAGACAAGAATTTGGTATTGATATCAAGGTTTTAGCGCCACTTGACTGGAAAGGAAAAGGTTTGATGGCTTTGGAAAGCGTTGATCATCTGATGATGGTATTATGCAAAGTCTAAAGTCGTCATCAAATATTTTTCACATTATTTCCGTCGCGCTATTTATCGAGTCCATTCACTGCAAGCAAAGTGCCTATCGCCTACCTGCTTTTCCGCCCTTTGCGACAAGAGCAACACCACAAGAGGTCCTGGCCCACCTGCGCTTGAGCCACACAGAGCAATCACTTGATGGTTTGCCCGCAGTTTTCTCAAGTTGAGGTTGAAAAACTCAGACACTTAATCCGCCCTCTCGCTGCTTCCCTCCCACCTGATTTCTCACCCGCCGATCTCACCTCTTCGCAGTCTTCTTTCTCTCAATTCATCGCAAACCACCAACGTACCCCTTCCATCATTATTTACACTATCGCAATGGAATACCGACCTCGTCCTGGCTCAGCCATCGTATGGCAGCGCGTGGTCAATCAACCGAACCCAAACTCAATGTTGGTGACCAACGTCACCATCCTCATCGACGCGGCATTCATCCATCTGGAACGGTAGGCTCGCCCCAGGCACTGATATCAACAATTTATTCCTTCTCTAATCTGTTCATCATGTCCAGTCTTCAAGCACGAGCGTCGAGTTCTCGCCGGAGTCTTCGGATTTCTTTGGATATCCGCCGCGAACGCTCATCTTATTGGACGACGGTGTCTTTTGCGCTGGTTGCGCAAGACGCTGAAAGTGAAACAGACAATGAGGAAGAGGAAATTCTGCGTCGGGTTCCGGTTCGGGCTCGGCGCTAGGCCCTTTTATTAGACGTATGCCAAAATCTGGGACGTTTGACATGAAGACGAGTTCAGGACAGCCATGCCGACAAGGGCGACCATAATATAAATATCTCATATGTCACTCGCAGAGGCGCAAAGGACGAACCCACGCAATATTAGCTAGAACTGGTCAAACCCTGCGACCAATGATCAACAGTATTCTCTTGGAAAGCAAATATGTCTAATAAAAACAGAGGTGATCGCACGTAACATCGTGCTGTGTCTAGTGAGAAACGTTTACAAAAGGGTCTCTATTGCGCGTGTGAGGGCATACCAAGGATATAACAATGACAGGTTTTCCCAACCTTCGTATTTCGTTTCCTTTTTCTTTTTCGACAGTGATGCATGTCGCTTTGGTAGACGTCGTGAAATTAGCAGGACCAACAGATTCCATCGCAGAACCCCTCTCCATCCATCGACAGGATGATTGGCATTGAAATACCATCGCTGCATCGATTGTACATGCCGGGGAGTCTGAGTGGGAGGAGGAGAATATATTTCGTCGCTTTTAAGCCCGTAAGTACCCATTTTGGCCAAATCATGACAGAGTTCCAAAACCTGGAAATATCTCGTCTGGATTCCCACAGATTAAGGTTCAGAGGCTTGCACAAACTTCGTCCCAGTCTCCAAAGCTCCGAAGTTCAAATCAGTGAAAAGAAAGTTCTCATCACTGAAAAGGTTCAAAAAAGGACAACAAATCCAGTTCACCATCCGCATCAATCACCCACACACCTCACCCCCCTACACAAAGTACATACATACCATCAACATGTGCCCACCAACAACCAACACCGCCGCGATCCCCGCGGCCAACCCCCAAAATCATCAAGCCACCGCACCCTCTGATGGTGCCACCCTCCCCGCATCATCTTACACAACAGTCAGCAACGTCTCCCCCCCTGGCAGCGGTCAACAGCAGCAGCAGTCTGCACAGCCACCCGCAGAACCCACCACCGCCCCAGCTACTACCCAAAATCCCAACCCACCCCAGCCAACCAGAAAACCCACAGGCCGCTGGCCCAAAAGGACACACGCAGCCGAGCATGACCATCCAACAACACCCTTGCGCGTAGAAGATGAGGTCTTCGCGAGCCTCGGGCGCGCATACGCCCTCATCCAAGACGCAAACGCCATCCGCCAAGATGCAGAGCCTGCGTCCCTCGGGCGTGCGGTCGCGCTACTCACGCTGGCAAGCGCTGAAGTGACGAACGCGACGCTCCGGTTGGCGGTTGAGAATTCTATCGTAGCTGTCGGTAACACCACCGCGAGGCTGGCGGAGGGCAACAGGCTGCGGGAGTTTGACGAGATCATGGGTGCGGATGATGGGGAGGACGGGGGGTTTGTGGAAGACACGGGGTCTTCTGATGTTGATTCGGATGAGGAGGAGAGGAAGGATTTCTGGGCATGAGGTACCTACGGGGAGTGGCACGAGTTTTGAGTTGAATTCAATAACACGGCATTCAAGAGTCGGAGTCTTGGTGTCTCCCTTAATACGGATTTTGGGGTGTGCTGGGAAGGCCATTTATCTGTAGGTAGGCTAGATGAACTTGGAATTTTGAAGGCATGGGACCAGCCATCATCATTTGATCAAAGAATGACAGCCAGAGACACAACCCCCTCTGGCGGTTATTTTTCTAGTCTTGTGTCATGCTACAATGAATCTATTGTGCACAGCTTGCCCGGGTTCATATCACATGGTGTTCATCGAGAAGCGTGATTAAAACGAGGGGGAAAAGTTGGTTGTTCTTCTTTGTATGATATGCTGACAAATTCCCATCTTATACCATGCCTACCGGGTCCCTCACCTGCCCACACTATATTCTATCATTTTCTCTGGGGTACACGAGAGCTATTGAGTGATAACCATGACAGGCTTTCAGTGCAACCTCTTATAGAATCACTTTCTTTTTCATTGACAGAAGATCGGAAACCCTCGTCCAGAATCTCATGAAAGCTTACTAGGTACTTAACTGGGTGTTTGGGATGTTGCCTTGAGATTGACTTGGGATATTGACGTTGAAACTTGAAATATCGCCAGGAAAACGTACTTGACAGCTGTGGCCAAGAATGGAGGTCATAGAGGCGCTCGCCAAAAGAGTACTCTTTTTCTATTTATAAAATGTCCTTTTCCGTGTCCCGGCACGGGACAGGGCATTAGGGGCCCGCCCACGTCAGATTACGTAAGGTTATTTGTTTTATTTTATAGCTTAATATAGCCCTAACCTTTTTATAGTAGGAGCTATACCGCTATTAAACCCGTCAAACACGACGTTAAAAGTAAGTAACTAGCTAGCGTTAGCTCCAGCGTACCGTACTACTTAAGTACTTTAATATAGCGTTATTTAACCTTTAACTTAATAATTATACTATCGAGGCTATTTACTACTTTAATCGTTCTATCTTCCTTATTAATTAAACTTTTTTACTTTTTTACTTATTACTTTATTTTAACTTTATTAATTACTAATATTTTTATTTATTTATATTATTAATTATCCTTTATTTAATTAATTTATTTATAATTTACTTTTATTTAATTAATCTTTTTATTTTATTTTTCTTTACTTATTATAATACTATTATATATTTTAATCGTCCTCCTTTAATTTTATAGCTTCTATTTTACTTAAAGCCTATCCCCCCTTTTATTTTCTTTATTAATCTTCCTCCTTATTTAATAAAGGGGGCTATTTAATATACTTTAGTTTATTCCTTATTTACAGTAATCTCGGTTCCTATCTTTATCGGATAATAAAAGTAGGTTTATAATAATAAAGCGTTTTATAAATTTTATTAAAAGTAAATACCTTTTTTATTATAATTTTTCTTATTAAAAAAGTAATAAAGTAAGTTTTAATAAACTCCTTACTTTAATATATCTCTTTATATCCCTATATATATAAAAGGTATATTTTCTATAGGGCTTAAACTTTAATATAAAATAATATCCTTTACTTTACTTTATAATTATTAAAGGTATTAAAAGGGGCTTTAATTATTATTATAAGTCTTTTATTTATAATTATAAGCCGGATAAATCTTTAACTTTACCTTTTTTCCTATAGTAAATAGTCCTATATTTCTTTAGCTTTTTTTTATACTATTTTAATTATTTAATATTTAACTTAAATATATTATTTAATTAAAGGTTTATTATTTATTAAGTAATATTTTTTAACTTTATTTATTTCCTAGACTATATCCGGGTGTGACGGCATCTGCAGTCCTGGAGCCTGCAGCCGTCAACCGTCAGGTGCCTGGCACTGCGTGCCCCACCTTAGCAAGTTGCCCCACCTTCCTGTAGAAGTATTTAGCCTTAGCTTGCAGGTCTACACCTTGTAGATCCTGCAACCTACTTTTTTATATAAAGGTCTACCCAACAGTGCCCCTGTGCCAGCCCTGGGTGCCCTGCCGTGATAAAAGTAGGTTCGCTTTAAGGCCCCCTAGGCACCTTTGATTCTACTTACCGGATTCGGCTCTGTTGAAGCTATTCCCAGCGGAATTTTTGCTTGTCGCAAGTAGCTTACGGTGGTTTGAAGCGACCGGAAGGCTAGTCTCAGAATTCAGACCTCTTTCGTCATTCTTCACCCTAGAGCCAAGTGTAGCCCCACAGGGCCCACCAGCCGCACAGGCCACTTCCAGGTATTTGTGGGCCCTCCGAGCAAACAATGAGAAAGAGGTCTGAGACCACGTTGGTGTTTTTGGCCGAGCATAACAGAAAAATGGCATTTTTCGCACCATACTTACTTAAATATCTCGCCATTAAGATTTTTTAAAAATACATGAAAATTTAATTGAATATAGTATAAAAGAGAGCTTTTTAAATGTACTTACTTTTTTTTTTTATGATGTGGGGTTTATTTTTAAATGAATTAACGGGTGGCCATTTTACATAACAGAAAAATTCCATAAAAAAAGGATTACCCATACCATATTTTTTATTTCTGGGCCAAATTTAATAAAAAAAGTATGCTGAAGATTGTCTTTTAAAGGCCTTTTTCAGCTATATTTTACTATTAAAATAGGCCTTATATTAGTGGAATGGTAGTATAAAAGGTGATGTGGTGGGTATAAGTGGTGAGGAAGGCTTACTTTCCCACACTACCTTTTCCATCGCCGTAAGCCATACTTAAGTAAAAATATACCCTGAGGATGGCCTGGAAAAGACGGTCATTTTGACACTGGTTGCACCTTCGTGGGCCTTATATTGATGAAATGGTAGTGGAAAAGGTGATGTGGTAGGTGCAAGCCTTCTTTACTACCCACACTTACCACTTACCTTTTCTACCTTCACTGGGCCTACCTGGGTGCAATTGGTATTGGAAGAAAGGCCTGAAAAAGACGGTCATTTTGACACCGGGTGCACTTAAATTGGACAACTGGGTGTTGTAGTATATGTGTGGGAAGGTTGGCTTATATATATTTTCTACTTGATACTCGGCTTCCCACACATATACCACACCACCCAGACGTCCTACTTAGGTGCAACCGGTGTCAAAAAGACCGTCTTTTCCAGGGCTTCCTTCCAGTATCAATTGCACTTGCGTAGGCCCAGTAGTCGTGGAAAAGGTAGGTGGTAAGTGTGGGTGGTGAGGAAGGCTTGCACCTACCACATCACCTTTTCCAACACTACCCAGTCAATCCACCACCACCCAGTCAATATAAGGCCCACGCAAGTGCAACCGGTGTCAAATTAACCGTCTTTTCCAGGCCTTTCTTCCAATACCACTTGCGCCCAGGTAAGCCCAGTACTGGCAAAAAGGCCTATATTCCTGGGCCACGCTCAGCGAAAAACAACAAAATGGACTCAGACCAGCTGTCGCTGTTGTATTTGGTGGGCTTTGATTGGCCGGTTCAGGGGGGTGTGGGCCTGTGGGGCAAAGGGTACATTCAACAGTTAAGCTGGTCTGAGCTCTGAGACTACGGAAGGCCTGGATTTGCCTACGTTTGCTATCGACAGGCGCGTCGGCCGGCACTATATTTTTGTCAGGGGCTAAATGTAGGCACTGGCAGTTGGTTCGGACAGGTGGTAAGTAGTGGCCGGTTTAGGGGCTTAGGGTATAAGGAAGGGTTTTTTACCTACGGATCTTAGTTTTGGTTAGGGCTTAGTGCATATATACCACCGACGATAGCTTCGACGATAGCTTCGCAGGCGCCTAGTTTATACTACGCTTATATAATAAATACTCTTACTTACTCGCCCGATTAACTACTTCCAGTGAATTACCCCCCTAATACATTAAGCCCTCTACCTACCTAAGGGGGCAACTAGGTAAGGTATTATTATAGGAATTATAACCGAAAAGCTACCGTAAAGGGCACTATTACTATACAATTATTAAGGCGTTAGCGCGGCAAGCGCGTAAGGTTTACGACTAATTAATAACTATACTAATTAACGACTACGTAAATTAACAGCTTTATAAATTAACGACCTTATTAATTAATAATTTTACCGAATAACGGTTTAATTAAATATAGTACTACGGTAAGTATATAGAGTTTACGTTTAATTAACGACTATATTAAATAACGGCTTTTGTAATTAACGATCTGGTTAATTAACGACTATATTAAACGATAACGTATATAATAAATAACCTAGCCGATTAATAAATATACCGAAGGATAATTATACCGATTAACGGCTTAATTAAAGGCAGAAGCGCGGCAGGTATATAAAATTAACGCCGGAAGTACGTAAAGTTCGTAAGGCTAACGATATTTAAATAGTTTAAAAAATAAAGGGGTCGTGCTTTATAAAAGCCAAATACGTATAAATTATCGGAGTATTAAGCTATACTAATAATTAAAAAAACAATAATAATTAAAAAAGGAAAAGTTATATATAAAATAGTTAACCTTTTAAAGATAAATAATTTATAAGCGTAATAACCTTTCGGGGTTTAATAACCTGGTTATATATTAATTATAGTAAGTTTAATTAATATTAAAAGTATACTTTACGATAGTATTATAGCTTTAAATTACTTTACTATAAATATATATAATAAAGGTACGGCGGTTATATTTATTTATTATTAAATAATAAATACTTAATACTGTTAATAAGCGGTATTTAAGGAAGGAACTGTTATTTAGGTATATTTAGTATTATTATAAGTTTTTTTATTTTGGTTTTAAAAAAAGGGATTTATTATAGTAGTCGCGGTTATTGCCGTTAAGGAAATGCTATAAATATAAAGCGTTAATAAAGGTTTTATTATTAAAAGCCGGTTATTGTTAAGAAAGGTCTATTATTATAAGACGGTTGGTTATTAATAAAAAAGTACTGTAAATACGAGGCGTTACCGGAGGTTTTATTATTAAAGGAGGTATTATTGTTAAAGGCTTATTATTAATAAAAAAAGGTAATTACCGTTAAAGGAGTTTATTACCGATAAAAAAGTTAATTATTATAGAAGCGCTGTAAGTATGAAGTGTTAATAAAGGTTTTATTATTAAGAAGCCGGTTATCGTTAAAAAAGGTTTATTATTATAGAAAGGTTTATTATTATAGAAAAGTTTATTACCGTAAAAAGGTTTATTATTATAGAAAGGGAACGTTATAAGTGTAAAGCGTTACTAAAGGCTTTATTATTAAGGAGATTATTATAGAAAGGTTTATTATTATAGAAAAGTTTATTAATATAGAAAGGTCGGTTATTATAGAAAGGTTTGTTACTATAGAAAGGTTTATTACTATAAAAAGGTTTATTACTATAGAAAAGTCTAGTACTGTAAAAAGGTTTATTATTATAAAAAGGTCTATTATTGTAAAAAGGTATATTACCGTTAAGGAGCGTTATAAGTATAAAATATTATTAAGGGTTTTACGATTAGGAAGTCTATAGCCGTTAGGAAAGTTTATAATTATTAAAAAAGTCTATTATTATTAAGAAGGTCTATTACTATTAGGAAGGCCTTTTACTGTTAAGAGAGCTTATTATTATAAAATACCGGGATATTAAAGCGAGGTCTTAATTAAGGAGTCGGGTTAAAGGGGAAGTCGATAACAGAGATAAGTATTAACTAATAAAGCTATCCTTAAAGTAACGGCCGGAATAAATATAAGCCTATACCCTTAAAATATATAAACTATTATAGATTTCCTTTATTAAAAAATAAGTTTTCGGTTTAAAAGGACCTTTATTTAAAGGGGGGAATAAGTATTTATTATATAAATACTTTATAAAACTACCGGCTTAATATACCTTATAAAAACTAAAATCTATACCGTAAATATATTTTAAAAACGCTATTTTATATTACTTTTACTGTTTAAGCTTAAGAGTCTAAACCGTAGGTTAAGTCTAAGATTTAAACCGTAGGTCGGATTTAAAAGTCGGAGCCGCAAAGGTATTACAAACGTAACGGTTTTACTACTTAAGCTTAAGGGTTTAAGCCGTAAGTTAAATTTAAAAGTTAAAGCTACAAAAGCGCTATAAACGTAACGGTTTTACTACCTAAGCTTAAAGGTTTAAGTTATAGAATAAATTTAAAAGTCGGAGCTATAAAGGCGTTATAAACGTAATAGTTTTACTACTTAAGTTTAAAGGTTTAAGCCGTAAAATAGATTTAAAAATCGGAGCTATAAAGGCATTATAAACGCAACGGTTTTACTACTTAGATTTAAATATTTAAGTTATAAAAAGCGCTATAAATATAACGGTTTTATTATCTAAATTTAAAAGTTTTAAACCGTAGATTTAAATTTAAAAATCTAAACCGTAAAGGCATTATAAACGTAACGGTTTTACTATTTAAATTTAAAAGTTTTAAGCTGTAGATCCGGATTTAAAAGTCTAAGCCGTAAATATGGATTTAAGAGTTCCGAGCCGTAAATTTAAATTTAAGAGTTTAAGCCGTAGAAAGCGTTATAAACATAACGGTTTTACTACTTAGATTTAAGAGTTTTAAGCTATAGATTTAAATTTAAAAGTTTAAGCTATAAAGGCACTATAAATATAACGTTTTTACTGCTTAAATTCGAGAGTTTTTAGCCGTAGGTTAAATTTAAGGGTCTAAACCGGAATATTATTTTATAACGTTTTTACTATTTAAATCTAAGGGTTTAAGCTATAAAAGCGTTATAAATACGACATCTTTACTATTTAGATTCGAGAGCTTCGAACTATGGATTTAAGTTCGAAAGTTTAAACTATAAGGGCGCCTCGGGGGCAACGGGTTTACGATAACTTTATTTAAATTTATAAGACCTAAGGACTAAGTCTTATAAGGGGGAAGGCTCTGTTAAGGGCTAAATATAGGCACTAGTAGTCGATTCGGATAGGTAGTAGATAGTAGCCGGTTTAGGGGCTTAGGGTATAAAGAAAGGTTTTTTACCTACGGATCTTAATTTTAATTAGGGCTTAATATATATATACCACCGACAATAACTTCGACAATAGCTTCGCAGGCGCCTAGTTTACGCTACGCTTACGCAATAGATACTCTTGCCTACTCGCCCGGTTAACTACTTCCAGTAAATTACCCCCCTGATAATTTTTTCGTTACTTTGTATAAGGGTTATTCGAGCGTAGCCCCGGTGACGTTACCTATAAACTACTTTTAATTATTAAATTTACCTACTAATAAAGTTACTAATAATTTACCGCTACGGTAATAAGTCCTTCCCCTTATTAAATTTACTAAATTTATTAAATCTATCTAAAATAATTAAAACCGACCTTTTCCGATTACTAAACCGAATTCCTACCTTTCCTAAACTTCCTATATTTTTAAACCTTCCTAACTAATTAATCGCCGTTTACATTAACCGACTTATATTATCGACTTTACTATAGTAACTATACCCGATTTTAATAATCCTATTATCGTTTTATAAGCCTTTTAAGCCTTTAAATAATAATTAAATTAATATTAAACCGAAGGTAAGACTTTTAATATAAACGTTATAAATAATTTTAATTTCGTTATTAATAACCTTAATAACTTAATTGATTAATTTAAAGAATTAACCGGGACTATTAATTTATTATTAATTTAATTTAATTATAACGATATTATTACTTTTAATTTTACCGCTCTTTACTAATCTTATATTTATTTATTTAACTCCGAAAAGTTCTTTAATAAATTTATTTTTTAATTTACCTAAGTACCTTTAATTTAAACTAAATTACGTATCGATAAAAACTCTTTAAAAAACTTAAAGGCTTAATTTTAATATATATACTATTACTTTAATAAGAAAACCTAAACCTTAATATTACCTTTAATTATTACTTATAATAACTATTTATCTTTTAAATTAATTTTTAAAACTTTAAGTAAGATTTATAATAATTTAAATAAGTTAAGCTGTATTATAAACCGCCTCTGTACTATATAATAAAATACCGATTTTCTCTCTATTTACTTTACTTGATTTAAACGCTATTTTTATAAAACTAATATTTAATAATAGCCCGATATTTTTAAGATTTTTTACTTATATAATAGTTTAAGTAATCCCTTTAAATATAAATTAAATATTTAATTAATTATTTTTAATTAATATAATAAATTTATTAAAGCTTTATATTAACTTTTAAACCGTAGTTTCGACGGCGTTAAAGGCTACTATAATAATAATAATAAAGGTAAAAATAACTTTAAATTTAAAGATAGTAATCTTATAGATTTAAACGTTATAAAGTAATAAATTAATTAAATTAACGTTAATAAAGAAGATAATTTTAAATTTAAAGCTTTTTATAATTTAGATTCTTTAGTCTTTAACGATTTCTTTTATAATATCGATCCGGCTAATTAAACCTATAACCTTTATGTTATTTACTAAAATAAATAAATATAATTTATAAATATATTACCGTAAAGTAATATAAAAAAGCTACTAAAAGTAGAACTAAAGGAATAAGGTTATTAGTAATTTATTAATAAAGCTATTAATATTACGACTTTAAAGGCAAAGTCTCTATTTCCCCGGAGGTTATAATAGTATTTACAGTCCTAGAGCCTATAGCTATTAACCGTTAAATGCCTAGCACTACGTGCCCCACCTTAGTAAATTGCCCTACCTTCCTATAGAAGTATTTAGCCTTAGCTTATAAGTCTACACCTTATAGATCCTGCAACTTACTTTTTTATATAAAGGTCTACCTAACAGTACCCCTGTGCTAGCCCTAGGTGCCCTGCCGTGACACCGGGCCGGTTTAAACCTTTTAATATAAAAGTTTCTATAATAAGTCCCTAATTTTTAATATATTAAATCTTATTATAATGATAAATTATAGCCTTTCTGGCTTTAACTTATTACTTTTAATTATCCTTTAATATATTTTATATAACCTAATTACTTAACTTAAAAAATCGATATTTTTTAAAGCTTTCCTTATTAATAACTTATACTATAAAGTATATATTATATTTTAAATCTTTAATATTATATTAAGTTTTCAAAGGACCGTTAAAGGGAAAAAGTTCTCTCTTTAAATTATATTCTTAAATTAATCTTTTACCTTTTTATTTAATAAACTTTTTTAATTAAATAAAAATATATTTATTAACCGTAAAATAACTTACTTTTTATATTTTAATATCTAGCCTTTTTCTTAAACGACTATAAGTTATTTAATAATTAAGTCCTATATATCTCCGATTACTTTAACATTACTTTCCTATAGTTACTTTTATACTTTTAAACCCTATTTAAGTCCTTTACCATTCTTTATAATCTCGGGGTAATACTAAAAGTAAGTATTTAAAACTTCTTTATAGGTCCTTTTCTTTATAACTTTAATTAAAGTTATAACGCTTATCTCTTTCTTTTATTACTTTTATATTTAAACGACGGTTTTATAAAGCTTATTTTTCTTTCTATTCTTTATCCGCTAAAGCTATAGGTTATATATTACTAACGAAATAATCTTAACGTTAATATTAAAGCCCCTAATGAGCTATTCCTCTATTAAGTCAACCCACGGCGCTCCCCAAAGCGCCGTTACTCGTAATACAATACTGAGTACGGATACCGCGGCGATATAGTTAAAGCTCTGTAGCTTACTCTTTTTCTATTTATATTTCACAGTTAAGGATAAAAATATTGATGGTATGTGGGTTTCTGTATGCGAGAGTGATAGATGGGATCGAGATCCCATGGCTATTTGGCCATGCCGACAGATTCAAAATCTCCACCCGCCACTCCAACATCACACACAGTTCATCACAAAAGAACCAATCACCAACTTTGCACTGCGTATAACCCAAATCCAATTCGCTACCAATAGGTACATCACACGCAGAACATGAAAGCAGCTCGATTCTCGCGCTATCTGACTAAAATCCGCTCGATTTCAAGCCACCTGAACGCCCCGACCAATCCCAGAGAAACCCATAGAGAAAAATAAAAACTCCCCATTTGTACCAAGGGTATCATTCCACCTATATGTAATTGTCTCTCTCTCTCTCCTTCTTTACTCACCAGCCTTCAACCTCCTCTCCCTAAAACCCAACCACCTCCACCTCAACGCCAAAGAACTCAACACCACACTAATGCTACTCAACGCCATCGCCAACGCCGCCCACGCTGGGTCCAAACTGACGTGCTTCCCTTGGCTCACAATCGGATAAAACACGCCTGCCGCCACCGGGATCATGACCGTGTTGTACACAATCGCCCACCCAAAGTTGAACTTGATCCTCCTGAATACCACCCTCGACAGATCCAGAAGTGTCACCACCGTCTTAAGGTCCGACTTCACCAGCACAAAGTCGGCGCTGCTGATAGCAACGTCCGAGCCTGAGCCAATGGCAATACCGACGTCGGCTGTAGCGAGGGCAGGGCTGTCGTTGATACCGTCTCCTACCATGGCGATCATAGCGCGCTCGGTAGAGGATTCGGAGTTCTTGCCTTTGCGGGCCTTGACGGTGGATTGAAGGTATTTGATTTGGTCAGCTTTGCCGGCGGGGAGAACACCGGCGATGACTTGGTCCGCAGGGATACCGAGTTGTTGGGCGACGGCAGTGGCGGTGGTAGGATTGTCGCCAGAGAGCATCCAGACTCGAGTGCCAGACTCTTGAAGGGCAGCGATGACGACCTTTGCTTCTGGGCGAATGGGATCCGAAATGGAGAGAGCGGCAGCAAGTGTCCAAGTGGACGAGGCAGGGTTGTTGAGAGGCTTGGTGGCAGCCAAAGCAATAGACTTGGCCTCCGTCTTCCACCTCTCGAGGCTCTGCGCAACTTCAGGTGAGATCACGACACCAAAGTCTTTCATGAGAGCCTCGTTGCCGACGATCATCTCGAACGAAGTCTCAGGGGTAGCAGCTTGGCACATCGCCTTCATGCCCTTCCCAGGAAGCTCCTGCAGATTGTCGGCCGTCACCTTGGGCAGCTCCTTCTCCGTGGCGCAGAAAGTAATGATTGCTTTGGCAATCGGGTGGCTGCTATTCTCCTCAACAGCCTTCAACCCAGCCAAAAGAACGTCCTCCTCGGGTGTCCCTTCAGTATAGATCTCCGAATCAGTGATACTCGGCTCTCCTCCCGTCGTCAACGTCCCCGTCTTGTCAAAAACCACACAGTCAATCCGACTCGCCTTCTCAAAAGCCTCACCACCGCCCTTGGCTAAAATCCCATGATTTGCCGCCAGACCACTCCCGACAAAAATCGCCGTCGGCGCCGCAAGCCCAAGACCACAGGGACAAGCCACCACAAAGACCGCAATCGCAAACTGCAGCGAAAACGCAATCCACCCTCCCGTAGTCTTACTCAAAAAGTGCTCGGGTAGCCTGCCCCCATATCCCAAGGAAAACCAGACGATCCACGTCAAAATCGCAAAGGCCGTGATAGCAGGCACGAAATACGAAGTCAAGTAATCCGCCACTCTCTCAATCTTGGCCTGCTTCGTCTGCCCCTCGCGCACGACATTGACAATCTGATCCAACAACGATTTGCCCGCCACGCCTGTAATCCTCACCAGAAGCGAAGACCCCTTGTTGACCGTCCCCGAAAACACCTGATCCCCGGGCACTTTCCTCACCAACCTCGACTCCCCCGTCAAACTCGACTCATCGAAACTGCTCTCCCCACTAATCACCACCCCATCACTCGGCGGCGACGCCCCATGCGGCACCCTCACCACATCTCCGAAATCAAGCAAATCAGCCTTGACAACCTCATCCCCTTCCTTCTCGGACCCGAACCCGCTCACCAAAATTGCTGTCGTAGGCCTCAGCTTGCCCAACAGCTCCACCGCATCACCCGTCCTCTTCTTGCTATAACTCTCAATATACCTCCCCAAAAGCAAGAAGAAAGTCAAAAAGACCACGGTATCATAATAAAAGTTCCCATCATGCGTCTCCGTAGCGCGGTTCACCGCAGCAGCAATCATCTGAGCAACCGACGCAAAGTAGGCCACTGACGTGCCAAGCGACATGAGCGTGTTCATGCTACCAAACTTGTAGAACCGCTTGAGAATCGGCACTCTGCTGCCGCGGCGCCACAGCGTGGCAATCTCCTTGATGGCGCTCTTGTGGAAGACGTCGGCAGCTCCAAAGTACACCGGGGTAGCGAGGATGAAGAGCGCGATCTGGGCCCGGCTAATGCCAGAGGTCCAGGGGGACATGAGAAGGTGAGCCTTTTCGTGGGGAATTAACATCATGTAGACGATGCCAATGACAAAGGTGGGAATGCAAACAAGGCCGGTGAAAATCACCCGGTAGAGGATGGCTCTCTGGTGTTTTCGTTGTATGAGTTTCGATCGCTCTTCCAAAGAGGGAGCGTGGTAAATGGAGGCCTTGAATCCGGGATCGCTGGCGTCGATCGCTGCGAGAATCTGTCGGACTGTAAAAGAAGGGGCGTCGGGTACATATGTGACCTTGATTATGGGCCGAGAACGAGTGGGAGGATTGTTGATCTCGAGCTGACGTCGAAATCCGGCAAGACAGTTGACTACCCGCGCCGGGCAAAGATCGCAGTGTAGACCATCTATCCTGATTTCCACCGCTCTCTCGTTGTGTTCCGTCTCCTTCTCATCCAAACTGACTACACTGTCAGCAACTGCGTCAAACCCTAGCTCTTCAATAGTTTCGACAATCCTCGAGGCATTGTGCTGGCCACGGAACTTAACCGTGGCGCTGTTGGAAAGCAGGTTCACCACAACATCATCGATCCAGTCCAGCTTCTTCAAGCCCTCAGTGATCCCGTTGGTGCAGGATGCGCAAGTCATTCCCCCGATGGCAACTGTGGCCTGCCATGTGTCCGAGTTTGCTCTCGACTTGTTTGGTTGAACAACAACTACTTCGCTGAGGGTGGCCTCGTACCCAAGTTCCTCGATGGCTTGGACCAGGTCGTCTGTTCGGTTTGGTTCCGTCAAATCGACAATGGCGCTGTTGTTGAGAAGATTAACGGTGGTCTTGGAGATCCAGTCATATTGCTTCAACCCTTCCGATATCATGTTGACGCAAGCTCCACAAGTCATCCCTCCAACGGCAAGGGTAGCTCTCCATATTGGCTGTGGGGGCAAGGCGTCGGCACTTTCGATCGCAACAAAAGCGTGTGGCTTCTTATCCTGGACCTCGGACGAGCTGGCACGGTTCGTATCGGTCTTCAGAGGCAGAATAGTCTCGACGTGATGCATCTCTTCAAGTCCGCGCTCCTTCGAATTTCGGCAATGGGCGCAGTTCTGGAGATGGGCTTTCACCTTCTCGGGCTTCGAGATGAGGGACCGAAAAGGGTTCATCCATCGCGATAGTGCAGAGCCCGACGGCTGACTCTGAGATGAGCTCCCTTCCCCGTATGGGTTGAGGTCTTCCATTTGCATTCCGATGTCGAGATCCGAGATATTACCAGACGATGTTGTGACACCACATACTTCAAAGCCGTTCTCCTCGAGCAGTTTATGCATGTGCTGGAGGGAGGCGGCTGGGCTGTGTTCAACAGTGACCACGGACGTAACGATGTTCGGTGAAACCCATTTGACGGTGTCGGTGCCATACTCGTGTAAGACAGTCTTTATAGTCGAGACACAGGTGGGACAGTGCAGGTTGGCGAGGAGGAACGAGGTCGTGGCAGTTCCAGTCGGCACGGCGGGCGCAGGTGTGCCGCCAGTGGGTGCCATGGCGGATAGATTGGGCTTGTCTGCCGGGTACAACGACGGTGGGTGACTCGATGATGTATCAACGGTAGGCTGTCGTCTGTCGGCTGCCTGATGCCGAGCCTTGGGTACGGGCAGTAGCGATGTGAGTGGTGATGTGCAACGGCGGTATATTAAGGCTTGCCGTTATAGGAAGTGCGGACGTATGGGGAGCAGAAGCGCGATATAGCCTGAAGTCGCCAAGGTCGTCAAATCCTGCACAGAAGTGTCCTGTTCGGGCTGTGGGGTGCTTGGAACACCAGTGATTCCGTCTTGGGTCTTGAGCTGTCGAAATGGCTGAGAAGCTGCCAAAAACAGGTGCCGCCCGGCAAGAATGTGTTGCTCGAAGTGTTTGCGCCTGGTGATGTTTCGCGGTGCGATGGAGGTCCGACGAGATGAGTTGTGAGAGGCAAGCTCAAGCAAACATGAGGTGAGCAAGTTGGAAAGGTAAAAGGCTGAGCGAAGAGGTCGGGTGGCACTGAAATAAGGTAGCTATCAATTTGTTGATTGCCTGGTTTTCCGCACAATTGACGCAGATAGAGTTCTCGCTGCACCCTCCACCTATCTTTGTGGCGGCACGCTTGCGCAGGACAGTGTGGACTGCACTCGGCCATGCCTTCCTTCTGCCCTGATGCATCATCCCCCCATTCAGCCCCACAGAAGCCATTGGTTATCGAGATGCTTGTCCAACATTTTGAAGTTAATCAGGACGGGAGGAGACAGCACCGGGCCACCGCGGGAGACACGGTCGTTGTCCGGCACCCGCCGACCGCGCCCATCATGATGGGACGGGACTGTCTTTGTCCTCCTGTCCTCGCATTATTCGTCTGTGGCTGTCATTCTCGCGGAAGAATTAGTCATTGAATGGAATCCAGGCACATATTCACGGAAGAGTCTCGAAGCTGGAAGACATGTCGTCGGGTGCTGACAACGCCAAGGCCATCTACAATTGATAGGGGCTGTTTGTGGCTGCATTTTGACAGAGGCCGTCTTGCGGCAGCCGGGGCCTAATGCAAATGATTGGCACAGCGCGCCGCACAAAAGTCGCAGGGCTACTTGGAACCGGAAAGCCAAATCAGCTGGGCCAGACATCACCTCATGACGCATGGGATTCTCTACCGACCCCGATATGCTCCCATTCCGAGCCGGGTGCCATATCCGAAGCTGGCGGCGGTGTGCTACCTTCCCGGTGCCGCAAAATATCTATTTTTGCCTTCTTCCGACTTGAATTCCATGGTGTTGAACATGAGACACCATCATCAATGGGAATGCATCTAGAAGGAAATGGTATTCCCGGTGACCATTGTGGTGTAAGATCTAAATGTTTCCATTTCACAGGTACAGCATTCTATTCGACGGCAGTGTTGCTCAAGTAAATTGTTTCCAGATTGTCTTACCATCATCGCCCTTGTGTTCTTCCTTGGTGTTGTGCTGTGATAGATGATTGCCCACACCCCCCCGCACAATGGCATTACCCCACATCGAAAACGTGCCCCGCCTGACACAGTGGGCAACCCGCATGCCAAGATATGGAGGGGCCAGGGACATCCTGTCTGGAATACTTTGGTCCCAACGACATGTCTTGATGAAGGCATCTCCATGTGAAGCTTGTTGACTTTCTTGAGGCCGTAAAAGGAGGGCGTGAGACTCTCCTCGCCGAGGATCGACATATTTCTTGAATATCCACCACGATACAGTCACACAACACCTCAGATTCGCCGCCGAGATCACGTCATTGCCGCTAGGGTGCGACATCGCAAGGTCTCAGCAGAGAGCTCAACATGGATCGCTTGATCTGAAGAAGGCTGTACCTATCCTAGGTTGAGCATCTCTCGAAACACAGGCTGTTGGCCCGTTGTTAATCCGATCTGGTAGGCTCCTCCTACAAAGAAACAGACCTAACAAAAGGCACATCATGCTTGGCCGGCTGTCGGTCAAAGAAGCCGAACAATCGCCAGCACCGACAGCCGACATCGCCACGAGATAGAAGTGCTTTGCCCGCCACAACCCCAACCCTGACTGTTCTGCATTACAAACCCAACATCTCAAACCTCCAAGGCCCCCCACATTTCCACCCGAAGCGGTTAGCTCGCAATCACGCAATCGACATCAATCAACGCGAGCCTCGAATCGCAGCAAGGGTCCAACGCCCCAAAGACTGCTTTTACCAAAGATTTTGGCTGTAAGATGCGGCACTTATGGGGAAGCTGCTCCGGCCGAGGAGAACGGTAGGTTGATATTTTTTTCCCAAGAGTCATCTCCAATTTTCCTCTCGCCTTCTTCAAAACCAGCTGTTCCCGCTGGCGCCGTCTCTTCTCTCTGTCTACTCAGTTCGTGAGCGCTTCGAGGCAACCCCTGGGCCCCTTACTACGTTATTGCCTCGATATTTCGCGAGCGGCCGAGTCTTTGCTCTTGAAGACGCCTTCAAGAGTAGCCCTCCTTCTTCTCCCTCCCTTCTTGCCATTGACCCCCCCGGCAAGTTGCCCGGCCCCGAATCCGACGACAACATGCAGTTGAAGCACGAAGAGACCACCGGAGGCGTTGCCCCGGTCGTCGAGAAGACCGTCCCCCTCAGCTCCATCTCCGGCCCAACCTACGTGACGAGCCAGCTCCTCGTCCAGCAGGCTGCTTACAAGCTTTCCGACAAGATCTTCTCCTTCTCCCCCGAGACCTTCGACCTCGATGCGGCCGTCAAGGACTGGTCGCAAGCCCAGGAGAAGAACATCCATGGCGAGACCACCACGATTGTGCCTCTTCAGACCAGGGCCGGTGCTGGCACCTTTGCGCTTGGTTACATCTTCTCCAAGGACTTTGACCTCAGCAAGAGGCGCATTCCTCAGACCCTCCTTGCCCCCTCGCTGAGCCTTCGGCACTTGCGCGCCGCCTTGGACCAGCTGTCTCTCCTTTATGGCGTCTCCAGCCCCTTCGTTGCCCACGTTGCCGCTGCCGATTACTCCAACAACGATGGTCTCATCACCGAGTACGAGAGCGCCCTTCAGCTGGCTGAGGACCTTGGCCTCGGTCTTGTTTCGACTTCCTCTGCCCAGGAGGTCCAGCACATGGCTCTCTTCGCCACTCTCCTGGCTTCCCTCCTGCCTACTCTCCACGTGTACGACGGTCTCCGCACTGCCAGGGAGACACTGAGAGTGGTGGATGCGCTTAGCGAGGCCAGCATTGCCGAAATCTACAAGTCCATCTCCCAGGAGGCTGGTGCATTGAACAAGAGGCTGGATACCGCTGGCAAGGTTGTTGAGCTCTTGCGCTTGTTCAACAGCCAGCTCGGCACTTCGTATGCTCCTTTCGAGTACCACGGTCACGAAGCCGCTGAGACTGTTCTTGTTGTCTTTGGCAGCGCCGAGGCTCAGCTTGCCAAGCAGGTCGTCGACACCCTGGCTGCTGAGGGTCAGAAGGTCGGTGCTCTGAATGTCCGCATCTACCGCCCCTTCATCGAGGAGGCTTTCCTCGAGGCCCTTCCGGATTCCGTTCGCCAGATTGCTGTTCTCGGCCAGGTCCGTGATGCTTTGGCCGTAGAGGATGCTTCTGTCCAGTCTGCCCTCTACTCCGATGTCCTGACTGCCGTTACCTTTGCCGATAGGTGGTCTCAGGAGCCCACTGTTGTTGACTTCAAGTACCCTGCTTCAGCTGTCCACACCCCCAGCTCCATTGCTACCGTCCTCAGCAAGATCACCAGCAAGGATGGCCAGGGTGAGGTGTCTCTGACCCTGAACTCTCTTGAGCAGGCCCAGCAGTACATCTTTTGGGATGTCGACAACTCTGAGGCCGTTGCCTCGGCTTCTGTGCTTGGCAAGCTCCTCTCTCGCGAGTCCTTCAACAACATCTCAGTTCACGAGACCTACAACAGCCTTATCCAGGGCGGTGTTGTTCGCACTGAGATCAGGAGCTCCGAGAAGCCAGTCGAGGCTCCTTTCGCTGTCGAGGAGGCTGATGTCGTTTTCGTTGGCGAGGAGAAGCTTCTGAAGGAGGTCGCTATCGTCAAGAGCGCCAAGTCTGGTGGCAAGCTGGTTGTTCGCCTGCCCAACTTCAAGGTCGAGGAGATCGAGAAGCGCATCCCTGCTGCCGTCAGAAAGGAGATCCAGGAGAAGGGCCTCCAGCTTTTTGCTCTGGACTCTTCCTTCTCCCCTGCCTTGGAGAACCGCGCCCAGCTTCTTGCCGAGCTTGCCTTCTTGCAGGTAGCTCGCCCCGACCTCGAGGCTGAGAAGCTCGTGAAGCTTGGTGGCCTCTCTGGCGACCAGGTCACTCTTGTTGAGGTTGCCGATGCCCTTGCTCAAGCCCTTCACAAGGTCGAGGTTCCCGCTACCTGGGCCGAGGAAGATGCTGCTGTCATCTCCCTTGTCGAGGAGCTCCAGCCCACCAGCTTTGTCGCCTTTGACAAGGAGGAGACTGAGTCCGCTCTGCAGGTCAGCACCTGGCAAGAGATTGCCAAGGGTCTCGCCTTCCAGGAGGCCTATGGCCTCAAGACCGAGCTTCGCCCTGATCTTACGGTCAAGACTCACACCATCCACGTCAAGGAGAACCGCAGACTCACTCCTCTCACGTACGACCGCAACATCTTCCACATTGAGTTCGACCTCGGTACCTCTGGCCTCACCTACAACATTGGCGAGGCTCTCGGTATTCACGCCGACAACGACCCCAAGCAGGTGCAGGACTTCATTGACTGGTATGGTCTCAACGGTGACGATGTCGTCCAGGTTCCCTCGCGCGAGAACCCCGCCGTCTTCGAGACTCGCACCATCTACCAGTCTCTCCTCCAGAACATCGACATCCTCGGCAAGCCTCCCAAGCGCTTCTTCGAGTCCCTCGCCGAGTTCGCCACCGATGAGGCCGAGAAGAAGAAGATTGAGTTCCTTGGCAGCAAGGAGGGTGCTGAAGAGTTCAAGAAGCTCTCCGAGGTCGACACTGCCACCTACGTTGATGTCTTCCAGACCTTCAAGTCTGCCCACCCATCGTTCCCCGACCTTGTCCGCATTGTCGCTCCTCTCAAGCGCAGAGAATACTCTATCGCGTCTGCTCAGGCCGTTACTCCCACTTCCGTCGCTCTGATGATTGTCGTCGTCGACTGGGTTGACAGCCAGGGCCGCACCCGCCAGGGTCAAGCCACGCGCTACCTCTCTGGCCTCAAGCCCGGCACCCCCGTCATCGCCTCGGTCAAGCCTTCCGTCATGAAGCTGCCACCCAAGGACACCGCCCCCTTGATCATGGCGGGTCTCGGTACCGGTCTTGCTCCCTTCCGTGCCTTTGTCCAGTACCGCGCGATGCAGAAGGCTCAAGGCAAAGAGATTGGTTCCATCCTTCTCTACCTTGGTTCCCGTCACCGCAGGGAGGAGTACCTCTACGGCGAGGAGTGGGAGGCGTACATGGACGCTGGCGTGCTCACTCTCCTCGGCGCTGCCTTCTCTCGTGACCAGCCTGAGAAGATCTACATCCAGGATCGCATGAGGCAGACAATGACTGATATCGTCAAGGCGTATATCGAGGAGGAGGGATCCTTCTACCTGTGCGGTCCTACTTGGCCTGTGCCGGATGTTACCGCTGTCTTGGAGGAGGCGATTGCTACTGAGGCGAAGCAGAGCGGGCGCAAGGTTGACCCCAGGAAGGAGATTGAGAGACTCAAGGAGGATGGGAGGTATGTGTTGGAGGTGTACTAAATTGCTTGCGTTGGTCTTGTCATTTTAGCGATGGTAGTTTTGGTAGATACAAAAAGGCGTTGTTGTTTCTGGTTGCTTTAGTATTTTGGGACATCTTTCTTTGCCCCTGAATTGATGTTGTTGTTGTTGCTGTCATGGATCTGTTGCTTGTCTTGCGTGAACGGTGCGGGGAAATCTCCACTGCGTGGGCCATGATCTGCAAGTACCCCAACCCCGGATAATTGGTGGCCAATGGTATTACACAAAGAAGACGCGGAAGACGCCAGCCGGAGTGTGGGGTAAGCCCGGGGGTTCGGAAGAGTGAGGAGGGGGTGGTGGCCTTGGGACGACCTCGGGCCTCGCCGGTTTGCATCGCATGCAGGAACTGGAACCTACATCATCGGGAACCCCTCCTTTTAAATAGATCTTGCCTTGGTTATACATACATACCGTTGCATCTTGTCGTCGTTTGGACCGTTACTCCCACGTGTTTGTTGTTGAGTAAGCTTTGGGGAACCATCACCATGTCCAGCGCTATTCGAGCCCTGCCCAATGTGAGTGCCTGTTCTGTCAAACTTGATGAATCATGGACGGGAACTTGGGAGCTGATGAGATGAACAGCGGGCAACCAAAGCCGCCTCTCTCCTCCGCACAATCCAGTATACCCATCCCCCAAACTGCCCATGCCACTCCAATCCAGGCCACCATCACCACACCCAGCACCAACAAAGAACTCAGGTCACCCGCTTTGCGGATAGGGTGCAGAATGGCAGTAAGAGGGGATATGCCACCCCCTCCCAGGACCCATCCAAGTTGAAGGAGTATGCCTTTGAGATGGCTGCTTCCTCCATCCGGTTCGGGCCTGGGGTGACGAGGGAAGTGGGCATGGATTTGAGCAACATGGGTGTCAAGAGGGTCGCTGTCGTGACGGACAAGACGGTAGACCAATTACAGGCCATGAGGATAGTGAGGGAGGCCCTCGACAGCCAACCCGGGATCGAGTACAAGGTCTTCAACCAAGTCAAGATCGAACCCAAAGATTACTCGTACGTCCCTCCCCCTTTTTTTTTCCCTCGCCGCCAACATCACACTAAACCTAGTTCACAGAATCAAAGACGCCATCGCCTGGACCCTCCCCTACAACCCGGACGCCTTCCTCGCCGTAGGCGGCGGCTCGGTAATCGACACGGCCAAGCTCATGAACCTCTACTCCTGCTACCCCGAAGCCGACTTCATGGACTTTGTCAACGCCCCCCTCGGCCTCGGCCGCCCCATCGACCGCAAGCTCAAACCCCTCATCGCCATCCCCACCACCGCCGGCACCGGCTCCGAAACAACCGGCACCGCCATCTTCGACCTCGCCTCCCGCAAGGCCAAAACCGGCATCGCCCACCGCAACCTCAAGCCCACCCTCGGCATCTGCGACCCCCTCAACACGGCCACCATGCCCTCCGCCGTCAAAGCCGCCTCGGGCCTCGACGTCCTCTGCCACAGCCTAGAATCCTGGACCGCCATCCCCTACTACGAGCGCATCCCCCGACCCACCAACCCCATCCTCCGCCCCGCCTACCAGGGCTCCAACCCCATCTCGGACATTTTTTCTCTCTCCGCCCTCCGCTCGACAGTCAAGTACCTCCCCCGCGCGGTCAGAGATCCGTCCGACATGGAGGCCCAGTCGGAGATGCTGCTCGCCGCCACCCTCGCCGGCGTCGGGTTCGGCAACGCGGGCGTGCACCTCTGCCACGGCATGTCGTATCCCATCTCGGGGCAGAACCCAGGGGGGTATAAACACGCCGGGTATGACGTCTCCGATCCCATCATCCCCCACGGCGTCAGCGTCGCGGTGACGGCCCCCGCCGTGTTCAAGTTCACCGCGGCGAGCAACCCCGATCGGCACCTCCAGGCGGCCGAGGCGTTCGGGGTCGACGTCAGCCAGGTCAAGAGGGAGAGCGCGGGGGAGGTGCTGAGCGAGGCGATCAAGAGGTTCCTCGAGGAGCTGGGGGATCAGCCAAAGGGGTTGGGCGAGCTGGGGTTCGAGAGGAAGGACATCGAGGGGCTGGTGGAGGGGACGATACCGCAGGCTAGGGTGCTGGTTTTGGCGCCCGGGTTGGCGAGGGAGCTGGAGCGGGAGAGGGAGGAGCTGGGGGCGTTGTTTGAGGAGAGTTTGAAGCATTAATTACCTAGGTAGTGAGTGGCCCCGTGTTGAGATTGTTGAGAGTTTATGTTACGTACCTAGGCAACAAGCAAAAAGAGAGCGTGTGGGATGTCGAGTTGGAAATCAAAGCAGGCAAAATCGTGGAATAAAAATACACCTTACACACATAATAATTACATGACATTCCATCTGTTGCCGAAAAATCACTCGAGTCATTGTGGCATTCATGCAAGCACGCTGCCGGAAAAAAACAAAAGGTAAAGACTGTTACTTGGATTAAAGGCATGAAACGCTAGTTAATGTAGGCCTCTATGGATAGTTTACCTATTGGCTTTTAAAGATAACCAAGAGGTGTATCAACGCTAAATCTCTACTGCCGTCTGATCCGTCTCCAACGGCCAACTCTTCCATCTCTTGGGCGCTCGCGTGCTTCCCGGAACCGCTTCGGTATTCGGCCACAACCTTTCAAAGAGTCCCCACAATAGATTCGTGTCCGGAATCGTAATATGCTTCTAGTGATATTCCCCATCTGGCCAATTCCTGACGCGTGTGCCTCGCAAACCCCTGTTGTCGACAACATACGCCCTCTGCAACGCGCGTCCCCAATCACCGAGGCGGAAATGTGGAGGAGCTCGCTCTGGTACTCCTTCCTATGGCCCAGGAGGCATCCAGAAGAAGTCAAAGCCCGTGGCTCTTATCAGCATGGTTCCCAGTTGGGAGGTGCCGGTGTTCATGACCCAGTTGGCTTGAAAAATGGTGTCAAAGATGGCTTTGGCCAGGTCAGAGCCCAGCGCAGCATTCACCATAGCTTCCATGATGTGGGCATTGGTGTAGTAATGCCTCAGCTCACCCGGTGCTGGTTGTCGACCGAAATTGTCTTGAAAATGGGTCGCTGCGGTAGGCAGTGCGATGTGGGCATTCGACCTTCCGAAACGGTAGACGAGGGGGCTACTAGGAGAGGCGTCCAAGTCCAAAAACAGAATCTTCAACTTTCTAAAGCTACGACCGATAGCTTTGTATCGGCCAACCTCATCCGCGTCTCCCATTGACCGCTTTACCGAAATTGAAAGGTCCTCAACAAAAGGGTAGCGCTTGCCGAGCTCGAGGATTTGTTCCTCCGTTAGTTGTTGCTTCCTTTGTACCAGTGATCCATTAATTCGATGCAGGCCGTATTGGTCAACGATGGGTGCAAGTCTCAGCATTTTGAGTGTGTGGTTCGGGGATCCCAGGACATTGTCGTCATTCCTGGCCAGTGAAAGAGCCCCATGGTCCTATCCACGGAGATGCAAACTTCTGAGCTGCGCCAGGGTGCTTATGAATTTTCTCGCCGCTTTGAAGTATCCCATTGCCTCCCAGATATTCATGTAAACATCTGTGAAACTGAGGGAAAGAAACGTCAGCGCGGGGAATGCCAGTGCCGAGAGGTTTCTAAGTGCGGATCTATGAAGATGCATAGATAACGCCAGGCTCTCAAGTGTAGAAAAGTTGATACGAGCTTGCCAATTGGCGAGTTGTCTATTGTCAAAGGGTTCACCATATCCCACACCGTTACGCTTGCTAAATCGTCCCACAAGCTGAAGGTTCCGAAGGGCGAGGACCCGGGTTCCTTTTTCGAGCGGCTTCTTGTCACTTTCCTCTGCCCTGAAGAAAAAGGCATATTGTTGGGGGGCTAGGTCTTTACTCTGACACCTGCGAAGCTCGCGCAAGTTGGGTGCCAACCCCTTGGTCGTTAACATCTGAGAGACTGCCTCTGACTGGTGGTATATGGAGTTTGGGTCTCTCGGTCTTCTCCGCTCGGGACACAGCCAGATGCTATAAAGAGTTGGCGATCTGATGAGTGCGAGCTCGTGGGGGTCTTCTACCACCCAGCTGTCATAGTTGAGACTTCGCAGGAACCACGTTCGCAAATGGAGGCGTGTAATCTTTTTATGGTCGTGCACTACCCGCAAAAGGCAGGGTGGGAACTGGCTGGGACACTGAAACACAACATCTGTCAGGCCAGAGAGCCGTCGAATCAGCTCGGCGACCGGTGTCCAAATGTGATCTGTTTCGTACATGGCTTGAATCGATTTAGAGGAATCGGGTGCGCACCGGGGACGGTAATCGAATTCGAAAGCGGAACCTAGATTCTTGCCCAGCTCGAATTCCCATCTGGTTTCGGGTGTCATCTCGGCAGGCAGCTGCCTGGTGAATACAGACCAAGTCAGGTCTTGATTTGCTGGGGAGTTGTGGATTGCTTTATCAACCGCGTGGAGATCGTACCGGCGCTTTGAATCTCCAATCAAATGAATGGTGCGTACAGCCCCCTCGGCTTCGTACTTCAGAAGAAGAGCTTCGCATTCTGCAACCTGTCGATGTAGTCGAGATGGAGTCGAGACGTAAAAGGTGATGGTGTGAAATAGACTACGCGTCGCCGCCGCATGCGCATCTTTGCTGGCCTGGGCAAGATTTCGAAGACTGTCCAAGTCGTCCTCTCGAAGGAATTCACAGATGAGAGTTTTGAGCTCCATGGACAGTGCATCAAACCCCGGCGCCATATTTGCAAAGCGCTCTCTGGGCCCGCGTCTGTGATTGCCCAAGCGTTGGAATGTTTGATTCGTCGATGTTGGCAGCTCGCCACTCCCCTTCGCCCTTGTATTGAGTGTGCTTCTTGAGGCCGAGGGTGCAGTTGGTGGTCCGGAGGGAGTTGACCGAAGAGATTGATTCGTCTAATTAGAAGCTCAAAATAATAACCGAAGTGGACTGCTCAAAAAAAACAAAAGAAAAACAAAGACGGGACGATGTGGCTGTTCCAAAACTTGGTGTGGGAGGGGGAATAACTGAGCAATTGAGAAGCCACTCACGCAGATATTCGACAGCGTGAACATGTAGGAAGGAGCAAGCAGGGCAATCTCGGTCCCGACATCTCGTCACACAAAGATAATATGGAAGGAAGGTACCCTGTGATCCTTTAGTGCCCTTTTGTATCCCAACAGTGGCAAGTAAACAAATCAAGATGGATTCAACTAAAGTACCAACGCTTTTAACATCTGAACCATGCTATCGCCATGACTGACCCCCTTGAAAATCAATGCTTCCTCCACCTCCACCGCTATCATAGTATCACCCCCCACTCGCCTACGCAAATCCAAACCCCCTCGCATTCTCCAACGCCATCCCCAACCTCTCCCTCAGCGTCTCCTTATCCTTATACTCCGGCAGCAACAAAGTGCTATAACAAGTATAACTCGTCGGCAACCTCCCCCTGTTCCCCCCACCACCCACCTCATCATTCTCCACCCCGTTCTTTTGTATGTTGAAAACCACATACTTCATCCCCCCCACAGGAACCCGATCGCTCGCCGTCACAAACTCCAGCAGCTTCCTCTTCATGTCCTCGTCGTACCTCTTGACAATCGACCAGAAATCGCGAATGGTCCGGTGGTGCTCGTCATACCCCGTGTACTTGGCGTAGCGCTTCAGTTCAGAAATGTCAATCTCCTGTACACCTTCCACAAGTGATTGCAGGAGAGAGGGTGTAAGTAGTGATAGTGATTTGGGCTGGAGGCAGGTGCGGAACCCGCGGGCAAAAGCTTCGAACTGAGGGCGGACAGACACGGTGGTCAGGTACCGGATGTAATCGGCAATATACTCGTCCCTGTTGTGGATAGTGACTGGTTTGGATTCTTCTTCCGGGTTGTGCTCGTGCGGAGCCGGGTTCCACGAGGCGTGGGAGGCGGTTTTCGAGAACTGAGGCCACTCCTCCTCGGAGGGAGTGTGGTCCCAATCGCCGCTTTCTTCGTCGGCACCGGAGGAGGCAGATGGCTGCATCTCCCTGATGACATGCTGGCCAAAGGCCGAGGTGGAAAAGTCGTAGGTGATGCAGAGGTCTTCGAGCTTTCCTTTCGAACCGTTGTCGTCCCATTGCTCAATTTCTGTGAGTGAGCTGGCAACGTCTGGCCAGCCGTCGGCGATATGACGAAGTTTGTCGACTGGCTTGCCAAGCAACTTGCGGTAAAGAGCCTTTGGGAAGGTGACAGGTAACGTCAGCCCGTTGTAGACCGCGAGAGAGACCAGCAGCCCGATGAGCTCAAACTTCCACTCGTCCTCCAGCGACCCCGGAACAAACCAGGCCATCCGACTTCTGTCGTCCACAGTAAAGGCGCCATAGTCCGGATTCAAGGCCTCAGCCAGGGCCAAACGGAAGAACTCCTGCTGAACACCACCCAAATCAAACCCTTCCTCGCCGGTAGATTCTCCCAGACGGACCTTGAGGGGTCTCAACAGCTCCCTTTCTTCCCTTCGCCACAGCTGATTAAACGCGTCCTCAATAACAGCTTCCCTACGAATATCGAGAACCAAGTACTTCGTCGCCGCGGCGCGCAACCGCTCCGTCAGCACCTCCTTATGATGCCGAGTCAAGCTGGACCTTGAAGCGATCACATCAATTCTGTCCTGCAACGACGTGGACTCCTCGTAGGACCGGCTCATGCGTGAGAAGTTGATGGAGCGGAAATATGTTACCAGAGTAGAAGGGTTGAAGATAAAGGGGTAGTCGAGGAGGTGGACCTTTTGTCTTGTCGATACTTGTGATAACCACGCGATGGGCATCTGGACCGTGTCGAGCCTCTCGGCAAAGTACTCGGAGCGGAACTGAGCATCACCCAACAAGAGCTCATGCCTTTTGTTGTCTACGAATCTGTCAGTATTGGGCCAAGTCACTGAAAACGATAGGGATACTCACACATGGCCTCCATCAATGCCAGGGCCCCGCCAAAGGGCCCATCCCCCTTGATCACAGGGGAACCACTCCAATCACTGAGCATGACAGCTCTGGCCCAGTCCAGCAAAAGGATCGGAACCCGAGTCTCATGCAAAGCCCGCTCGTTGAAGGAAAAGTCCAAGACATAATACACCGCATCAGAATGAAGAAAGTTTAGTTGAGAGAAAAGAGGCGCCAGGACATCTGGCTCTGGCTGCGAGTCATCGCCGTCCAGGTCTCTATTAGATTCACACAGTGCATCAAAATATCGCCTGGTGTTGATAGCAGTAAAGAGCCGTCGAGCCAATCTCAGCGCCAAGTCGTCCGTGAAGGCGTCCTCGTACTGAAGACACAACTCTGTGGGCTGTTTGGCGATGGCGCCGCTACGAGTGAGGCTCAAACCGTGTGACCGGATCCTCGACATATCATACAGCTTCTGGGTAGCCTTTTCTGGGTCGGACGGGTCTGGAGTTATGAGTGGCGCGGCAGCAATCAAGGCGTGTAGACATATCGACATGAGACGGCCTGCCTCTGCGTTTGATAGAGATTCCTTGGCTCTGAATAGCTTCGCCGTCGGGGATCGTGGCGCCAGCAGCGACTCTGGAGGCGCAAACAGGCTTCCTGCCGCTATCCATAGGCTGTGGAACACCAAGCTTGGAGCAACCCGGGTCATCCTGAGCATGCAGTACCAAAGTGTGTGTGAATCATATAGTTGTCCCTGTTTCGTAAACGACTGGACAGCGAGTTGTGGATCGCTGAGAACGTTGAAGAGAGTCTGTTCAATGAACAGCTTCCACTCCAGTTTGAAGTTTGGGCACCCGGAGGCAAGCTTCTTGCGCTTTAACATCTTGCCTCGGCCGGGGTGTCCGTTGTGGAATTTGGTGGCTGATGGCGGCTCGAGCATGTGTTTCTCTGCCGTTCCATCATCTTGCATGACATCACAGATGAAGTCGACAACATCGGCATGTAAGGTAGATAGTGTCTGTGGAAGAACGCCTTCATCGTCAGACTCTCGCTCTGGGTGGATAGCCTCTCCCGATCCGCTGCTGCAAGATCTGTCAGAGGAACCCCCTGAGGGAACGCCCAGCTGTTTGGGACCGCTTAGCTCAGAAGTTCTGGTCCCGTCTAGCTGGCTTCGCCCAAGATAATTCTTCAGATCAAGGGCTTTGGGCGGCGGCATCTTCTCCAAGGCAACATGATCAAAGTAGCCAGCCGATGAGAGCTGCGATATCGGTCTAGAGAGTGCTGACCCTGTTGGCTTCGGCCCCCGTGGCCCCCTATCTGTGCTGCCAGCATTTCCGCGTGGCGATCTTAGTAACCCAGGATAGGGATCATCGGCCAAAGAATCCTGTGTGTAAGGGTCGATGGAAAGCTGCCGTTTGGGCACAGAAGGATTCGATGTTCGTAACTTGGCGTTGGAGTTGCGCCGGGGGTGTGTCGAGCGAGAAACGGGCGGTGGGTCGCGAGATTGATGATCATCTTTCGAATCCGAGTCCTTCCCAGGTTGTCTGCCCTTATGCAAAGATCGACCGTTAGCCGACGCACCGTTAGGCTGGACCGACGATGCCCTAGACCGTAGCTTCTCCCCGTTATCCCGACTAGCCTCTACCTTGGCTGGTTCCGCGTCCCGCCGGTCTGGATCTGGCTCCTCCTGGAAAGCTTTTGTCCTTTGCGACATGTCCTCTAGTGCGGCCGGCGTAAGCCACTCTAGCATCTTGAAAGCCACAGTACCAAAGACGTTGGCCGCAAAGGATCGATGGTCTTTGCTAACTGGCTCCTCCACCACTTCAAACCCCGGTTGCCGTTTTTGTTTCGGGCTTTCCACATCTCTCGTCAGATTCGTTGGCCTGTCCCTTTCCCTCGGGTCTCCCGTGGATGGCCTGCCGTTATGTCCATTCGTCCGTGGTGATACTGGGCGAGAGTTGTTAAGTTGTGGTTTCGGAGATGTCCCCGTAGCACGATCGTTGTGCAACCGCTGCTTGGGCACAAACACAAGCGAGCTGAGCGCAGCCGGCGGGGCCTTTGGGGTTCGCAGGTTGGGACACAGCCCATTCTCAGGGTGATCTTGGCTAGCGAGGTAGGTAGCCAGCGTTCTTGCGCTCGTTGTGTTGTATCTTTTGATCGGAGCCTGGCCAGCGGCTCTCTTCCGGCAAGTGAAGCAAGTGGGCGTTACGCAATGTTCGGCGCCGCAACCTTCGCGGAGCTGGACGATATACCTGGGCAGCAACAGTCGTCAGCCAAGACATCTAGGACCAATACCCTGTCATGACATACCTCTGAACTATTTGTTGAAAGTTGTGTCTTCGACTGGCTTTGTGAACGGCATAGACGCGCTTCGGATTGTCGATGTCCTCCACTAGGTCTTTCAGCTCGCTGGGCGCATCGCATGGTAGTCTCGCGAAGGGCGCCTCCTCCCAGAGCCCTGCCAAGATGTCGAGGTCATCGTTGTTGCTGTAGCTGTGGCTGCTTCCGGCCGCTGGCCGCATAGTGTCTCGAGTCATGACATGGAAATCGATGGGTTATAGAGTTGGGTTGTAGGAGGTGAGCGCCGGGTTGATGTCGAGATAGTAGAGGATGCAGAGGGCTGCTTCTGGTGGGCGAAGCGACAGCGGGGAGAGCGAGACACAAGCAACGGGACACTGCAGGAGGCGCACGGGTTGGCCCACGTCCTGAGTGATCACTTTGGCAGCGGAGATTCTCTGAGCGACACCGAGGGGTAGCTGAGTTGTATGCTGTCAACAGAAGAAGTTGAAGGGTTTATTCGACGGGTGACTCCAAGTTCGAGCGGGTTGAGGATGATGAATGGCTTTCGGTCAGCGATTGCGATGCGGCATTCGCACTGGACCCTCACTCAGCTCGCAGCGTTGCGCTATGCGGCCTTGGCAATCCCCTGTGCAGGCCCACCTTTAAAGCCCAGCCTTGGCACAACCGCAGAGTGACAACACTGTGAGAGCAACCCCCTGACTCAGCAAGGCCAGACTTGCTTGCCACCATCGGCGCTTCGAGAGACTCCCAATATTTGGAAGTGTTTGAACGTTGTTTTTGGAGATGCTGCTGCACTGTGCAGGGGGTCGGGGTTGGAAGCTGCAAAAGATCAGGTGGGGCTACAGTAGCTCCATCTGCTGGAGTTCCAAGTCCATGGGTTCCTGCTGCCCTGGAAGTGCTTGCAGACTTCGACCGCTATTTTTTAGTGTGCAACAACAACGAAACACTCAACCTTGGAATTCCTATATCATCCATCAGATTTGAACCCCATTCAGAGCTTTGGAGCTATTGGCCAACACTTCCGTTGCATCTTCTTTTCGACAACCTTCCCATTCCGGCATCTCACCATCTTATCTTTTTAGCGTCCGCAGTGGGGGGTGTAAACAGTCTCCCTGGAGACAAGGTTACGCTGTGCCGCTATCAATTTCACTCTGCCGGGCGCAGCGCTCATCACTTTTCCACAGAGCCAGCCAGCCAGTCAACCCGCAAACAGAAGCCGGACCTACCAGATCGAAGCGTGGGGAAGCACCGCGCGACTTGCAGGAACAAACCAGTTTTCCCCATCATCCCCGCGCCGCCGGAAAATCTACGCGCCCAGAAACATTCTCCCCCCTTCCCCTCCCTCCCTTCAACATGAACGCAACAGTCAAACGCAAGTTCAACGCCCTAGTCCAAGGCATAGGAAACAGCTCCCCTTCTGCTTCCACAATCGACAACAACAACAACAACACCGATCCCGCCTCCCCTCTTTCAGTCCGATCAACACCCGGCCTGGGACTATCCCGAACAATGACGGCAGAAGACATCCTCTCCAAAAAGCGACGCGTCGGCGGGACGACCCCAACCCCATCCCGATTCGCGACACCGCAACCGCAGCGCTCGACAATCTTGAATTCAAGCCCGGGGAGCTCGATCCGATTAAGTAATAATGCAGGGGGTGGGACAACGGCGATATCGAATGTTATGCTGAGGAGGTTTACCCCCGGGGGTAGTCCGGCTCCACGAGGGGGGTCGGTAAAGGGGGACACGACGGAGAAGAAGCAGCCCCCGAAATATTGCCCTGCTGATAGGGGGGAGTTGCTGAGGAGATTGGCCACGTTTCAGGAGCTGACCGATTGGACGCCCAAGCCGGAACGGATATCAGAGATTGAGTGGGCGAAGCGGGGGTGGGTTTGTCTTGGGAAGGAGAGGGTCAGGTGTACGCTGTGTGAGAGGGAGGTGACGGTCAAGATTGGGAGGGGGCGGGAAGTGGAAGGGGAGGTGGGCAGGGAGATGGAGGCCGAGGTTGTGAAGAGGTACGAGAGCTTGATGCAAGAAGATGGGCATGGGGAGGGGTGTTTGTGGAGGGGAAGGGGATGTGATGATTCGCTCTTGAGGCTACCGCTGCCGAACTCGAAGTGGGCATTGACAGCTTTGCGGCAGAGATATGATGAATTATGTCAAAGGAAGGACTTTTTGCCATATGAGTTCAACTTGCGACTGCCGGAGGGGCTGGATCTGGAGGTGGTGGTCGGGTGGTTGCCGAGGACCTTCTTTACGGAACCCGCACCGACAGAAGGGGGACAACGGAAGGAAGGGGAGGTGAATAGGCCGGCATTGGCACTGGCATTGATGGGCTGGCAGGGATTAACAAACCCACGGTTGGGTAACGCGCCGATTCCGAATAGTGCTAGTTGCCATGCTTGTTTGCGGAGATTAGGGCTGTGGATGTTCAAGTCGCGGCAGATCAACCCCGAGACGAACGAGATATTGGAGCCAGCGCCAATGGATCATTTAGATCCGGTAAGAGAACACAGGTTCTTCTGCCCGTGGAAGAATGGAGAGGTGCAAAGGAATCCAGGGGCAAAACTACTACCGAAAGGAGACAAGGAGAAACCAGCTTGGGAAGTCCTTTTGGAGGTCCTGAAAAATGAGAATTTCATCCGAGAGAGGGTGGAGGGAACGGCTGGAGGGCAGCATGGGAGAAGTAAGAGCAGTGCTGCTGCTGTTGGGACGTCAAAGACACCGGAGAGACCACGACCGACGACTGCGGGTGGCACACCAATGGCAGATGGGGAGGATGCAGGGGATGGACAAGAAGAGGATGAGGAGGCGAGGAAGAAGAAGGACCAAGATGTTATGAGCCGGTTACGGAGGGTAAAAAGCTTGTTTAATACCAAGGGTGGGAAGTTGTCGAAGAGGCTGGGGAGTAGTAGGCCAGGCACTTCCGGGTCAATTGCGCCTGGGGAGTAATGGAGTGGTCTAATAGGAAGGGGCGGCTGTTTGTATGAACATGGAATTGTTTCCATTGATAACTTATTTGCTATTGTTGGAGAGCAGGAGAGCATCATGGTGTTTGTTTAGTTAATTATGGCAGGATATCTCCAAGGTTATACAAAAGATATTGGCTACCCACACAGTTAAGCTTCAAATCGCAGTATGAATAAAAGCTAGGTGTAATGTCAAGGTACTTCGAGCTTCCTGTAAATCCTACCTAAGCTTTGTATAAACTTTGCCTTAACCTCCATTAAATACTCCCCGGGCTTTCCACAGACTCTATTCGACTTCTCCTCTTTTATCCGGGATTTTCGTGATGATTGATCATGGCACCGCCAATTACAGTGTGACACCGTCCGTCATGGACCGACTTGAGATAAGAGCTTCTGCCAACGATACATTTTGGCACAGAAACTAAGACATCGACGAATCTTAGATCTGAAGCCGAAGCGGTGTGTGGTAAGAGGTCGAGACTTGATATGAATAAAAAGCATGAATGTCTTATCTACCTAGGCTTGATCGAAGCTTCTATCAGACCCAGTCCAAGCCTTCATGAAACCGAGTCCGCTCGAGCTTTTCAATAACATATCTCCGCTGCATTGGCAAAAAAGAATAATCTGTCTAATCCAGTGCTGTCCCCCCCATCTTATCTCATAATCGATGCCATGATAATCACTCCAACAAACCAGCAGCAATAGTCTCCCCACCACTCCTCAAAACCACCCTCTGCCCAGCCTCCAGTGGCACCTGGTCGTCCAACTCCACCCTGACTCTTGCAACCTGGCCTGGCTTCACCAGCCTTGGATTCTTCTTGGTCACCGCACCAGTAACCTTGTCAAGTAGTGCGGGCATGGCGATAATCTTCCCTGCAGCGTGCAACCGTCCCCGGTGAACATCCACCTGCATGGGCATCAAGAAGTCAAACGCCAGCGCCTTCAACGTGAATGTCCTCTCTTTGGGGATCGGCTTGTTGGGGTCACAGATAATGTCCCCAGATTTGACATGCATTGGGTCGATGTGGCTGAGATGCAACACCACACTCTGTCCCGCGACGGCCCAGTCAGATGGGGCCTCATCCACAAGAATAGATTTGATGAAGGCCTTCTCTGTGGCCGGCTGGACCAAGACGGCATCTCCCATTTGCAGAGAACCGGCGTCGACCCGGCCAGAAACTGTAACCTGACTTTGCTGTGTGCGGAAAACCTCAGAGATGTTCACTCTCAGAGGCTTCTCCATAGCCCGAGCACTTGGCTCTGATAGTTCCAACTCTTCAATGAGGGTGGGTCCAGTGTACCAGGAAACGGCAGGATTCTCAGATCTTTTGACCATGTTGTCACCGTGCAGGCCGGATACTGGCACGAAGGCAATATTCTTCTTCTGGAAGCCGGTTGCAGACAAGAAGCCAGACACCTGATTCTTGATCTCGTCAAATCTTTCCTGGGACCAATTCACCATGTCGAGTTTGTTGACGGCCACAATAATGCGGGATACACCCATGCTTCGAATCAGGAGAGAGTGCTCCTTGGTCTGACCCTTAAGCCCAGACTCAAAGGCACCAGTGCTGGCGTCGACAACAAGCACAGCAAAATCAGCCTGACTAGCTCCAGCTATCATGTTTGGGATGAAGTCTCTGTGACCTGGGGCATCAAGGATGGTGAAAGCTGTCGTTTCTGTCTCGAATCGGTTGGTGGCGATATCAATGGTAACACCCCGGCTTCGTTCTTCTGTCCTCTGATCCAATACCCAAGCAAGTGCGAATGATGATTTGCCTATCATGTGGGCTTCTTTTCGAAGTTTTTCGACAGTGCGTTGATCAACAACACCGAGGTCGAGCAGTAGCCGACCCATCATGGTGCTCTTGCCAGCATCGACATGGCCAACCACAACAAAGCTGGCATTCTTCTTCTTGACGCTCTTCTCAAACTCGGAGAGAACGTTGAGGTTTCGACTTTTTGGCAGAGGGGTATCATCAATCTTCAGGTCCGAAACCGAACTGGCTAGCGAATCTGTAGTACTTGATTTTGACTTCTTGCTTTGACCGGCTGGGGGTTTCTTTCCGGCTGTATCAACTATCAGCATCAGTGTTAGCACCTGCTCTTACTCGAAAGCGAACCTTTCGCTTGAGCCGCGAGGACGATATCATCCGGACTGGGCTTCGAAAATGCTTCGAGGACGGACGGAGCGAGTCCCAATGTGACCACATCTTGTTGAATAGTGATGGTAGGGGTAAGGCTGCCAAAAAGCGTCTGGGCAAAGGCTGAGGGCTGAGCCTTTTTGACAGGCGTGGCTTCAACTGGCTCCTCGACTACCTCCAGCTCTCTGGTGATGGGTTCGACGCTCTGCTGCTCGGGCTCCGATCTTGGCTCTGTAGGAAGGATAGGCACACGCCCTTGTGCAGTTGATGAAGATGTCTTGAGACGCTTGCTGAATGCTCCTGATAAAGGCGTGTTCTCCTTCTGTGTCGAACTGCTGCTGACAGAAAGGCCTGTCATCTGAGTTCGAGTCTGCTCCACCTCTTGTTCAGATGATTTCTCCTGGGCCTTCTTCTTCCTTGCTGCAGCCAGTGCTTGAAGCTTGGTCATCTTTGGTGGAGCTCCTGAGCCTCCAAGAAGCCCACACCGCGATCGTGGTACCACGGGTGGAATCAAGAGACTTTCTCTATCCTTTGGAATGTTTCCCCAAGGCATGTCGTGAAAGAGGGCTGACAGGGATACTGGGGGCAGGGGATATGAAGGGGAAGATCCCGGCACCCAGAAGCCCACATGGTCTTGTCGAAACCCCGTGTGTGGTGAAGCTCGGTCGTCCAGTCCGTCTCGGTTGTCCTCAGCCCAGTGTGACGAGTGTTGGAACTCGCGGGAAAGCGTGGCCGGTGCAGGAATGGAGTACTTACCAGTGGGCTTCTGAGTGGCGGGCTTGGGTGCCTTTTTCGGGGCGTTGATGAATTTGCTTGTGAGATATGTGACAGATTTGTCGACGTCATAGTAGTAATGCCAGAGGGCCTCCTCAATTTGCTCTTTGGTGACCTTGGACGCCTCCGCCGCGAGGGCAGTTCGAACATCGGCTACGCCCTGTTCCATGAGAAGTCGGTTCTCCTCCTCCTCCTCTAGGTCCTCCTCAAACTCATCCATCACCTCGTCATAATCCAAGTTGCGGATTGCTCTGTGGCGTGACATCTTGTCGGTCAATGTAAGTCTGTCTGGATCCGGGCGGTGGTTGCGATGTTGCGTTGGTGAGAAGTATGGTTGAATGTCTGTGACTGAAGCAAAAGGGGAAATAAATCCCAGGCTGGATAGTGGTGTGACAAGGAGTGCTGTCTCTTAAAGTAGGTTGGTCCTTTTCTACTCGGTGGCAAGTTCAAACTTTGTGGCGCGTTCAAACTTTGAGTTGGGGGAATGGTAACTTTTGAGTTGAGGACAATGTGAGTCGATGGTTCTGATGGGTATTGAGCTCTCAATCAAAGTAGCTGTATACCTATTCTCACGCGCAATGTTTGTTGACCTTGCTTGGACGGATGGGTCAGCTTCTCTGGGCTGCCCTGTGATGGAGACAGTGATGTCGATGGCGGGGTTGTCCTGTCGTTTTGCCAGGTTAACCCCACCATCACAGGCACAGTGACTCCATCCGCCCAAAGGCGGTGAGCACCCAAACCGCGGGGCTCCTGAGTGCCGGACCGTTGACAGCCAACCACAGGGCTGAGTCGGACTTAGATTCTGCCGGGCCGCCAGCTGGAGGGTCAATTTTTTGAGATTGCATCTGAGCTCTGGCGATAGGGAAAGCTGCCTAGCGGTGGAGGAGCAAGCCCAGGAGCCCTGTTTATTGACCAACCTCTGGAAACCGTCTTGGAAGCCAGCACCACCACGACCCTCACCTTGGCGCATCTTCCTACAAGAGACGAACAAATAAGCCTTCAAGATGGCGATGAGTATGTCCAAGAACACCCTTCCCTCTTTATTCCCAGACAGATCCCAGCGTGCTGACTGCCCGACTTACAGATTTGGACTTGTCGAACGGTATGCGACGACACCGCCTCCGGGCCCAACCACTTGACGTTGCTGACGGATGCATACCACAGCGGCGGTGATCAAAGATGAACAGGGACGGCCTTTCATCGTAGTCAGAGAGTTAGTCCCGCCCTCGATTCTCTCGAGTCAACACATCCATCCCCCACGTTGCCCCGCTAATACCCCTTTTCAGCCAGGGCAAGAAGAAGCGCCAGTATGGCAACGAAGCCGTCAAGTCCCACATCCTCGCTGCCCGCACCGTTGCGAACATCGTCAAGACCTCGCTAGGCCCCCGTGGTCTCGACAAGATCCTCATCTCCCCCGACGGCGATATCACAGTAACGAACGATGGCGCGACCATTCTGCAGCAGATGGAGGTTACCAACCATGTAGCCAAGCTGCTTGTGGAGCTTTCCAAGTCCCAGGACGACGAAATCGGTGACGGTACTACTGGCGTTGTTGTCCTCGCCGGTGCTCTCCTCGAACAGGCCGCCGAGCTCATCGACAAGGGCATCCACCCCATCCGCATCGCCGACGGTTACGACCAGGCCTGCGACATCGCCGTAGCGGAACTCGACAGAATCTCAGATGTGATCGAGTTCGACAAGGAGAACACAGAGAACCTTACCAAGGTTGCGAGAACGAGTTTGGGCTCCAAGATTGTCTCCAAGGCTCACGATCAGTTTGCCAAGATCGCTGTCGATGCGGTCTTGTCTGTGGCGGATCTGGAACGCAAGGATGTTGATTTTGAGTTGATCAAGATGGACGGCAAGGTTGGCGGTTCTCTTGAGGATACACTCCTCGTCAAGGGTGTTATTATCGACAAGGACTTCTCACACCCCCAGATGCCCTCTGAGGTTCGGGACGCCAAGATCGCCATTCTGACGTGCGCGTTCGAGCCCCCCAAGCCTAAGACCAAGCACAAGTTGGAGATCAACAGTGTTGAGGAGTTCAAGAAGCTTCAAAGCTACGAACGCGAAAAGTTCATCGAGATGATTCAACAAATAAAGGACGCTGGTGCCAACCTGGCCATCTGCCAGTGGGGCTTCGACGACGAGGCCAACCATCTTCTCCTTCAGAACGAGCTCCCCGCCGTAAGATGGGTGGGTGGCCCAGAGATCGAGTTGATTGCCATTGCGACAAACGGCCGAATCGTCCCCAGATTCGAGGACCTCAAGCCAGAGAAACTCGGCACAGCTGGCATCGTCAGAGAAATGACGTTTGGCACGACAAGGGAAAAGATGCTTGTTATCGAGGAATGTGCCAACACCCGCGCGGTAACAGTCTTCGTCAGAGGCAGCAACAAGATGGTATGTTTCTTTTTTACTGATCTTCAGAGGGAACCAGATTTCAGCTAATACTCTCCCAGATTATCGACGAGGCCAAGCGCTCTCTCCACGATGCCCTTTGCGTCGTAAGGAACCTCGTCCGTGACAACCGCGTTGTCTACGGTGGCGGTTCCGCCGAAATTGCCTGCTCTCTGGCCGTTGAGGACGAGGCTGTCAAGACCCCGGGTCTCGAGCAATACGCCATGCGTGCTTTCGCCGAGGCTCTTGATGCCATTCCCATGGCCCTTGCCGAGAATAGCGGTCTCAACCCTATCGCTACTCTTGCCGAGGTCAAGTCTCAACAGGTCAAGGACCCAGCTGGCCGTGGCCGTCTTGGTGTGGACTGCATGGGCCGCGGGTCAAACAACATGAAGGACGCGTTTGTCATTGACCCATTGATTGGAAAGAAGCAACAGCTCATGTTGGCGACACAACTGTGCCGCATGGTGCTCAAGGTGAACAACGTCATCATCTCGGGCTCAGGGGAGGATGACTTTTAAGATGGGTGGAGTGCATATAAAAGTTTAGACATGCGAAGATACCTACAATATGAGAGGATTGTAATGATTATGTTGAATTGCCCACATTGAAGTGTAAGCAGCTCTCAGACCGCGCTCTCCTCCACGACGTGCCTACTATGTGTCGTTTTTCTCTCATTGCACATATGATGTGAAAATGCTGAGCGCTATTCATTTGTACCCGGAATGTCTCCAGTTTTATCCAAACTATATTCGTCATGATTTGTGGTGTTTTTGTCATCTTCTATGCAGCAGTGTTAATGTAAGGCAACCGAACTTCTGGTAGAATCCACCTACCATACGTATCTATCAAAAAGTCTTATAACCTCTGTCTCTATCTCAACTTCTTTGGAATAACACCTGAGCTAGTGTATTGAATGACTCCGTCCAGGCTTCAATCTTAAAAAGCAAAATGGATCTCATCAAAACAGGGTCTTCGTATCACATCGTAGGTGGCCTGTTCTGAGAGATGTCGTTGGAATTGGCTTGCCGCCTCATCAATCAATCCAGCTTGGTGTTGATACATGTGGGGCACCTTGGCGCTACCAAAAGCGGGAGGCGGATAGCCGCAAGCCGCAACTTTGGGAAAAGGCCACTCTGGCACTTGAGCAGGCAGGGATTGGTGCCGACATGTGGTCCGTGAGTTGCCAATGTGTGGGGTATTGAAACTCCAGTGAACAGCTTGCAGTTCCATGCTCTAAGCTTCCGTTGGACGGACAGAATCGTGTAGAAGCTTCAGTTGGACGTTGAGGAATGCTGTGTCAGGGCAACACTTGGATGAAGAGACGGGAATAAGCAGAGGCAAACACTGAATATACACAAGGACCACATGATTCAAACAAAGGAGTACACTAGTGTACTGTAGTTAAGGGTAGAGAGAGACAGGTCTAGAATAAGCTAGCAGATTGGATGATCTGGCAAGTGTTGATCATGCTGATAAGAAGCTCGATCCATTGTAGTGTAGGATAGCTAAGGTGGCCTTGGAGGCCGGGGCTGCAGGCGGTGCATTTCGAAGCTCCAGGCGCTTCAGCAGATGCAGTTCAATGGATTGGATGGCGGAAAAGAGCAATCGGGACAGGCTCAGGTAACAGTGACTCGGAGCAAGAGATCAAGATGCGGGGTAATCAGTGGGAGCAGCTCAAGGCTGCAAGTCACCGATACCTTTTCCTCCCAAGGTTGCATGGCGGGGGCAAACCAACCAAGTGAATCGATTGGCAGGCCCTGCAAGGCCCGGAAGGCAGGCGCGGGCTGCTGGCGGCCAGTGCTAAAGTGTGAGGTGGCTAGAGCCCAGAATAAGGACAGATTTCCCAATTCACCACCAAAAATTTAAGGATACAAGTCAGCTTCTGCTCTCTTCCTTCTTCCTCTTCCTCTCCCCAATCCCAACGATTGATCCACCACTCCGGTATATCAACGTCCTCTCTTACCCAGTCAGCTGGTAGGATTGGTATTTGACGACAAGCCCATAGTTGGCATTCATATTTTCCCATACTCTTTGTCGACACCTGCCAGCAGGAAAGCAAGAGGTTTTTTTCTTTTCTTTACTTCGTCCATTACACACACAGCCTTCGGCATGGAACGTCGATCGCGGAGCTGGGCCCTCGGCCTCAGCATCATTGGGTTTTTCGCCCTTCTCTTCTCTGCTGGCTTCGTCCAGCAGGTAAAAGCAGACGAGGTCTCGGAGTATGGCACTGTTATCGGTATTGTATGTTTTACCCCTCCAAAACCCCCCCTGGCTTCCAAACAGGACAATTGCTAACAAGCATTCTTTACAGGATTTGGGCACCACCTACTCGTAAGTTCCACACAGTTAGCAACCTCATCGCATCCTCGAATCACCCCGCCGCCGCTGCTCTGGTCGTTGGCGCAACTGTGGACATTGGTGACACGGTGTCAACTTGGACAGATCGGCAGTGCGGGGTGTAGAGGCGGCAAAGCAGACTTTGGGAAGCAGGAAGCTAACTAGACCCTAGTTGCGTTGGTGTGATGCAGAAGGGCAAGGTTGAGATTCTCGTCAACGACCAAGGAAACCGTATTACCCCCTCTTATGTCGCCTTCACCGATGAGGAGAGATTAGTCGGAGACGCCGCCAAGAACCAGGCTCCCGCCAACCCCTACAACACCATCTACGATATCAAGCGCCTCATCGGCCGCAAGTACTCCGAGAAGGATCTCCAGTCCGATATCAAGCACTTCCCCTTCAAGTATGTACCCAATGGCTCTTGAACAGCTCCGGACAGCCACTAACTCGCGTCTGCAGGGTCGTTAACAAGAATGACAAGCCCGCCGTTACCGTCAAGGTCGGTGGTCAGGACAAGACCTTCACCCCCGAGGAGATTTCCGCCATGGTTCTCGGCAAGATGAAGGAGACCGCTGAGAGCTATCTTGGAAAGAAGGTCACCCACGCCGTTGTTACCGTTCCCGCCTACTTCAACGACAACCAGCGCCAGGCTACCAAGGATGCCGGTATGATTGCCGGTCTCAACGTCCTCCGCATTGTCAACGAGCCCACCGCCGCTGCTATCGCTTACGGCCTTGATAAGACCGATGGCGAGCGCCAGATCATTGTTTACGACTTGGGTGGTGGTACTTTCGATGTTTCCCTCCTCTCCATCGAGAAGGGTGTCTTCGAGGTTTTGGCTACTGCTGGTGATACCCATCTTGGTGGTGAGGATTTTGATCAGCGTACCATCAACCACTTCGCCAAGACCTTCAACAAGAAGCACGGTGTTGACGTTACCACTGACGCCAAGGCCATGGGTAAGCTCAAGCGCGAGGCCGAGAAGGCCAAGCGTACCCTTTCCAGCCAGATGTCCACTCGTATCGAAATCGAGTCCCTTTTCGGCGGCAAGGACTTCTCTGAGACCCTTACCCGCGCCAAGTTCGAGGAGCTCAACAACGACCTCTTCCGCAAGACCCTCGAGCCCGTGAAGCAGGTTCTCAAGGACGCCAAGGTTTCCAAGGCCGAGGTCGATGACATCGTTCTTGTTGGTGGTTCTACCCGTATCCCCAAGGTCCAAGCTCTCATTGAGGAGTTCTTTGGCGGCAAGAAGGCCTCCAAGGGCATCAACCCCGATGAGGCCGTCGCTTTCGGCGCTGCCGTCCAGGCTGGTGTTCTTTCCGGCGAGGAGGGTACTGAGGAAATCGTCCTCATGGATGTCAACCCTCTTACTCTCGGCATTGAGACTACCGGTGGTGTCATGACCAAGCTCATCACCCGTAACACCCCTATCCCTACCCGCAAGAGCCAGATCTTCTCCACCGCTGCCGATAACCAGCCCGTGGTCTTGATCCAGATTTACGAGGGCGAGCGTTCCATGACCAAGGACAACAACCTCCTCGGCAAGTTTGAGCTTACTGGCATCCCCCCCGCTCCCCGTGGCGTTCCCCAGATCGAGGTCTCTTTCGAGCTCGACGCCAACGGAATTCTCAAGGTTTCCGCCCACGACAAGGGCACTGGCAAGGCCGAGTCCATCACCATCACCAACGACAAGGGCCGCCTTACCCAGGAGGAGATTGACCGCATGGTTGCCGAGGCTGAGAAGTACGCCGAGGAGGACAAGGCCACCCGTGAGCGCATTGAGGCTCGCAACGGTCTTGAGAACTACGCTTTCTCCCTGAAGAACCAGGTCAACGATGAGGAGGGCATGGGCAAGAAAATCTCCGAGGAGGACAAGGAGACCATCCTCGATGCCGTCAAGGAGACCCAGGACTGGCTTGAGGAGAATGGTGAGTTCATTTTGCCCAACGATTACTTGATAAGAAGAATATTAGCTAACTCTGTTTCCCAGCCGCTACTGCCGCCACTGAGGACTTCGAGGAGCAGAAGGAGAAGCTGTCCGGCGTTGCTTACCCCATCACCAGCAAGCTTTACAGCGCCGGTGGTGCCGGTGGCGAGGACGATGAGCCCGCTGGCCATGACGAGCTTTAAAGAAGTAATTAGCATCATAGATTCCCCCAGTGTTTTTTCGCGTTTTTTGATGGCTCGATGAAAAAAGAGAGAATCATCATCACACAATGACGGTCCTCGGGAGATGATGTGTCGTATGTTTGCGGATGTGGTGTTTATGAATTTTCGGGTTAGTTGAAATGGGCATATTTATCATGGTCATGAGGAAGGATGGGCATATTATCTTTGATCGCTGGTGCGTGTCGGTTGTAGGGGGTGGCGGGCGCATCGCGGGCTTTTGTAAAGTATGTATGAATGTATAAAGTAAAAGAATCTACTTAAAAACACTTGAATTTCCGAAACCATCTTGTGACTGCCATTTTCAAACTGGCTAACCTGGTGGGTGCTCGACGAGATGTGGTGAAACTTGAGCAAGGTGAAGTGTTCGGAAGCCCACCACCGCGATTATTTGAAGCTGATATTCATGGAAAGGAGAGTGTTTGGTCATGATTTCAATAGCACTTAACTTGTATACTTGATAGTAATGTAACAGTCTTGAAGATAGAGGGTTAGTTGTCGCTGTGTCTTGAGAATGCATGTTCATGATAACATCACATTGTTGATCCAGCATCAATCCGCAACCTGACTTTGACTGGTATCTATCATCTTGACATTTAAGCTATCACCTCCTGAGGGGTGTATCGACTGCAAATCTCAAACATGCAAGTACACGGGGGATGGTGTGGTGAGTTGGCAACATTGTGGCTGGTGGAAATGATGGCTGGGATGATTGAAGGGGTATGGGGGGCTGGCGACAGTGAGAGGGTGATAAGTGTGTTGTTGTAGCAAAGTAAACAATACAGGCTCAATGGTCTAGTGGTATGATTCGCGCTTCGGGTTTTGAATTTACAAATCCAGAACTTGGGACAACCAGTTCAAGCATTGTGCGAGGTCTCGGGTTCGAATCCCGATTGAGCCCGTTTCTTTTGCTGTTTTTTTTTGGGTGGGGAAATGTGCGTGATGCGTTGGGTTTTTCCTTTTTTCTTTGCGTTTTGTTTTTTTTGCTTTGCAGCAAGATATGCTTCTAGGTGATGGATGTGATTAAAACATAGTAGGGCAAGTAACCATAGTTGTGGTGAAGGGAAAGCTGGTACCAGGTGGGATTGTATTGGTGGGAGAGGCATGTGTTAACTGTTGAGGGTTACGTTCAGCCGGATTACTTACTTTTGACATTCACTTTATTAATGTTGCTTCCGAGCCCGCTCGTTGTATGTTAATCATGGTATTGAGATCAGCAGTGCAAAAGGCTTAGGTTGGATGTGTAGAACATTTATATGCCGTGCAACACATGAAGTTAGGTTGGCTGGCCACGGTGAGATTGAGAGCAAGCCATGAACTCCAATCGTATTGACATACAACCTCTTGTTACCTATACTTGTCAGGCCTACAAAATCGGCACGTTGACCAGGTCTGGGACCTGTATGTAGCCTTGAGTTTCTCCAGAATAATAGTCCTCAAGGCTATGACTACCGGGGTTAGGGTTCTGGAGCCAATGATGAAAGGCAGTGCTTCTTATTTGAAACCCTAGCAATGAATTGAAGGTGAGATGAATTCTCAGCTTATGACTCACCGGTGATATTGTTAGTAAGAAGGAAGCAACTATAGTTTGCATGATCTTGGTGAGAGTCTTGGTGAGAGTCTTGGTGGTGAGAGATGTGTCACATCTTCCTCACAGTTGGCCACATTATGTAACCGACTGGCTCTGTCATGGGGAGAAAGTGCGCCGGCCAGCCAGGCGAGGCCCGTTTCAATCGAGTACTGAGCCGAAAGGTCGAGACACCCGGTATGGGCCTCGTAAAGACATCTTTATCATGAATAAACAAACGGCGAGACTGGAGCAACTGGTGGTCAGAGTTCGGTTCTAGAAAACAAAGTGGGGCTCTTGGACCCAGGGCTTCCCGCATTGCCAAGAAATGTGACGTCCACAGTTGCCCACACGACCACCCCCACTATTGGGGACCGCCACCAGAAAATTGCGAGGACTGTTCTGACGGGCCGCCTCTTTATTAATACCTTTTGCCTGTGTTTGTGTATTAATCATCACTCGGCCTCTGACATTTTGGGAGAATATTCACTCTTCTCTCTCGCAACAGCCACAAATCCAAGCATCCATTGCTTTTGTTTTTCCGGACAATTTTGGCGGGAAAAAAGAGACTGCAAAACTCTGACTCGATCAGAACCCCGCCATCCGTCGAGCACGACATCACAACCACCAACTTTGCGATCCCCTCCGATTCGAGAAACGAGATATATATCAGCCATGGCGACTATCACTGGCAGCCGGGCTGCTCCCGGCGACGCTTCCGGGGCAGATATTGGATCCACGCATCCTTACACTTGCAATACTTGCCAGGTCGCCTTCCGCAATGGTGATTTGCAGAGGGGTCATATGCGCAGTGACTGGCAGTAAGTTAATCTTTATGTTGTAATTGCGTTGGCGCATACTGTTCAAAGGCTTACCTTCATTTTCCGCAGTCGCTACAACCTGAAGCGTCGTGTCGCTTCGCTGCCTCCCATCTCCTCCGAGATTTTCACCGACAAGGTCCTCCAGGCCCGCGCTGCCACCACTGCGCAGGCGGACAAGGCCGGTTTCGAAAGAGCCTGCGAAGCTTGCCAGAAGAACTACTTCAGCGAGGGCGCATACAAGAACCATCTTACCAGCTCCAAGCACAAGGCCAAGGTCGCTGCTCTTGCGGCTCGCCCACAGGGCAAGATCGCCGACGATGCCAGCTCCATGACCTTCTCGCTCGGCGAGCCAGCCCCTACAGACTCCGTGGTGGATTCTGATGCCGAGGAGGAGTTCAATGAGGTGGTTGAGGGCATCAAAAACACCCAGCTTCAAGAAAACGAGAACGTCTCCCCAGTCAGACGCCCTTCGAACCCTCACCTGTCAGCTGCTGCCCAGCACAAGACCGAGCACCCCGTCTCAGAAACACCCAGCGAAGAGGAGGAGGAATCTGCTACTCCGTCCTCTGCTACACCAGTGGTCCCCCAACAACAAGCTGGTCCTCCCCGGTCAGTCAAGACTTGCATTTTCTGCAATCATGAGTCCGAGAATCCTCAACTCAACGCCCAGCACATGGAAAAGACCCACGGCATGTTCATCCCGGAGAAGCAATACCTCGTTGATCTTGAGGGCCTGATCAACCACCTCCAGGAGCGCGTCTTTGATCTCAACGAGTGCATTACCTGCTCCAAGATGAGAAACAGCACGTACGCCGTTCAGACTCACATGCGTGACAAGGCCCACGTCCAGATTCCGTTCACCACGGAAGATGAACAGCTCGACATTGGCGAATTCTACGACTTCCGCGCCACCTACTCCGATGACGAAGAAGGAGAGTGGGAGGATGAAGATGAAGAGATGGAGGATGCTGATGCGAACGGCGGTGCCAAGCTTGGCGGCCACCGCGCAACCAGGACAGTCACAGTGGACGAGAATGGCGATGAGATCATGGAAGATGGGAATGGGGAAGGGTGGGAGACAGACTCGGACGAGTCTTCGTTGGATTCTGATGATTTACATGCTGTTCCTGCGGAGCTGCATCTTCACCAGTACGAGAGGCTATCAAAGAATCGTCACCACTCATCAAGCACGCCAAGGACGCACCAGCAAGCCGACGGGTTCCATGCTCACAGCAAAAAGAGCCACGCGGTGTTTTATGATGATTACGAGCTGCATCTCGGGAGTGGGAAGGCTGTTGGTCACAGATCACTCAACAAGTACTACAGGCAAAACCTGTACAAATACCCCACGCCGGAGGAGAGAGCCGAGAGATTGTTGCTCAAGGCCAACGAGCAAGGTCAGGGCGTCATGGACGTGGATGAGGATGGAAATGGGCAGACGGTTGTCGCCCTGCGGGATCCCAACCCCAAGGTCAGGGGGAGAGCAGTGGTGGGCAGAGATGTTGCTGGTTTGGGTGTCAGATCCGCTGGCGAGCTGGAGAAGCACAGGGCTGTGGTGGTGAAGGGCAAGAAGCAGGAGTGGAAGGACCAGAGGGACAGAAACTTGCTCCAGGCGAGACTGGGCATCAAGGAGAAGGCGCCTCATCCGGCTACATACCTGCGTTAGAGCGCTTGATAGAGGGGGTGTGCCATGCTGTTTTTGCATTCAGGTTCTAGAACTGAGAAATGGTTACATGCGTTTTGCGTGGGTTAGTTCAAGGGAATGTTACTCAATCTTCAATTGTTCAGTGCTTTTTGTCCACCGCATTATCATTGGTATACACTCACATTCACTCATTTCAACCCTAACCCTTGCTTACTTGCTGAATCCATCTCAGTAGCAACCAACAACAAGCAAGCAGAAGGATTCGTATTTCTCTTCTGCACAGCCCTATAGTCAATGCTCGGTAACGTATAACACGTCCTCTAGTGTTACACAAACCAAAATACGCGTCATTCAGTTCTATACCTCGAGAGTAGCCCTGCTGACCGAAACCTTCAGGACGGTCGAGTCCACGACAACCTCAGTTGGCACCGCCTTCTTGTTAATTTGTTTTAAAGTTGCTTCCGACAAAGCTATCTCGATGTGAGTAGTTAGAGAATAGATTCTGAATTCAACGCCCACTTTCACCTTTTCCCGGGACGAAGATGGATCACAACCACCACCCATCACCACCCTCTGACCAGTGGGTTCCCTGCTACACCTGTTCCCTTGGAGGAGCTCCCGAATTAGCAGAAGACTCCGGGTCTACATCCGGGCTGGAAACACCCTCTGGATCAGTCTCACATATCAGCACACTGCATGCTGGGGAACCAGGGACCACCACCCGGACCCGCCGCCGGCCAGTCCCGAGAAAGGGACACACAAAGTCCCGGCTGGGGTGCTTCAACTGCAAGAGACGAAAGGTCAAGTGCCAGGAGACGATACCTTCTTGCTCGAACTGTACAAGGGCCGGGCTGGTGTGTGAGTATCCTGAGCGGCCGAGGATGGCGTCGGCGCTGTCTGCTTCGAGAATGTCCGTGGCGGTGGTCCCGACGGCTAGTTTGCAGTCGACGCCTACGGTGTTTACGCCGGAGGACATGCGGTACTTTCATCACTTTCTGGTGACGGCGTATCCCCCTTTGCCTATTCAGGGGGATCAGATCTGGATGCAGACTGCGAGTCTTTCGCATAGTGTAAGTGGTTGGGTTGGATGGGGGTGTAGATGAGGGGGGATTGTGTTTCTGACGGGTTAATAGTACGACTACCTCATGCATGCTATGCTCGGGTTGGCGGCGTCACATCTTGATATTCATGGGGGTAACTGTGCTTCGCAGGCTCTTGCCCACCGTGTCAAGGCTATACAGTCTCTTAATACCAGTCTCAGCAAGCCTTGCTTGTCACAGGCTGAGGGGGATGCCCGGTTTGCCGCCATGATGGCCCTGGCGTTTCAAGCGAGCTGCATGGCAGAGGGTATGCCCGAGTTTCTCGCCATGTCCAGGGGGTGCCACATTATTGCGAATACTGCTATGGGGAGCATGAAAAACTCACTGTTCCGCGAGTTCACACAGGAAGGTTACTGTGACAGTGTCCGAAGGGTGATTGGGATTGTTCCCTTGGACCTGAGCGAAGAGCAAGACATGCTTATTCAGGACTTTACAAAGTCTCTGAGGGCACTTGGGCCTTTGTGCAAGAGTCCATTGGAGGTCAAGTTCTTGGCCTCGACTGATGCGATTGCCAAGGCTGCCAGGACATCGGCGTCAGAAGGTCAGGGACAGTCCCGTAGGTTACAGAAGCTCCAATGCTGACGTTGTTACACCAGCCTTTTCCCAGTTTGCCGCCCTGTATTCGTTATTCAACCACTCCAGCAACGAAGAGTTCGCCCCCTTTGTCGACCCAAGCAACTACCCAGCACAGCTTCTCTTCATACACTTTGTTCTCATCGAGTTCGCCATCGGGCACATTGCTCTCACCACAGTCAACAAAGGCTGTCGTTTTGCGTATCGAAAAAGGACATGTATTGCCTGGATGGAGAAGCTCGCCGCCGGGCTGCCTGCCGAGTACGAAAAGTACGCCGAGTGGCCGATGAACTACGTCAAGAGGCTAGCGGCTAGTTGAGAAAAGCCATCTCTTGACAACGAACCTGAATCTTGCGTGGACCTCACACCTGCCACAACGAAGCGTCACTCCCCCCCCTCGGTCTTCTTCCCCCCTTCTACCACCTCCTCCCTCAAACAAGCCCCCGGATGCCAGACACAAAACACCCCTATCGCCACCAGCATCGCCGTCCCCTCAAACACCCAAAACAACCACTCGTTCCGAAAGGCGTACCCATCGATCCCCTCGACGAACTCCACCAGCCGGTAAATACACCGAATCTTATCCCTCATTAGCAACCCCCCCCCTTTTCTATCACCCTCAAACCAATATCTGAAGTTTAGGTAGGTAGGTAAGGTACTCACAAAAATCAACACACTCGACACCCAAACCGCAACCACCAACCCCTTCCCACTTTCCATTTTCAACTTCAACCCCCCCTTGTTCTTTTCCCCATCATCCCCCAGTCTTCTACCTCTGGCAAGGGCGGTAAACCTCCCCAACACCAAAAGAAAAACCCCCACGCCCGCAACCTGCACCGCCAGCCCGGCAACAAGGACGTCAACGCCCGTGAGCGCTCTCATCCCCGTCCAGTTCGCCGACGCGGCGATGCTAGTCCCGCTCCCCTGGATGGCCGCAGCCAGAACGTCGAACCCGACAAAGAGGCGGGTGATGAAGCGGGAGGGGATCTTGAGGAGGGAGTGACGGTTGTTGGGGAGGCAAAAGGTGGTTACCAGTCGGCCGAGGAGGATGTAATTCCCGGCGGCGAAGAGGAGGGGGGCGAGGACGTGGAGGGTTAGGGTGGTTATGAAGGCGGCCTTTTTGGTTTTGTTTAAGTCAGCATTGAAAGGGCGGGAAAAGGCAGGGAAGGAAAGGAAAGAAAAGAAGGGGGCATACGATATTCCCTTGGTTCTTGACCGAGTATATCCTCACCGCGTAACCTGCTACTTCGAGAAAAGCGCCGAGGGGGATCACGGTTAGATACCAGGTTCTGTGCCGGTAGAAGGTGAGATGGGTGATGTAGATGGAGGCGAAAAAGTAGAGGATGAGAAAGAGGATGGCGGGGGGTAGGGAGGGGGAGTACATCCAAACAGAGCCCTTTTGGAAGACTTGGGTGGTGGGGATTTTGGCCATTTTGAGGGGTTGCCCTTGAGGGAGAGGGACTGGAGTGGATAGGTTATGGTTTGCTGGCTCTTTGGTGAGGGGGGAAGGGCTGACGAGTTCCACAGGATGGGGGAGGTTATATACAAATGTCCAAGTCTGGTTTCTTTAGGTTGTATAGAAGGTGGCCACATAACATGATAGATAGAGAAATGGGGAAGCAAAACGTTGTCACTCGGATTCATTCCGAGCAGAGACATCATCAACATCATTCTGCTCCCTCCAACACTGCCAACATCAAGTGTACAAGTCCTTTTCCCGCCCCATTGGCATCTATCCTAACATCTTTCCACACTAAACATCAACCACCAACTCATCCTTAGCCACAACCTCATCTCGGTTTCGCCAGATCAATCCGATCGGTTTGGGTATACACTGCCAGCTTTAAAGCTTGTTGTCCTGGAGCCTTGGCGATTGCATCTGTGTGGTTGGCTTTGAACACTCCCACCAGGGAACATTTCGTTGGACGATCAAGCTGGAGGTGGTTGGCTGACAGCAGCCTCTGTAAGCTCTCCTCCCATGGGAACGGTTTGCGTGTTGTTCGCCTCTGCAATGCGAGCAATGCGAGTAAATCGTCACGGCACTGGTGCGGCGCAGGTTATCTGACAGATGTTATGCATGTTTCCCCCCAACAGCAGGTAAGAAGCTAAAACAGAGCTCGTATAACTCGCTTTCGAGTTTGGTAGACTCTTTCTTACCTTCTTTGATGATTTGTTGTCTGGGACAATACATGGTGCCAAGACCGTGTTGAAAGGGGCACGAAAAGGGGTGGCAGTTCATTAGTGACGAAATATAATAAACGAATTGACAAACTATTCATCGTCAAAACCTCTAGATATAACATATCGATATTCTTTCTCTTTTTTTGCTAAAACTCTCAACCAACTTAACACTAGAACGGATACAAGCCACGTAACAAAGACTCGGAACCATAGGTAGATAGATTAACAGACTTGGGGTAGAAAATTTGGGATCTGGTGGTCAACAGTGAAGGCTGAGTTATGTCACCCTATTGCAATCGTTGAGGTATGTAGTTGATAACATACCTAGTTTGTCACCAGTTATTTAACTCTTCTTGATAGCTCCAACGCTGCTCAGGCTCCAAGAAAGAATTGAAGACCTGGCAACTGTTCCTTCAAGGTGAACCAAACGCCGACCTCACGCAAGTCAGCCAACCCCATCCCTCTCCTACATAGTCCCAACCAGTCCAGTCATCACCCATCAAACACTCCCCGACTCTTCCCGTCCACCGGCCACTGAACGTCATGAAGCTGGCCGTGCCTCTCCGAGCTTGTACCTCGGTCCCCTGCCCCATGATCCTCCCCCATCCGTGCGCTCATGCATGCCACGCAGCGCAAGTAGAATGCATAGCTAATTCAGCGCGATATTTGACAGTTCAGGTACGTAACCTGCATACAAGGAGAACAAGATAGTTTGGCATGTGAAAGATGTGATGCCACTCTATATGAAGATTGATCGCGACTCGCTATGTCGACTTCGTCACGGAGGGCATGTAGGCAGGTGAGCTTCTTGAACTTGGTCCAAGAAGCCACTACTGTAAAATCCGGCACTTGACTTCAATAATCCCCAAACACATGAAAGAACAATACTTGTTCCGGGTTACCGGCAATGTGTTGACAACGTCGCAACCCCAGATGTCCCCGTTTCCCCGCAAACTCGAAGCACATGCTTCCGTGTGGCATTCATTTTGACGCTTGTGCGTTAGTTTCCGCACCATCAACGGTCAGAAAAGGTGGATGGAAATAGATAGGTAGACCCCTTGCCGCCCGCCTCGAGTCCGTCAGGCTCCCAGGGTTGTCCGTTTCCATGAATAGAAGATAAATGTGCTATGACCAAGAATATATAAAGCCTGAGATAAAATGATAAAATAAATGATAAAATGAAAAACATGATAAAATGAATTGATCTCATGAAGAGGTGAAGGCTATCGACCGTATTGATGTCATCGTCCTATTTTCTTCTCGCATAATGTCAGAGCTGTGAAACGAAGAATATGAAACAGCTTCATAGAAGAGCCACCGTTGAATCTTTCACTAGAAAGACGCTTCAAAGAAAACAGGCCCCGGCGAGACACGTTTGACAACACCAAGAGATTCGACAACATACAGTAAGTGCATCAAGACCTAGCTCTCGCCGTCCAGTTGGTCCAACACATGGATATCTTCATCAAACGTATGGTCATGGGACCACATCCCAAATTAGAGGCCACTCAACCTCCATCCAGACGATCCATCAGAGACAACAGATGCAAAGCTAGAGTCCACGAGATTGCCTTGTCCCGCAGAATGCCACAATCCTGCATACTCTCTGACAACTAGACTTTGAGCAACCACGTGGTGATCCACACCTACTCCCCGGCATCTGCAAAGACACACAGACTGGCACGGTGTTTTCCATCTCCGGTTTGTTCTCTTCTTGCCCTAACAGTCCCGAGTTCGCACCTTGATTGGAAGAATCATGATGTAAATCAGACCTGTGCACTCCTGGCTCTATCATCCGGCATCCACCAAATATGTCCAACCTTGGGCCGAGGCAGAAGAAAAGGTGTGTGTGTGTGCTGTCAGGTTGCCCTCCTTTGCAGCAATTGAGGCTGGAAAAGTCCAGATGAACGTCCACTGTGACAAGCACGTGGGGGATGCTTGTGGCCGTGGAAGGGCTCTGAGCTCTCGCCACGTCGTGGTTTTGGTGGATCTAAGCTCGCCATGAACTTGTTTGAGGGTCCCCAAGTACCGTGTACATGGCTGGATGTACACCGAATGCCTAGCCTCTCGTTCGCCCAGCAGCAAGAAGCACCGAGTCAGTCGCCGTCCCAATTGAAGTTGGCAACTCTAGGTGAAACGGCTCCCTCGTCAGTACTGAACTCGTTGCCCGTTGAAGTCCTGTCATTGACTCAGCCTCCCCAGTGGCGAGCCGATAGCGGGAGACGTTTCAGGGTCAAAAGGAACGGTAGCCTCGGCGCTCGTGGCCGCCTTTTCGTGTTCATGTGTCAAGCAGTCCCCGTCCAAGTCAGAAACGTGGTGTGGACGGCGAATTCTTCTAGAAGCCTTCCTAACACGGAGTCGGTCACCGTTCCGGTTCCGGGATAGATGCCGGAGACCTAACCGAGGTTTGAAACGCTGACCGGAGCGGGGGAGAAAATCCAATCCTGACTACACCTTAATACGCCGACGACCGACGAAGGGCCGACCCATCAGACCGGCCGAGTTCAAGCCGTGCACTTGTTGACAAGCAGAGGATGATTGCATCATCCATTTTGAAGGATGCCCAATATGTGTGTCGACGTTCTGGGACATTGGTGTTGTCTCATCAAGAAGCAGGACCCCAGTTGTTGAGAGTCGCAACCTGCTCACCGTGCCCAATCTTATTGAACCAATACGTAACGATTAGGGAAGCGAATGTAATCGCTGTCTCTCGGCCGTAGGTTTGTTGTATGTCAAGGTGAAGGCGGGAAGTTGACCAATGGGGTGTAAGAGAGGGTTTGGTTCGGAGCCCCGACAAAACAACGAGCTGTGTCTTCAAGCATCCGGGGCCAGACAGCGGATACTGGGCGCGCCAAGTAAACATATGTTCTGCAAGACCGTGTTCAAGAAGATGCTGCAAGCAAGCAGGATGTCGATCAATTTCTGTTGTCAGCAGGTTCTTCAGCTCTCTCTGTGAGAGGGCCGGACCCCAAACCGTGGAGCATCGGTTGGCTGAGGATGTGTTCCGGACGGCAATGACAAATCCCCCACGCTGGCATCCGAGATGGCGAGCAGAGGACGGGCCAGCTGGATATCGCCATGGCCGTGACAGTGAGCATTGTTTGGCTAGGAATGGCCCGGGGAGTAGAAGAGTTGGCCGGGCGGAGGGGCAAGATGTGAAAAATGCAGTCAGAAAAAAAGTCGGTGAACGGGCAGCAAAGCATGGGCCACGATGATTTGTACACGATGGCTAGCGGGACGGGCAGCAACGACATGTTCGATAAGGCTTATCGCGGGAGTGATGCAACTTGACACCTCCTTCCCGCAAAGCTACCCCTCCTCCTCCTGCCTCCTGTGTTGCTGCTGCAATGCTCCTGCCTCTCTCTGCAGCTTCGCGCGGGGCTTGCTGCTGTCGTGCATGGAAGGCGTGCTTGCTGCGGAAGCTACGATCCAACCGAAGGTCTGAAGGTCTGATGCGTTGTTGCCGTCTCCATTCACACGTTTGGATGCTTTTTAAATAAATTATCAAAAAGAATATTTCCGATTTTCTGATTGCTGGGAAATACTCACACCTCCTACAGATGTAATATCAACATACATATCGCCTCACTGCAAGCCTCCTGCAACAAACCTGCCTGTTCCCTCGCTGGAATCTCTCTCGGATCTCACCCCCGCTATCCGCATGAAAACGGCTGTGAGACTGTTCAGGATGGACCGTTATCTACCCATCTCCGAGGCCACCTCCCGATCATAAATCTCGACACATCCTCGAAGCGCCTCAGGTGTGGGATGAGACCGAGACCAAGGCCGCCAGCGGCAGCCCCAGTTTGGCCGATGTGACGGCGTGACGCTCATTCTCATTGGGGCTCTTTTATGTATGTACAAGCTCTTCCGATCACGGGGTTACAACACCAAACCCTCTTGGTCATGACAATGTTGACGTGGTCCTCCCGGAGCCGGGGACCCCCATATTCCATCGAGATCTGTCTGATCTCGAGATCTGCGCTTTTTCCGACAAATAATGCAGGCAAGCGGTGCTCGAAAAACGGGGTGCTCACCGACTGTTGCCAATGTTCATGCGTTGAATGCAAGAGAAGCTCAGCTTCTCGGCTTCTCACCTGAGGCACCGAGCTTAGGGCTGTGTCATCCCCGCAAAGCTCCGTAGCGTCTCCCGTTTCCACGCGTCTCTTTTGGTGAGCGATACTAGCACCAGAACATCGTGGGATTAACGCAGCCTTGGGCGTCTATTTTAGTGCTCTACCACTGTCGACATCGAAACAGACTAGGAGCCAATGGCGCCACCTGCGGTCCTGTACTGTATGTACAAAACAACATCTCCAGCCTGGCGAGCAGCATGTAGATCGATATCAGAAGTTGCCGGAGCATAGAAAATCAACCAACACATACCAAACGACATGGCAGCAAGCAACCTAATCACACCAAACGGATGAACAGTGGGGTTGATTCAGGATGCCCTCTCCAATTGGGCCTGCCTTCAGCCACTGCCTTTGACCTCAGCCATGAACATCTGCGTCGATAACTGCTGGCTTTTGCAGCTCCTACCGTTTGTCCATAAGCACGATAACCGCTGCAATCTCTACCGCTTGTAGATCCGTTTTGTCAGCCTTTCAGCATCGTACCTTGACCTTCCGTCCCAAAAGTCTTTGAGCACCCCGCGGCCGCCCGATGCGGGGCTCCGGAGACCCCGGATCGGTGGACCGATTGACCCCAGACTTCAGTCGGCATCATCCCGCGCTGCTTACACTGCCATCACCAAAGTTGATATTCAGGGGTCCTTTATGATGTGTGTAACGAACATAATACAAGTTCACACTGAAAGCCGTGCAAAATCACCAACAAAGGAAGACTGACACGCTGCTTTACAGAGACCGGCAAACACCGGCGGGCCGGCTGCTTTGAGCTGTTGATCAAGTGGATCCGACGACGAGTATGTTGTGCAGGCAATAGAGGCGTCGCTTCAATGCGGGTCAAGCAAGCAATGTATGTCTCGGGATCTCGTTTGCTCCTGTGCCGCATATACTATATCCACCTTCACCTCTGCCCAACTGACAATTAGGCCTAGTCTCATCAGATTCCTGGCGAGCCTGCATGCATTGATCTCTTCAAAATCTCTCATCAACCTCATGACCTCTCCCCAGCGCTACCTCGACCCCTCCCGCATTGCCCCCTTTGCAAACAATGGTGAACTGACAGTCTCCCACTGACCTCCACGGCCCGGTGCCCCTGAAGGACAATGGCCGGGAGATGATGCAAACCATGGATCAAAGGCAGCCACATTCCGGGGTGACCAAGAAAGACAACCAGGCATTGACAATGACCAAAAAACGTGGGAATGGCAAGGCACCCTCCGCCGCCTCCGGCCTTCACTTTTCTACGCCGGCAGCAGGATTCTAGACCCCGGAGATGGGCGCTTTTGCTCAAACGGCAGGTAGGGTACCACCCGCCCTCGCAGTCAGGTAGTACCACAGGTTCATGCCTATCTACTACCCTAAGGCTCTGGACAACACAGCAAATATGGGCAACTCTCATCAGTTTTCATTCTTTTGGGTTCGCCAAACCGATCAATTGAGAAGGCATACTGCCCGTTAGTGGAGATCATTGCAACACACCCTTTGGACAACAGAGATATACCTATGGCCTGAGGTTTTGCAACGGGTGTTCTGGACCTTGGGGGCAAACTAGCAAACTAGCAGCCTCACAGTCCCGCTCCTCCGGCAAAATGGAGGGGATAAAGTCGTAACCGTCCGGTAGTGTGTAGCTTAAAACCTAGGGTGGTGGGAGAGGTACCGATGTACCTGTCATGGAAGGATTAACGCCCCTGTTAAAGTGACATTTTACTCCCTACCAGGAAAGGGTTCGTGAGGGGGGCCAGGTGTGTGGAATAAGCAATCCGGGTAATTTATTGTATGTTTGGTTGTACCATTTGAGGTTGATATCTGGATTTAGAGACTATATCAAGACCACGTTTTTTTACTGGCATCGAATGACAACGACAACTGATCCTGACAAAAACGGTCGGTCATTCTGAGAATGAGATCTGAACAATAGCCACTGGCAGTCCGGATCTCAGAGCTCGGATGGAAAACCCAAAGCTAGTAAGAAGCAAACCAGATCTCAAAACCCTGATCGGAACGGCATGTACCGCCTCTAGAATCATACACATTTGCCTCCCTCTTGAAGGTTCTTTGTCTTTTGTCCCTCGTAAAGCCACCAAACCCATTCCCCCACAGCACCGCAACTCCACATGGTCCCTGATATAAGCAACGGGTCCGTGACAACCCCCTCCCAACACAAAGAAAAGCTTCTTTTTCCTTTTCGCCCTCGTGACAACCAAGAGCAAGAAAGGGCAGAGGGGAAAAGTTACTAATTGCAGCCACACCCGTTCAAAACCCATCCTTGTTTCTCAAGAAGTAAAAAACAAAAAGAAGGGGGCGTTTTCACATGTCAAGATGAGGTGGTTGACATGACGCAGCCTCTTACTCTACATACAGTTTACATGCCAAATGGCCCATTTGGCCTTCCATGATCCATCCATCTGAACTCTGGGATGCGGAGAAGAGAATATCCCGGAGTGTGTTACGCGCGGGGGGGGGGATCTAGCAACCGTTGAAATGAACCACAATCACAAGCTACCTACCTATCCAGCTCAGTAAAAGCGTCAAACTCGTACCCTTTAAACCACCCCAAGAGTAAAAACCTCGGGCTCAATGACTACCTAACTATCTACCTACCTACCTACCTAGGAAACCTCACACTCAACAAAAAACCTCATTGTGTTTCCCCCCACACTGTAAAAGGCAAAGAAAGAACCCCCCCCTATCCATCGTACCACTCCACATTCACGGGAGGCGTTCTCGAACAACCCCTCTTCTTTTACCTACCCGTCAAGCCCATCCCCGCAGTTATGTGTGTGTGTCAAATGTCAAATGTCAAAAAAGAAGTCGAAAAGTCAAAAAGGAAAGAAAAGGCAATCAGGTACCAGAGAAACATTCGTTCAAAAAAACAAAATATGGGAATTTTCACATGCCGTTTCCATGTTCCGATATGGAAACATTGTACTGTACATACATTTTCTGGCCCTCATCATCATCGATCGGGTGCTTTCCCCGCATTGTCCATCGTGCCATGCAACTAACAACGTTGACATTTGACATTACACTACCTAAGGTATGTTCCTGAAATGAGGGGTGACACAACACCATCTCCCAAGTTCAAGCAAGAGACCAACAAAAGTGTATACACCACAGAGGATAGGTAAATCAAGAGCAGTCACATTCAAGCAGTCATTGGCACAAAAGTTGTCATAATAATTTTCATTTTGTTTTGTCCTGTTCTTTTTGTGTTGTTTTCTGTTTTTTTTTTGGTCCGTTTTCCTCATAATGTAAAGGATTTTATCCACCCCTCCCAAAGCCTTTTTCTGTCCCTCTTTCTCGCGTTGTTTTGCAACACGCAATTCTTTTTTGTCACCACACCCCTCCCTTCCCTTCCTCCTTGCTAGCTCTGCATGCCCCACAACAACTTGCCAACCACCCAACACACGCCAGGAGAAGGGTCCGGTCCGGCTCAGCCCTAACGTACAACACCCCGGCCTGAAAGTCCACCGCCAGTCCGTCCGACCCTTTTTCGTTGCTCCTCTTTTTTTGACGCGTGGTGTGTTGTGTGTGCATGTGAAGAAAAAAAAAACTTGCAATGGCCCAATCCATGACCAATTGCTATGACAGAAAATAAAAACAGTCGATCAGGTTGAAAAGAAAACAATGCTGACTGATCGTGGTATCATTTGAGACCCCAAAACCAAAAAGAAAAAGAAAAACAGAAAAACGCCGGGTGTTCAAATGCTGAACAATGTTGAAAAGCGGAAAAGCTCTCCCAACCAAGAGAGCCCAAGGGCAGTGATGCCATCCATTGTAAACATCGGTCAAAAACCATAGCCATGCCTAGCCCAAGACCATTCGACCCCCAAAGTAGTTCCCTTTCCCACCTCCCAGATATTAAGGGGTCGAATTGATGAATGCAATGCCGGAATAAAAAGAAGCCCATTAAACTTGCAAAACGCCTTCCGATTCATGCATGATGTGTCGTAAAACCGTAGTCGCTTTCGCAAATGCTCGAATCAAAAAATAATACACGGCAGCGTGACCGCTTGCCAGATGCCACGGCTGCTGCCTCCCTGGGTATCTTTAAAAGTGAAGACGTGTTATGTGCGATGGTTGATATGTGGTTGGTGTTGTTGTTGTTGTTGGGCTTGTTATGTTTGCCAGTAAGTGTTTACCAGCCTTGGGCGTGATAGCCAGTGAAGGCATTCTTGTCAAAGACCTGGTCATCCCAGTCCCGATTCTTGGACTCGTTGTCCTTCTTCATATATGGACGCTCCGGATATTGCTTGAGGTTGGCAACATCATGCGAAGTGTGGCGCCGCTTGAGGACGGCGTTAGCAGTCGATGTCTTTTGCGACCGCTCGTGGAGAAGGTTTCTCCGGAGAGACTCTGTAAGCTCGGTAGCCAGCATGTTGCGGCGAGTGGTGCGCGGTGAGAAAGCGGCCTGATGATGCATCCCCATAGCCATGGCGTTGATGGGCTGAGCTTGGGAGCGGGGGATCTCGGTGATCGGGCGCATTGGGGGAGCGCGGGAAGGGCCCCTGTTCTTCATCATGAGTGGCGCATCATCCGAGTCATTTGGAGACGCAACCACGGATGGTCCGTTGAGTGCGGCCCGGGTACGGGGGATAGCGGAGGTAGACTGCGAGGCAATGTTGGAGAACTTTTGAGCACGGCTGAGACCGCTGTTGCCCGCCAGAGCGAGAGTAAGGAGAGAACGCCGAGAGGTAAGATTGGCAGTCGAGTCAACGCGCTTGAAGTGAATCTTCTCCTCCATGCTCGACTTGCCGCTCTCCTCTGCGGACTCGTCCTCCTCCCAGTCATCCTCATCGTCATCGATTGCGCTCTCGTCAAGATACTCGGACTCGGAATCACTGATGGCAGAAGACTCAAATGTCTGAGTAACCACTTCGTTGTTGAAGGAGGCAGTCTTCTTGTGCGCGTTCATCATGGAGGGGGCCCTGTTGAGGATTTGGGGGACCTTGAGAGAGCCATCCTCGTCTGATGAGCCGACACCAACCTGGAACATCTTGGATTTGGCTGGGACCTGCTTCCTAATCTCAACCTTTTCGGGGCTGTAAGAGTTATCTGAGCCCGATGAACATGACCCAGAGCCGCCAAGCGCAAACCTGGCAGCTTGCTTCTTGGGCTGGACAAACTTGGGCGCTGGGGCCTCAGTAGGGAGAGGAATGGCGTCATTGTGAGAAGCAGGAGAAGCGGCTGGCGAGGTGATGCGGCACGCGGGCAATGGAGAGGTAGAAAACCCACGAGTCACGATGGTCTGCATAGCTGGCTCTTCGGTAACCTGCTCAGGCTCTGAGGGCAAAGATTGAGGAGTGTTGTTCTCGGAGGTCTGGGGGGACTCGTCGGTGGTGGAGCCGGAGTGTTCGCTGTGGGGTGGGCACGATGGCTTCTCGGCGGATGTGGGGAGCGTGTACTCAATAGGTTCAAGAGGGGCTTTTCCGTCCATGATCTGAACCACCATCTTCTCCAACTCGTCCGAGGTGATGTGCCTCTCGCGGCCTCGGCTGCGGCTGCTGGCGCAAGAATCCTGTCTGAGTATCCTTGGGCGCACAATGTCCAAGGGGGCTTGCTCGGAGGAGAGGTCAACAGCCTCTTCGTCAGCGACCGAGTCGACGCTGCCGGAGAGCTGCGGGAGGTCTTCGTCGCTCGCGCCGCGAGGATATTGAATATCTCGGGGTTGGCTTGTGGCGGAGGACGAGACGACCACTTCGCCGTTCTCGCAGCAAAAGGTCTCTCTGTTCCAGAGGCGCCAGCTGAGGTTTTCTAGTCTTCTGCCGTGGGCAACTGAGTCACGGCACCTGGCAAAAACTGGGTAGCGTGTTAGCACAACTTGGGGCCCAGGGAGCTGAGTCGAGTGAGAAACTCACCTGTCCACATGCTAAATAGATTCTCCGGGTTGGTGGTATCCACCTTGTGGATGACATTGGCGTCCACGGTCAGGACGGGTATGTCTAAGGACTGCGGCATTATGACTGCTGTGGCTGCTCGGAGGCTCGAGCAAAGTTTGCAATGCAGTTGGGATAAATCGTGGCGAGGTGTTCGCGACGGCCGATCGCGAAGGTCGGTCTCGTGTTAAATAATCAAGGGCTGTGGAAGCGATCCGTATGTTCGATGGCGGATCTGCTCTTCACCGATGGCGCACGCTCGAGGCCTGGCGAATTGCTCGTAATGGCTCGAGTGGGCGTCTGGAAACTGTGGTTGCAGTGGTCGTAGTCGAAGTATGTTTCCTCCTAGTCGACCTTTCCAGCTCAAACTGTGGGTGGACCCGTCGACGGTTTCTTTTCTCTTCTCTGTGCGGCGACAACTAATCGAGTCGCAGCGAGTGTGTCAAATGTTGATCTGGAGCAGTGTAGCTGCGTGTTGGAAAGCAGGACACTGTTGCTGGTGATCGAATCTCGAATCTTGACGTTGTTGTTTTCGAGGTCGGTTGGTGGTAGACCAGAGATGGAGAGGGAAGGGAGGTGTGGTGGGGAGCGGATGTTCATGTAATAAGGCAATTGTAGGGACGCCGAGTGGTGGACCGGGCCTGGGTGCGTGGGAGAGGGTGGGGAGTGGATTTCAATTGCGCGGTGAATAAAAACCAATTGCCTTGGGCAGGTACCCACGACCTGAGAGAGTGCCCCTGTCAGCGTACCCTATCCCTGTCGCTCGCAGTCACCGGTACATGTGTACCAGACAACAAGTTCCCGACGTACCGACAGGGACCTGAAAGCAGGGGCTGCTACGGGGGGTGAAGGTGTGCTGCTGACTTCTTCGTTTCCAAAAGTCACTCCCCCCCGCAAAACTGGTCGACAGCAAAGCCCTCTATTTTCTTTGTTCGAAGTGTCTTGTGAAAACGGACGAGCTTGTGATTCAGGTTTACGAAAGCACACGAGGCCACTGTTGTTGGAAGAGACGGGACGCTGCTAGACTACGAACGCGCCAGCGACCATCGGCCAAGGTACCGCACCTACAGTAGGTGTAGGTGTAGGTATACACACGAACTCTGAGGGGAGTTTTGGCACCTGGGCAGGGGGTTTTGGCTTCTCGGGACTCAGGGATAAGTGTGTAATTCGCACGCACGAACGGACCGAAAAGCCTTGAGCTAGAGTGGACTGACGCTTTGCCTGATGTGGCAAGAGTTGGAAGAATATGGTACCCTAGATGGCCTAGCGTTGAATTCAGCAAGCTAGCCGCTCTAGGAAGCTTGTCTTCCCATGGCGTTCGGGCTCACTCTCGGCTTGTGTGTGATCATGCGCGTTTTCGCAAACGGAGTTCTTTTGCCAGGGGGGTCGTAATCTTCCCAAAAGGTTTAGCTAATACCCGGAAAGGAATGGAGGTCACGTTGGTATGCCGCCAAGCGTCCAAAAGAGAAGCAATTCCCTGAAAAGAACAAGACAGAGGGGCGTCCGGGGAAATCTGCCGGCACGAGCCAGCCAGCGTTTTTTGCTGAACTCGTGAGCAACGGGAAAGCAAAACGTTGGGTCCATCTGAGCTCTTCCAAACGGCCATCTCCCTCCGAGCGGGAGTTCAGTCAGGAGGGAGCCTTGCGCGCCCTGCCGTCTTGTCGAGCCAGAAGTCAGGTGCTCAGGCTGGGGAAGCCTAGGCCTCTTTTCCCCGCAAATCGCCACCAGTGCTCACCTGAAGCCGCCGTCTCAGCGGATCGCTGGTCCGCCAGTCAATTCGGCCCACGGCTTTCTGAGGCGCGCCAGCGTGCCTGTTGTTGATCAACCCGTGATCACGAGCATCAACGAGCCAGGCCTCGTGAATTGCCCATTCGCCGCCCCCAGCCTATGGCATTTCACCAAAATTACTTCGTAAAGACCCAAAGACGTCACCATCTGTCAGCAGCTCCAAGCTCCCCCCCAAAGCTCAATGCCAGTGGGAAAGTCAACACACGCCTTGAAGAGAGCCAAACCACCAATTCGCCGGCCAGGACAACCTGTGGTCGAATCGGTGACAGCAGCACTCTTCTCTTGCTGACACGGTCTGTGATGGCGACCGCTGAGTGGTCGGTCTGGCAGGTGATGTGTTTGGTCACCTTGAGTCCCTGCCCCAAGCTTGGCTCTCCTTTTGTGCCCCCTTCATCCCGTTGGCCCTCGTGATCCCGCCGGGGCCATTCCGATGGTCGCAGCCAATCCCTCACGCCAGTTGCTCAAGGCGATGAACGCATTCGCGCGGGGCTCGATATCACGTCGCTTCTCATAAACTATCAGGCAGACACTCAAATCATACTACACTATGCGCGCGTCGTCTCTCCTATCGCAACACCAAGCACGGGATATCTGACGACCTCAGCCCCTCGGCACCACGATATCACACGCAGACAGACTGGACCGTGGGAGCATCTGCAACCAACAACAGCCCGAACATCGGCCTGAAGTCACAGTCTGGGCCCGACCTGCCACGGCGTATGATGATGATGGACCGTCAGGCACAGATTGCGTCTTTTGTCTTGCATTGATTCGCTTTGCAGGCATCGCAGTTCTCAGATTTGTTTTTGGAATATCTGACCTTTCTTCTGCCCGCCTGGAAAGGTTTCATGCTCCTCTCCTTCGCATAAGCCAGCACCCGCACCCCACGCCCAGGATTGACAACAGCCTTCATCACTGCCCAAACCGAGTTAGAGATGCTGTGGCCAAGACCTCTTCTTACTTACAAGCAACTGTGCCGCCGCCAGAGACCCTGTCAGCGGAAGCGGCCCTACTGTTCCGCGGCTTTGGGGGGGTTCAACACCTCTCTCTGTTGCCAAATTCAGGTCGAATTTCCCCCTTGTTATCTCACAATCAGAGCTTCTCGCTTTCCCCAGATTCTTCCAGCGCAGTGGTTGACAGAACCTGGTCATATTGAAGCCGTGGATCTGGGACGGGGTGCATATCCTCCCTGGAAATTGGATATTCTGATTTTCAGCCTCGTGACACGCGCAAGACAGGGGCTGGGTAGATGCCATCAATGATGGGAAAAGGGATGGAAAAACGGCGATGGGATCTGTCGAACCGACCTTCCCTCAACGTCTGCGTGGCCGAATAGTATAATCCCGCGCATTAGTTTCTATCAGGTAAGGAACCACTCCTGCCCTTCAAATAATCCCCATCAGGAGGTACCGGTACCAAAGCCCCTGATGTCTTGTGGCACGATTGTGGCCTATTCCCGAAAACCGGGAACGCTAACTTCGCGGAGGAGGGATTGAAGCAGCCGGACAGAGAGGAAGAAGCAACGATATCAAAACTCCAAGAAGCAAAACGAATTGCACCAGGAGGCCACTCACCCATTGCCAGGAACAATTTCTGTTTTCCCTAGGTAAAAAACGCGGGTCCGTAAGCCCTGCGGGCAGTGTGGGTTACAGCTTCAATTTCCGGAGCTCTGGAACGCTAATCGGGTTAAACAAGCCAATCTGATCTCCCCCATCAAACCCCAGCGTTGCACCAAAACCCTCAGGCCATATTCATATCATATGGGACATGTCACCTCTGCTCAGCCAGGGTGAAACAAACAGGTTTTGTTGTCTTTCTGACCTTGCAAAGAAATCACACCAAGCAGACTGTGGAATCGACAGTTGCATCTTTCCATTTTCCCCTCTTGGTGGCGAATTGCAACTCGGGTGCATACGGACTGCTCCCGTTCGCTTGCGGCTCGCGGCCGTCACCTGCCCTGAGGAGAACTCGAGAAATGTCAGCCTGCGTCCCCGGACGCGCCAGCCAATCAGGATTCGGGTTTTCGTGCACATGGCTGCCCCTCGAACCCCCACGTTTAAAGACGGGACCACCCCCCGCATTCGAAACACCCCGGTCCCGCAGTCATCCTCTGTAACCACACCTGTTACCTGCCTCATGAGGGGGTCTTCGACCGTGATGGCCATCATTCTGTTGACCTTCCATCGTTCCCTACCAGGCTCGACATGGAAGGTCCAGTCTCACGAGTTTCATCTGACCTCTTCCTCTGCTCGTCGGTGTCCGGAATGGTCCAAGAGGGGCAATTCCATATCCCAACAGTCTGGAATTGCGCACGTGGGAGACAGCTTGGGATGGCATTATTCTCCTATCGAACCACGCCATCATTAGTTTTCAGAATTATTGACAGGTATCAGACAGGCTCACTTCCCCTCCTCGATAGCAAACACCACCACAGTTTGCTAGCCTCGAATGTCCAAACCCAGCGAGTCTCGGAACGCAACCATCATCACCTCGCAAAGCATTTCACCAGGGCATCGACTCGGGATTGCAACCATAGAGAGGGGCAAAAGGGCCGCAAAGCAGACACGTGAAGTGTGATGATGTGTGATGACCAACCCCTGGATTTGCTCACTGCGGATCGTCCCAAGGATCTGTCCGCACCGGAAACCTGGACTCTTCCCCGCCCGGCTGGTTGGTTGCTGCCCGTCAGCTGAAGTCAGATAAATGTGAGAACTGATACATGTTGGAAATAAACCATAACCGGAGCCGGAGTACGGATATCACGACAAGATGTAGTTTCTCGGGCGTAGAGTCGACAGGCAAAAGGAGGGACAGGTACGGGTCCAGAGAGTTGCATTTTGTCGTAGGTGGCTGCAGTCGTCTATCGCAAATCAATTTAACTGCCTGCAGCGCCGAGGCCTGCATCAGATATACATACCAGCCGCAGCCGGCAGATTGGTTCAGCTTGCAGGACACACTCATCCGCATTCCCGGAACACGGTGGCATATCTTCTTTCTATTTTCTCAACTTCAACCAAGGCTTGTTCCCGGTCTGGACAGCCACCATGAGAGCATCCTCTTATAATATGCCAACGCAAATCATGTTTCGACCCGTTTCGAGATTCTAGACCCCTTAAGGTAAGGCAGTTCATGTCAGTCTCACAACACAGACTATGTGCCCCTGAAACTGATCTCTCAGAAACACGTTTTGCAAATCGAAACATTCTGTCACCTCGAAAAGGAGAACTATCATACTCGCTACGTACTAGCATCTAGATTCTAGATCCTTTTTCGCCATGGCACAACACAAGACAAAGTCTGTGTGGTGGCCGTTTGCCCTCGTTTTTTATGTGCTCTCATCACCTCAGACAGACAGAAACCTACATCATTTTCTCACGAGACTTTGAATCATAAAACCATGATAAGCGTTGGTGTGCCAATGCGGCTATGGCAAGAATAGGGATGAGACAGCATGCAACACGCCGCAGTTATCCTCCCTCTCATGCAGCCTCGAGAGGAGGCTGCTAGTAAGTACTACATATGCATACAGCAGTAGTAAACGCTACCTAGTTAGTGACGATTTGCTTGTTTGCTTTCTTGCAGTGCTTACGGACAGGCTAACTGCAGGACTATGCATTGATAGTGTGTGCGCAGTAATAGATACTATCACAGAGGCCAATGACCGAGTAGTTGGCTCTACAGCATCATTTTCACCCGTACGTACCCCGTTTTTCTATTCGAAGCGTCGAGGGGCTGGCTGAAATGCACTCTTGGAAAAATCGGCTGCCCACATCGGATAGATCACGCCGTTCGACGATCTGTAAGACCTGACTGTTGTTTTTCTTCCTTTTCTTGCGCGTTCTCCATGCAGCTTCCCACTCCGAGGTCGTTACCCAATTCACCCAAAATGCTCGCGCTTTTCGCAACCGTAACCCAATTTCGGAACGAAACAAAATGGATTTTGCTGCCGAGTATCCCGAGCAGCTTTCTCCATCTAACCGAGCTCCCGAGGAAAAGAAACCGGCCCTGCCCATTCCGAAAACCCCGGGTCTTGGAAGGCCGCCGGCCGCCGAGAACTGGAGAGAGAGAGAGAGAGAGCGAACTTCCCCGCGTTTCCCCCGCTTTAAACGTCAGTGTCGACGGATTGTCAAACGGGAAGGAAGCTTCCCTCCCCGCATGAATTGGCCCCATAGACTCATAAAAAAACTAGAGCAAAAAAATGATTGACATTGTCCACCAACGCGGGAAAAAACGCAGGGACGTGTCAAATGTGGATGATGAGACATACAAGTTCACGTAGGTAGGTCTCTCTGCCTCCCTTACATCATCATGGTGGAGAGTGCCGTGCTGGGGAGCCTCAGATGTCAGATATCAGATTTCGCAACATGCAGACAGCCACAGCAAACGGGTGTAATAACTCTCCCTTTTTTTGCGGAATGTCTCCCTGCCTTGATAATTCACGATTAGCGAGATCTAACCATTTGTTTGTTTGATCAAGAGGTACTTCGTAGTGTATACGACCGAGACTCTCCCCGAGACTTATCTCATACAAGAAGAACGATGATGGCATGGCAGTGAGTGAGGCCTGTCTCGTTCCCGCAGTCAATCAAAACATCACCAAACATCAACAAAAACTTGGCAACTTTTGCCGATCTTGTCCTGTTCCTTAAAACTCTCCTTGCTCGTTTCAATGACGATAAAAAGGGCGGTGATCAAAAAAGCTGCAAGTCAACAAAACCCCTTCTCTGTCGTGCATATGGCAAGTTAGTGCACCGTTTCCGTTGATCGGTGACGTTTACGTCTCCACTGATCTAAGCCGATCGTCTTGGTAAGTGTGGGGTAATCTAAACCACCGTTTTTGTCTCAACGGCGGCTGAACATTTCACCCCCAGCAACCACGCAAAATCAACAACACCGTCCAGAGCCCATCACCGGGAGGCCCTCCCGCCAACAAAAGCCAGATAAATTCATTTTAGTCCGTCCTTCCCTCCTCCGAAGGCTTCATCGGTTTCGACCGTGACATCGCCAGTAAGCCCTCAGCCCTGGGCAACGGTCGTCTGGATCGCTTGGAAGGGATGGCGGACGGATACCACCTTACCAAAATAAAGCTCCGAAACCCCCCTCACCAAGGGTGTGGGGCAGGCTTCCCTCAAACCCAGCGTTGCATTTTCGTCGAGGGTAATTTTGCATGAGACTTATTTCTGGATATCGGTCCTTCCAGCCGAGAGGAAGAGAGAGAGAGAGCCAGCAAAAATAAAAAATAAAAATCCCGAGTCCGTGGGAATTGCAACTGCAGAGGCGAGAAGCGGAGGACAGAAGCGAGCTGTCGTTTGCGCAGAACCGAAACCCGACGAGGAGGGTAAGCGAGTGCGATTGACCATTTGGTGGTTTGTGCTTTTATAATCCTGTTGGTGATGAGTGAAATTGAGCTTTGGCCAGATATCAAGGTCAACAGCAGGTGAAAAAAATCAGTTGTTGGAGATTTCTCAGCCTTGTAAAAATCGATAGCGATGAAGTGGCTGGCAGGTTTTTAGTGAGTCTCCATCCAGATAGGCGATATCTCGGTGCGTCTGTGTGAGCGATGGAAGCTGATGAAAGAGCGGTCACCGTTTCACCATCAACTTCAATAGCGGCCGTTGCATTGCAGGAAGACTCACGACAGACTCGCATCCGCTATCCGCAGCAGCTAAAATAAACGAGTGATGAGTACATAAAAAAACCACTCATCAACCGGCCGTATAATGTCGTACGTAGCTAGCCTCGCAGCGCCGTCCCGACGGTTATTTTCATCCATGTCATGTCTCGTTCAGCCTCGCATCGCAGCTGTCAGTCATTGCCGGAGGTTATAGCTTCAACGAGGTGAATTAACCGGCACGTGGTCGACCGGTTGAATTGCCTAGGTTCCAGGTTGTATACGATACTTGTTCATGGTTGATATTGAGATTATCCTGAGCTAGGAAGAAAGATTGGGAATCGGGTTCGGGTTTTCCAGAAGAAGTGGAGTTGCACTTGAACCCCGGGTAATGGGCATTGTCGTCGTAGTTGTTGCTGTCGTCGTCATCTTTTCTTTTCTACCGCCGCCGTCCCGTAATGAAGGCTCCGGCTCCCCGTGTCTCTGTCCGGCGCGGTGGTCGGTGGTAAAGTAGGCCGTGGCATTTGCACCAATCCCTCGGTTGCAATATCAATTCCTCGCCTTTGGGATTTTCCTCTTCCCCATCCGGTGGACCTTTGTGGCCCCCGACCTTGCGTGCGATGCAATGCTGGATGCTGTGCTTGTCCCTCTCCACCGGCCACGGCCCGACTGCCTAGTGCCGACCCATGTTCACGATGAGAGAAACGGCCCCATTGGCGAGGCTAGCAGAGTTTTCTGAAGAGGATTTTCTCCCCGGCCAGCAGAAAATTGAGGCTTTTGTCAGCCTCGGAGGTTGAAGGACGTCTTTGTCGAACTTTCTGCTTTTGGCATAGGACTCAAACATACCGCTGTCCTGAACTGTGGTAGCCAGGTGGATATGAACGGAAGCTCCGAACACCGTCATCCCGGGTTGTTTTGTTGAGTTGAGGTTCAAAAGGGATGAACGGCATGACGGGAATGATCCACAGCGATCCAGAGCCCACGTGCCTGGCTGTCGGAGCGGTCATGTGGCTGGTGACCCTTGGCAATAGCTCGGGAGGAGTTCGGGGCGATGCGGGTGTGGCGCTGCCGAGCGCTTGACTGCGCCGCACTTTCCCCAGATCTAGGCCCAGCTTGGCGAGTCACATGAACGAACTGCCACACACAAGGGCGTGATCGGCTCGCTCTTTTTCAGTTCAGTTTTCCGGTTTAGAGGCCCGTGCCCGACACCTTGGCAGCCCCTTTGTACTGGAAAATGCCGTTCATCAAAAAATTGATTGCGCTAGACCCTTTCTAGCACCAAAAAAAGGTAGTACAACGAGTTTTTGCAATCTACACTGCATTCATGCCAAGAATGAATGTACCACGCCGTCAAATTCGCTTCATTACCTGCAAAAGGCCTGGTTGCCAAGGTGAGGGCATCACCAGACCGAACTGAACTGGAAAAAGTAAACCGACCGGTATTATCGGTTCCCATCGGTTCCAGTTCACTTTTTCCAGTTCAGTTTTTTCCATCCACACAAAACCCTAACCCCCCAACAAAACATCCAAACCACCACACCCAAACCACCACCCAAACCACCACCTACACGATAGAAAACAGGGATGCCCTCGATGACCAGACTCTTCGCCGGAGGAAAGCCTTCACTGCAGCCGTAATAGGTGCAGTTGCCGTACTCTCAGGGCGCAAAAGCCCTGAGCCGATACACCCAGGAGGACCTAAAGCAGCGGTAAGGAAGGCTAAGGCACTGTTGAGTAGCTCGGAAGTCCAATTCCAACAGCTATTTCGCATGCCGAAGAGGGTGTTTAAACTGCTTGTTCAATGGCTCAGGGACCACACCGACCTGGAAGACACCCGGTATTTGACGGCTAAGCTGAAAGTAATGGTAGCTCTCTGGATCTTCGGCCACAACGAAGATCAAAGGAATGCTGCCAACATGTTCATGATTAGCCAGAGTACGGTCTCGGAGTTAATGAAAATGTTGCTACCTCGATTCGTGTACTTACACACACAGTTTGTACGCCCAAACGAAGACGGTTGGTTGGATCCAAGCATCGAACTGGACCCGAAACTCAACTTCTTCAACGGTTATATCGGTGCGATCGATGGCACTCACATCCTCGCCTACGTCAGAGGCAAGAAGCAGTAGCGGTGGAGATCTCGGAAAGGCTTTATAAGCCAAAACGTATTTGCGGCGGTTAAACGCGACTTCTCGTTCTCGTACGTACTCGCTGGCGGCGAGGGTTCTCTTCACGATACCACTCTCGGTGACCACGCCTTTGCTAGTGGGTTTCGGGTGCCAGAGGATCGATATTACTTGGCCGATGCTGGGTTCGGGATAAGGAAAGGTCTGACTGTTCCATTCGGAAGTGTTAGATACCATCTGGAGGACTGGAGGAATGCCAAAAACCCGCCTAAAACAGCGAAAGAGCTGTACAATCTGAGGCATGCTCGCATCCGTGTGGTCGTTGAGCAGGCCTTCGGTATCTTAAAGCGAGTGTGGAAAATCGTGAGAGCAGCCGCGCCGGAGTACAGTTTAAGGTCGCAAGTAAAGATCGTATACGCGGTTACCGGGCTTCACAACTTCTTGATTGCTCATCGCAAAGTGCGACCTGAGCCGTTAAGCCCCGCGGAAAAAGCAGTCATGGCCAAAGCCGCCCGCCGCACGGACCGTGTGATTCGAGGCCGTAATTCGAAGCAAATCCGTTAGCTCGCAGCCATATTAATATGGGAGCAATACAGCGAAAAATATCGTGAGGAACGTAGTAATTGAGAGTATAGGAGGGTGGGCAATTAAGCCGGGAAAAGTAATGTAGTATAGGGGATATTACAAATTACCTGTGATTTTTTCAGTAGGTAATCGCTATAGAAGCTATTTTTACGGGGCACTTACGGCTTTACCGTATTAAATTCTATCGCAATTTCAATTAACCGCACCTGCAAAATAAACCTTTTATAATTGATTTTATCGTCGCTATTGATGGGATTCTTTAAAATTAATTAACTTAGAGAAAAAAAACGACTTTTTACAGTAAAAATCAAGGTTTTCTCTCCGTAAAAACAGTACCCCTCCAAACCGGAATAGAGCACCACCCCCGCAATTAGGCAGGCAAGTTCATCGTTTTTACGATCAATTAAAACAACGCAATTAACCAAACACTACAGAAATCGCACCTATTCGAGGGTTTTCGCGCACTTTTAAGGGCTTTCGCCGGCAATTATATTAAAAAAAGTCAATTAAACTACCGTTATTTCAACCGCTAGGCGGTCCATTCTTCGACCAAATCCTCCCTCAAATCCTCAGTCAACGAATTCCACACCACCGCTTCCATCGGGTCCCTCAGCCTTTTTATTACCGCAAGTAGCTCTTTCGAGCCCAGGTCTTCTTTAAATTAGTTAGTAAAGCTTTCAATTACCGCGCGAACGTCTTCAGCACCAGGGACCGAGGCGTTCGAAGCCGCCAGAATCTCGATACTACAAGCAACCGCATAACCAAAGGTCTCCCTCTTTAAAGACAAACCTCTATAAGATTTTATATAGGAAGGCGTCGGAGTACGAGGAAGTTAAACAGGTCTAACGTTTCCTAGGCTCCCATCGATCTTATTATTCTAATCCGGGTCATCCTTATCAAACTTCTTCGGCGCCGCAACCTTCGGCGTTCCATCACAAACCTCGACAACGACCTAGGTATTCTCTCCCGCCTCTTCCTTCTCGGTTTCCGACTCGTCGGAGTCTCCTTCGTCATCTTCCTAAGCGATAAAGTCGCGAAACCTAATATTACTATCACCAGCGAAAAGCACGCAAGCATCAACAATATACCTACCAGTCGCTCGTTCTTTATAGTATACAACCAAATACACTTCCACATCACCAAGCGGCTTCTTTTTCATCCAGGTAACTTTCTTATACTTCTTCAAAAAAGCCTCCCAAATATTGGAGGGTACTTTATACAAACCGCTAACCTCATCAAACTCAACACCAGAGATTTCCTTAAAAGTTATCCAAGCCTAATACCTTTTCCGCTCGTTAGTATACTTCTCAGAGATCCGCTCGATTGTCCAAAGAAATTAAAGGTACTCCTCCTTCATCACCTTCATAATAGCTTCGTAGGCAGGCCGCAAGAAAATAGGTTTAGTATCCTTCATGTTGCCCAGGAAAGTTTACTCCTTAAACAGAACCATGATCCGGGCCTACATTTCATCCGAGTACACAATCTTTTCGCCCACACCTTCATCTTCACCATCCTCTTCTTACTCATCCTTTTTCTTTTTCTTCGCTAGGGCCTTAGGTTTAACAGTTATTTCGGACCGCTAACGTCTTTTCTTTACAGCAATTATAGTAGTAAGAGAGGACACCGCTAGTCCTTAAAAACTTAGGGAGGGCTCATCGATAGGAATAATCGGAATTCGAAGGAGGGTCAAGTCCTTAAAAAGGATCGGGTCATTTACTTTCCAATCGAGGGTCAGGTCATCGGTTATACTACTGGCATTCGGAACAACGATAGAAGGCTCATTTTAAACAAGAATAAGATCCGGGTCACCGTCAGAATTGTCAACTTCAACGTCATTGAGCATTGAACTGAGGTCCATTGTGTCTTTGGTTGTCTTACAAACCTACGATTTGGCTGGTGTTTTCAGGCTTCAAGTACACTTCAAGACTCTCACCGATATTTCTAACGTGGCACACGGCCAAGAGCCACAGCTTACATAATAAACAGGGTGTTCAAAATAGGTATAGTCAATTTCCAGGGTGTGGTGGGAGTACAACGCTAATTCTGCTTGCCAAGGCCACTAAGGAAGTCACAAAATCACCCAGACTGAACTGAACTGAAAAGTCAGTTCAGGGAGCCGATCAGGGCCCAAACCTGATTTGATGCGATTCACAGCACTCAAGCTTTTTCGACTCACGCTTCGCGCACTGCAATGTAGATTGGAACCAGACTTTTAACGCTCATCAATGTGTACATATGCATTGATTTACCGCCTCTTGACGCTCAAAAAACAAATCTCCCAATGCCATGCCGTCATCCCGCGCTTCCGCCTTCCATCTTACCTAATCATCTCGTCCAAACCCCTCCACCGTCCTCCTTGTCCGAGGGGTTTTCCTTGCACGTTGGGCCTCCGCCAGCTCACGGGATCGCAGCCTTGTGACCACACACGATCCGGTGGACACAAACAAAAGCTTTTCTTCTCTTCCTTCCTGATACAACGGCCGACAGGGACAACCCGGAGGGCCACAGCAAAACAGGACAAACTGAGAGAGATCGAATCCCGCCACAGTAGCAGCGCCTTATTACAACAAAACCTACCCCTCCCGCCCCACCCGGCCGTCAACCCCGCCTTCGCCGAAACCCCCCCGCTCATTGAAGGCCTCTCACAGGCCCGGATGCCCGCTGGGAGTTTACTTTTTGCTTTGCAACAAGTCCGCCTGACTTTTGTGTTTTTTGATGAAGCCCCTCCCCCACGACCTGCCTGCAATGGGCCGCCTCTGGATTATGTTTACGTGTTTCTAACTGCTGTGGTATTATCAACACTATCCCGCGGCGTTTATGTAGGCATCGCGAGAGTGCATATTGAGAAGCCTGACCGATACATAAGCCGAGAGCCTGAAAGCGGAGCTGCCCCTCTGCTGTCAATGTTTTTCTTTTTTGACTTGACGGGCAGAACCGGTTTATTGACGCTGCGTAGTCGATGTCGTGCTGGCCATGGCGAGAAATGGAAAGAGGGGGATTAATGGATAGTATGCCAGAGTTGACCCACGTGAGAGGAGGAGAACAGCACTTGTTGTTGTTGTTGTACAGCCCCCAGTAGGGCGAGCGAGAAGAGGTCATGCTACCGGGACGTGTTTTTTTCTAGGTCCGCATGCTGGGCTCCATCTTGTTGTGGATGCCTTACTTGTTCAACCACCTTGCCTGCAGTCTAAAAGACCCTTACTGACGGGGGGAGGCTGGGATTGCTGATGCCATGACGATGATGTCTTGCCTGGAGGTGGAGAGAGAGCTACATACGATGAGGACTGGAGCTGGGTTGTCAGAGACAATGAATTTATTGTTTAATTTAGCTGGTCAACTGGCAACCGGGGAAACGGAGCAGGAATAAGAATTGGTGATGGTAAGTAAGTCTTGGTGGAGTTATCAAAACGGTCAATAGTCTCTCAATCCAGTCTCACCTTAGCAACAACTCTACCACTTGTCTTGACTACCATTCGCCGTCCATCACAACTGTCAACCACCAGAAAGTCATTACCCAACTGGCTCAATGCCACGCTGACAATCCTCTTCAAACTAAAACAACCTGTCTTAGCTACACAGTCATGTCAGCCCCTCTGTCTAAACCGTTTCTTTTCGGCTCTTGTCTGAGTCTTTGATGAAGACACTCAATTCGATTGGCTCAACAACTTTTGAGCCACAAAACCTCAGGTCAGCAGGACAACAAAAAACACACAAAAGGGGCTGAGTTTCACCCAGACCTGTGGCTCATTTAGCATTACCTCTTTTCAGCTCTGCTCCGAAACGGCTTTTTTTTTGTATGTATTTTACGGATCAGCGGCGCAAGCCGCCGAGCTTGCCATGAACGGAGTCCGGCTTTTTTTGCCCATGCGTGACCGTTGGTGACAGACGGTTGAGGCTTGCGAGTTGTGAGGATTAGCCGGCGCTTATCACAAGCGTGCTTTATTTTATTTTATTTAGTTGGTTGGGCGGTAGCTATGTGTGTGCTGTCAACCACTGTGACCTGGCGCCGGAGCAGTGAATCAAAACAGAGAACGAAGGATTGTGCAAAAAGTCTCGTGATGGCGAGATGCTGCTATTCTGGGGGGTTCAGCCCTGTCGGTCGTCGTGTATGCTGTGTGATGCTACATGAGAGAGTCACTTCACAAAACTTTCTACAAGTTCAAATCACAGGCTCATGACAGGAAAATAAACAGCGGGTTATTGGTAAAGGTAGAGAGAGAATTGTAAACCATAGCGTATGTAATTCAGTGTCTCAGTCACCGTCCTAGGAACTACGTATGGAACTAAACACATCTCAGCAATCATTAATCACCAAAGTGGAAGTTCTCGGCCTTGGCGAGAGAATTACACATGAACTTGTGACCCTTTGGCATTTTTCCCCTAGGGTCCACCACAAGAGTTTATTCCTAAGGGTCCTTTTTTTTTCTTCCAGGGTCAACACTCACCCGGGCAGCCGACCTTCCTTTCCAGCGAGAAAGGGTGTGGGAACTGAGACAAAGAAACGGATAGACTAGAGCTCCCCCGTTTACTAGAGTTATTAGTGTGTGTGTATGTGTGTGGGATGGACCCTTCGAAAGACCCTTAAGGTACTGCCGCTACGTACAAGTCAGCCGGGCGGCGGGTGTAGGTCACGATGCCTAGGAAACTCGGGAGTCAGGTCCGGCTTTTGGTTACTCACTCAGGGTTGAAACTGGACCCTGATAATAGGACCCTGAGAAATACCACCGTGGCAGCTGACACCTTTTTGACACTCTTGGCTATGCGTTTTATGGTTATTATTTTTACCCCGGATTTTCATCTTATTTTTTCTGCCGGCTGTTTGTATAAGTGTGACTCTGTGGTGTACCTCTCCGGCGATCACGTTTCTTGGGGTAGATCGCAACCACAATATGGGAAAGTCGGGAGTCGAGTAAATGGCATTTGGTCTCGCTTATACAACTGCACGCATGTATGCAAAGTCTGGGGACGGAATGGACTGCTGTAGGTGTAAAAAGGGCATATAGGATGGATCCTCAGGCTGCCGTTCCCGTGTTGTCTGTTGTTCCCAGTCCGGCTGCCGGGCGGGTGTCTCGCCTCCGAGTAGAGCGGTACAGCCTTTACCGAGGGGGCAACGTCCTGCAACAAAAAAGGGTCATGTGCACATGCTGTATCTATGCATTCTGCCCACTGCTGTTTGAGGATGAGTAAAACCGCCGATAGGAAAGATTCGGATTCGGGGGAGAACCGGCCGATCTTGTTCCTATCTGGCCATTTTACGCCTCTTTTGTGGTCGTCAAGTGACTTTTTTTTAAAAGTTGCAGCCTTGGGGATAATTTGAGGAGGGTGGGGTGGCTTGTGTGTAAGTGTATCACTGCAGGAGAGAGGTGCGGCCTTCGTAGATCGTCGTCTTACACTGCTTTCCCGTAGGCTACTTACATTACATATTGACCGGACAGATTTGAACGAGGTGAGTGGTCAGGTTTGACAGAGGGGAAGACAGTCGATGAAGAAGATAGAGGTGAGCTGTGAACCCCCACTCAAGAGAGGTTTGTGTTGGACATATTCGGTAATGGTAACTATTCGCTGGCTAGAGCTGGAGTGTATACGAATCTGTACCTGGGCTAATATGCTGGGTTGCTCCGGACATATAGTGTGCTGTTGTAGCTGTCGGTAGTAAATTCCCACGATATGTGCATGCACTGCAGCTTATCATGAGGACGGTGTGCGTCAGCACCGGCGGCATCCGTGCTTGTTCCCCGGGTGGCATTGCTGACGGCTTTATCTACGGGGTATCCGGAGGAAGTATGACCAGGTCGAGTCAGCTATTGTGAACCATAATTGAGAAGTGAATGGTGAGAGGATCGGCTATAGGTCTAGGATCATGTGTTGGTTGCGAGTGTTGGCTGGCCGGACTTGTTAGCAATGATCCCGTGAAGAAAGCAGCAGTCCCAGAAGAGGCAGGCGATTTGTCTCTCGTCAAGCCCACGTGGCAGAAAGTGTATACGGAAGTACGGGACTTTGACGATGTCGGTTCGGCGATGACGGGAACCAAATGAAATACGCTCTGCAAGGAGTTGGGTGGCATCCCATTCATCGTGAGTTTCCGTCTTTCCAGGGAGGCGAGATTGACGTTGATTGTCCGTCGGACGGGCCGATTGGCATGGAAAGAAAGAAGTACCAGTGAGTTCGACCAGATGTATCTTGCAATTCGCGATGAAGACTCTCGCGATGGTGACCATGCCGTTGATATTGCTGCTGGGGTTAGGGATAAATTGAAGAATCCGGGGAAGCTGGGGATGGAGACAGAATTGCTAGGCTATGTCCACCTGAAAATCTGGGGAAGCTCCCCTGTAAATTGATGAGAAGTGGGGCATCGCTCCCTCTCGCTGCTGAAGAAGTATCTCCAGTTTACTTCGTACAGCGTCAAGGCAACATCTGAAAGCCTTTCATCTCTCGTCATACACACAAAAAGAAAGAAACATTGCAAAGACACACGAGTGCATCATGTACAATGTCTTTCTAGGTCAGCTGCAGAGAACTGTAGTGTTTTACCAGGACAAAATTAGCAGTACGTCATATCTTCGGCCCGCCCTTTCTCCAGGACAAACAAACGGAAGACAGCGCTCCTTCTAGATCTTCGATTTCCCGCTCACGCAAAAAAACTAATTATCGATTTTCCTCGAATTTATCTTTTTTATTTCTTGTCTCTCTTCAGGCGTTGATTCACCGCCCCTTGTACCCATGGCACCGCATATTACAGCAGCATCACTTACACGGATCGTGGTGGTCAGCCCCCCAAGAGACTCGACGGTGACTGGCAGAGAAACGGAACGCAGGGGAGGACAATTCAGGAGAAGATAGGCTGAGTCTCCTGCTCTGTAACCTTTGACACAGACAGCTAATTTCCAGTCGCACTTCTCCCCGACCGCGCCGGTTTCTCCTTGGGGGCCACAACGGCAATTGGTATCGTGGCGTCCTCCCCTCATGGCATGGCTCCTTCGGCTGCAAGTCATTGCGCCCTCGGGCCCGTAGGATGCCTGCCCGCGCCGATCTGACCACTCATCCTCCCAGCACAAGTGCCTTCTTCACCAGTTCCCGCCAACGGCGCAGCCTCACGGACATCATTCGACCGATCCATCCATCTCAGCAATCCATCAATCCTACCAACCCGTTGCTCCCGTCGCAAGCATACAACGGTCATAGATTTGGTCCCGAGTTGACGCATCGTCAAATCCCGGCAGTTTGGTGCCCAGCAATCCAGGTTGGGTCGCCCCCTTTGGCGATTGGTTCCAAGTGGCGTTCAGGAGACTCGCCGCATATTGTTCTTACACCCTCTGTGCATGCTTCGATGCAGAAGCCTACGGCTTGGGCGCCGTGGTGTAGCGTGGACCGGGGCTGTTGGTGCTATCAGCTCATGTCCTGATGAGGCCTATACGATGTTGGCTTTCACATCTGACCCCTTATTCACCACCATGGGATGGAAAGTCCGAGGGATTATGTGTCACCATCTCGAACCCGGGGCCATGGGTTATTGCACATCGGTATCACGAATGCTTCCTTTTAGTGGTCAGGATTTCAGCTTGCATCTATTGGCCCCAAAGGTGGCGTCACTGCTGCTTATGTCGAGACCGGTTCACCTCCATTCGAAGTCATGGGAACAGTTTGTGCTCTTCTATGGCAAAGTTGTCTCGAAGTTTCAGGCAACTGGGTCTTGGATCGTGGGCTGAACCGAGACACAATGACTCCCGCCTCAACTTGCCCCCACTGGTGCGCTTGGGGTTTCCCATCTTGAAGGCCCTCGTGGAAGGCGTCGACTATTGATCGTGAAGGGACATCGACCCTGGTTTGGTGGAAATGCCCGTGGGACATGGTTCGGTTCAGTATCCCCGAGTATCACGGCTGCTCGGTGCAATAATACGACGCTCTGGGGAAACAACGCGATACCGGCCAATCTCAGTGTCATGTGTGCAACGGTAGCTAAGATGACTTGGAGCCAACGCAGACTTTTCCTGAGCTGCTGGTAGTTGCACAGGGCCAACAAACTCAGGATGGCTGATGCCATTCAGGCCTGCCTTCACAGGCTTGCCATTTGGATGTCCGAACCGCGCCGTATTACAGTATGGGTACAGATGGTACATCTGATATCATCTGGCCGAGCTACCCACGTGGGGGCAAAGACTTCAGACAGTCGTCAAGCCATCTGCGAGATGTCAGGAATAACTGATATCACCGCCAAATTCTCAAAATACGGAATGTTAGACAGTATGGCTTCTGTTGTGGTACCCCTTTTCTAACCCCTTTCCAGCCATGACGTTCACGCGCCGCTTTCACCGATGCCGGGTATCCGCTCAATATTAATTCCAGAATCGTGCCGCAAGATCGACCAAGCCCAGCCCTACGATTTGGCCAGATGACAAGTCACGACGACGTGTCTGAGTTGCTCTCTATCTCATGGAATAGATTGCTGACATTGATACCTTCTTTTGCCGTAACACACCTGTCTCAACCAGCGGATCACATCTCACATTATCACCACATCGCCAGCACCGGGGAAGCTAGGGAGACAGGGTGTCTCTGCCTCGGACCGTTCCTTTTTGTTCCGGTGGTCGATTGTGATTTGTGAGTTCCCGGTGGGTGGTCAGACTAACAAGCTCATATCCAGAAGCTTTCAGGTTACACAAAGCAACATAGAGTGGGATTGATACGTCCCATGGGGATATCCAGGAGGGGTGGATGTGACTGTTGCCAGTCGTCTCTGCCTCACCCTTACCTGTTCCCATGAACCAATTACGATTGAGAACCCGCAGCGAATCAGAATATTGCTTTTATACGTGAAGCATTAACCCTTTGGCCAGGCCCTGATTCTCGTACTCGACAGCCCTACGCAAGAGGGTTACAGTTTCCTGGCCCCAACACCAACAACAGTTCCAGACCGAGCTGAGGCACAGCCCAAGTAACGTAGCTGTCCCGTTATGAGGCCTTCTTTTTATCTCTCTTTATTTTATTTATTTTATCTTTACCGTTTTCACCCATCCCACCTTCCCTGACTCGGAATATCCATGCATTACGTGCTCACAACCTCCTGGTCACTGGAAGACCCCGTGCAAGGCCCGGACACCCTGTGTCAATTGATCCACTGAGCATACCTATCTGTCGATATTTTCTCACGAATATCGCGCCTATGCAACAACCTGACCGCTTTCTCCATCTGTCACGACACTTGACATGGGAATGCCATCTGATATGCAGATGGTGGTGCGGTGCAGTGCAGCAACCGAAGGCTGAGGCGCACCCATCTCCCGCAGGCTAAATAGCCGGTTAAATGCTATTAGGGGACCCTCAAGCCATTTAGTGGGAGCGACTGCCGGGCTGGGCAAGCAGCTGGGCAGCCTCAGGGAGGCCTTTACTGGACCCTAGAATACTGTTTGTTCATTTATCCGGCATATGGCAGGCGAGTCATCCGGGGTTGAGATGCTGGGGATGGCGTCTGTGGTGCAGCATCACTTACATGGCGTGTATGCCAGTAAGCTTCACATGTATGTACGACACTGCGGGTATTGTCCATCTCGATGATTCGCAACACATTTCTGGTCCCCGCCAACATCAAATTCGTGGTCAGAAGAAGGCACACACAGGTTGTTGAAGAACCTACACACGCCTCTTCCTTTGGCGGGACGGGACTTGGCTGGTGCGGTTATATCCTGTCACTTCGGACATGTGGTGCTGATGAATCCTCTCGGCACTTGCCGCTGGACATGAACCTCGCTGGGTCAGCCTGGTCGGGCGATTTACCAGCGAGGTCACGAGTTTTCCTTTTTCTATCATGCGCGTTCGCTTGTCGCCTGTCGCAGACGCGCGTGGCGATAATTGAAGACGTGGGGAAGGAGACGCTGCGAAGGCGGGGAACCATGGTTGTTGGACAGGGGTTATTTGGACCTGGACCATCCCTTTAACTGTGAAATACACGACTTTTTGGCTTGGCAAGAGTGACCATTAGCGACTGGCCCACAAAAATACAGAAGGGCTATAGCGAGCTTACAGTGGAAGAGCAGGGGTTATGGGAGGTCTCACGAAGTATACGACCCGCTTTTGTTAGTATGCGCAGTCATCAATTGGTCAAGACTTTGCCAAGCCAAAAAGTCGTGTATTTCACAGTTAAAGGGATGGGAGGCTTTGATATCACGACCAGACTGTAGATATTTCGCCTCCTCAGCGGTGAACCGAAGGAGACGTACGCTTTGGTTTGTTGTGTTCCAGACTCCTCAACCAGAGGGTACGTGTAGGGACTGGGGACCTTCAAACCCCTTCCGTCACCCTACAAGCCGAGAAAGGAAGGGCTAAGATGAGGTGATGGCATATCACTTCTCTTCATCACAGTCAAAAGACCAAAGATATCTGCAGGGAACTTCATACTCACCATTGTCCCAACCAGCTGGTTTCTACCCCCCCGAGTTGTAAAGGCTCAACTATCGACTTGTAATGGAGGGTGGTGAGAACTAGTCAACGGCAAGACTCCCTATTTGCTGGAACGAGTGCTGTGTTACACACGCCAGCCGTGCCCGCGCCTTGCCGCAAAACCTCACACACGCCTGCTTCCACACCACGCAACCGGTCACCCGTCACCTACCCGCCCCCGCTTGCTGGCTGTGGTGAGAGAACAATGCGCCGGCGTGGGGGGGGGGAAGGGGGGCAAGAACCGAAGCTGAACGGCACTCACGAGGGGGAAGGGGGGGGGCATTGCGCCTTTTTGATGTCGCCATTTTCTCCTTTTGGGGGGAAACCGTTTTGGGGGCCGGGACACCAAAAGTCAACACTCATCATCCTTTTCACGTGGTCCAGTTTGTGTTCTTGAAAGGGGGGGGGGGGGGGATGATGGTGGGTGAGTGAAACATGCAGATTTCAACAATAGGCATTGTTTGAAGAAAAGAGACAACTCAGCACACCATCACCACCACCACTACACTACACTACGGCTAGATTTACTGGCTGCTACACACCACACTCTCGGTGAGGATGGACACCACCACCACCAGCATCGCCATGACCGACAAAAAAGAACAAGTACCACCCACCCACCCACCCACCTAACGTTAAACTTGGGGAATAGTCGGCTGGGCATTTTCCGTTTATGGGCCAAAAGAGATGGGATAATCACCCCTTTGCGGAAGGGGTAACCCTACTAAATGGTCGAGTTGGTTTACCGAGCTCTATGTAGTGTGTACTATGTTTCGGCAGTGGAGTTGTGTGTGTGTGGTAAGTATGTATAGCTATGTCAGATTTTGAGTAGGAGGAGGGAGAGAGAGAGAGAGAGGAGGAAGGAGTTGGGGGGGGGGGGGGGAGGATGTTCAGGGCGCGCGAGTTCCCGACCCTTTGGGTTCGGCGCTTAACATCCCCCTCCCTTTTCCCCCATCTTTTGGCTGGGAACGTCAGCCCCTCGTTATTTGACTGACACCTTGATGGTTTTGTTCGGAGCCGAAACGGAGGAGGGCTCGTTCAGAGTTGCTTTTCACGCATTTGTCAAAGGTTGACCCAACTGCAGTGCTGCCGCAAGAACCAAAACGGTAGGTAGGTCTCTTGTGATCAGGGCCTGCCTTCTGGCTGGCCAGTGGCCATGATGATCTCCCGGTAATTGGCCTTTGCACAAAACGCATTTGTCCTGTCGGTATTTTTGGCCGCCGGCCGAATGGTCCAAAAGTCGGTTTGTTGTGAGGCGCAGACTTTGCTGCTTGGATTGGGCCGGGGGGCGGCAAGGCAAGGCAAGGCGGCGGGGCCTCGTCAAAAGACATCACGAGGTGAGTTTTGAAACGGGGGATTGGACGGCGGGAGGGGGGGGGGGGTATAACGTGTAATAGCGCAATGTATGCAAAATAAAATTCTTGAGAGTTGACATCCAATTTAACGCCACACCTGCCAGTATATAAGCAGGGATTACAGTATTTCGACCGCATTTTCGCAACTTCAACCACACACCACGCGCCAAGGCCTGCATCGAACCAACATTCAATTGAACACTTGCAAGTGCAATTGCCCACCTATTTCATAGTGCACTTCCATTTTTTCAATTGCAATATGGTTTGTACATATAAACTTATATATAAACGTCATTTGCGATCGGAAAATATATGTTGACGGTGGTGGTATATACGATGTGGTGCGTGGCCGCGATGCAAGCAAAATGAAGCTATTCGCAGTGGTGTGCTGCAGCCTTGGCATGTGGTATGCTGCAGCCTTGGCTCGGGGTGTGAGCTTTGGCCAGGTAGGTGGCTAGTAAGTGCCCAATTGTGGCTCGTGGGTGGGCCTTTTTGGTCGATTTCCAATGTCAACTCCCGAAAATTTTATTTTGCATACATTGCGCTATTACACGTTATAGGGGGGGTTTGAAAGCCGTGCCCGATTTTGTAAAAAGAGCTTGCCTTTTTGGTAGAGCGCTTGACGATTGACGATTGATGCTTTTGCCGCAGGGTCTACACTAGGTACCTAGTTTGTGCCATGGGTTATTTACGGTTTGTTTCTTGTGGTGTTGTCAGTGTGTGAAATGTGACCGACGAAAGAATGAGGGTGGGTTGCATGATGATCCAGGGTCTGTGTTCATCCCGACTTGTCTTGTGGGTTGAAGTGGGCGGTGGTGGTGGTGGTGGTGTCTTGAACCCTGGATGTCTGAGTTCAGACTGAGTACGGATAGATTGAAGTGGGATCGTGGGTTGAGGGTGGTAACCTGACTAAGAGGTCAAAGTTGTGGCGGCCTGGTTATCACGGCAGCCTGGCCTGATCTGACCGACCCACCTTTGCCTATCTTGTAAGTCTTCGAGTTGGCTTACAGGTTTGTGTCTCCCCAAAACAGGACTCTCTGAGATTTGCAGTGGTGTCGTTCGGGTGATGAACGCCCTAGAAGTCTTTGAGTGCTGACAGGGTGAGCACTAAGGAACAAGCAAACGGGGAGGCGGGCAAGGAGTCCATGAATGACACAAGTTCTAAATGGCCGGCAGATACCATGTAAGACTAGGTCCTCATTTGTAGACAGGCAAGACCTCCCGTTCGGAGTCCGGAGGATCGGAGGTATGTGTATTGTTGGTAGTCCCTCACGAGAGACTAAAGCATAAGGTCTTACTAAGAGTTCGGCGTAAACAGATCTCGAGCAGCAAATAGGGGCGAGTGGCTTGAAGAAAGAGGGTGGTCTGGTAGCTGTGACTACCAGGAATGGTTGACTATTAGCAGTGTCAAAGAGCAACGAGGGTAGGACGGATGTGATAGAGTTGAAATGCCTGTCTTCTTCAGCAGTATGAATGGAAGAAGGACATCACATTGGAAGCTTGACATTTCAGGCGTTAAACTGCTGTGAGAGAGATCAAATGGAGAGAGTAAAAAGAGATAGACAAAAGCATCACGACTGGAGTTTGACGGGCAACTTCAGAGCCATCTTCACTCTGGTCGTCGTTCTTTCGTTACCGCATTTATTGTTCCTTTTCTCATTACAACATTCTGAATCTTGTCTAACGAGAATGCCAGAAAGAAAAAGGGCCATAGCCATGTTATGACTGCGAAGACATAAAAATGTATAAGAGTGCGTCAAAATCCACAAAGAAACCATTGACAACAAAGAGCTACAACTCAGAGGGAGTGTCTCCCCTCTCTATAATTTGAGGTTCATTCCCAGCATGAGGCTATGTAAGACGTGACAAACCCCATCCTAAACTGGAACAGAGGAAGCTAGGTAGGGGGATGTGAAAGTGCATGAACACTCAGGGAAGGAGCGTCAACGAGATGTGGAAGGAGTGATGAAGCCGAGGAAGGTACGATGGAGCCTTCTCGATATGGGAGGAAGGTGCTATGGAGATAAGAGAAAGTGCTATGGTGATGGGAGGAGAACACAAGCTGAGATAACAACGCCGTCACAACCATGAGAGATGTGATACGCAGTCAAACGAAACTCATACACCCCCTTCAAGTTCCTCTTCAATGACATCAGCATTAGATTACCACTATTTACCTATGAGGTTGACTGCTTTTATCGAAAGGATAAGCCTCCCATATTCCTTTGAACACCCCCCAAAGCCAGAATCATCCCTTCCCATAAACGCCAGTAACCCATTTCATAGATCATAGTGAATCATACCCCCGGATATATACCTCCATCCTCGAGAACTCCATCCATTCTTAAATCCTCCAACCCAAACCGTATATTCCCATATAAACGGCCGAACAACATGTCCTAGCATCAGCAAAGAGGAAAGAGGAGATTTCAACTACATCTCCTAGCCATCAACCCCTTGACCCAACAGCCTGCACCATCACCACCGGCAGAATTGTCGTCCCAACCACACTAGCAGCCATAGGCCAACTAACCACCACATCCCACAACCCAACACCTCCCTCCCCCTTGCCCACAGCCCCCCTCACAACCTCCCCCATATCCCCCTCGCCCACAGCCATCACCACCGGCTGCCCTGTCATACTACACCACCCCATATACTCCCCCAGCACCAACATCAAAATCAACGCAACCCCCGACCCAACACTAACAACCTTCAAATCCCACCCCCTCTCCTTCTTCTTCTTCTTCTCCCCCACATCCGCCCCTTTCACCCTCCCAGCCCCCGACCCCAAAGGCATCCTCACCAACACCGCCATCACCACCAAGAAAAACCCAAAACCAAACAAATATCCCCCCAAGACCAACAGCGCATCCTCCTCTTTCCCCTGGACCACCGCCCAAGCCTGATAACCAATCCCAGCCCCAGCCTGCAGCATGGGAAACAACCGGTACACAAACCTCTGGTGCCGCGCCTCGCAAGGATTCCCCAGCTGTAAAGCCGCCATCATCACCATTACAAAGGACGAAAGCCTCGTGACGAGCGAGAGCGAGGGTTGGCCGGCAGAGAGGGCCAGGGCGATGCCGAAATACAACGCCCCGTGAGCCAAAGCGTTGATCATCTTGACCGACCACATCGGCTCCGCCTTTGCAGGTGCGATCCCGTCGTCGGCATCAATAAGCTTTTCGTCGAGAGACGGGGCCCTCTTGACAGCGGGGGTAGAAACCGCCTGGCCGAAGCGGAAGATGGCAATCATCAAGGGAAGACTCAGCCCCATGCAGGCCAAAAAGGCAGCGCGGTCGACTGTGGGTTCGAGGGTAGGGGTGAATAGCACCGTCAACCCAGCCGAGATGATACCGCCGATGAGCGAAAGACGAAGCACGTTGTTGGGAGAAGCCCCGGCCTTGTTCCGAGACGTGGCAGCCGAGGGGATGGTGAACCGAAAGAGGGGAAACGTAACATATGAGCCCACAAGCCCAGCAACAACAGCCTGAAGCGCAGCCCAGGCAAGACTGTGCAGCTCCTGCTTCGAGCTCGTGAGCCCAGAACTGGACTCGTAGATATAAAGCGCAGAGAGCTCCGTCAACGCCAGACCAACGCCCATGACAACGCCCAAAAGGTGAATGCTCCACCTGTCTGCGACGATGAACCGGGCAGGGCGGGCCATGTCGAGGTTGATGACCCTGAACCGGCCAAGTTCCCACGTGGTAAACTGGACCATGTACAGAATGTACACGAGTATCGAACCAATCGTGACGAAGAGACACACCCCATAAGTGTTGCTCTGAAGGGTCCAGACAAGCGATACCACAGCAGCCGTGATGCGCAAGGCCCACACGAGAAAGCAGTTGACAGCAGCAATCCACCATGCCAGACGAGGTGTCATGATATCATGGAGCTTGAACAGCCGTCTGGCATTGCCGAGAAACTCGTTCCAAAGGCTGGCCCACATGAGGTACAATGGACGACGGGGGGCGCTGTATGCCAGGATGCTACACATCGCAGCGATACTAAGGATGTGATGTATGATCAACTCGGGTACAGAGCTCAGATCCGGCAGCTCCTGGATGTAGAGAACGGCCCGACAGCCCCAACACCATTGCTCTGCTGTGTTGAGCGGCCTCACAAGTCCGTAGAGGTCTGTCTCGGCTGGAGTGCTCACAAGAGCCGCGGTGCAGGAGACAACCGAGATGACCTTGGTGATCGTTCCCAGCCAAGTGCTGAAGTAGAAGTTGTATCTGCGTCGGATGTCTTCTCGAAGATATTTGTCAAACTTGGGGTTGAACCGCTTGACGATGCCTTCAAGAAGATATCTGGCCACGGACCAGGCCGTTAGACCGGCGAGGAACGGTATGAAGGGAACCTCTGGCCGGTTGCTTGTGCATGTGGCATTTGGATCCATTTGAAAGGCCGAGGCATGCACCTTTGGGAAGAAAGAGGAGCGGAAGAAATAAAAGGCGAGTGAAAAAGATGGTTGGAGAAAAAGCAAGCTGCAATGTCGATTGTTCGATAGCTTCGTTCAGGACGAGCTTTATGGAGATGGGTCTGTCAATGAAGTGTTGCTCTGTCCTATGCCTCCCTTTGGAATGGGGTGACAGGTTTTTGTTAAAGAGCTGTGTTTCTTCCTTCGATCTGGCAGTAGCACGGTCAAGTGGTGTGGTCCAGCGAGGACAAGTGTTGACCGGAGAATCCTCGAGGTGTGGAGAGGAAACGTGCAGAGAACCCTTGCGGTCAGGCAAGCGGCGGCAGATCCGTGATAGTGAATACGATCTGTTGGAGTAACGCCCGGCAACAAGATGTCCGGCGCTGTGTGGGTTTGTTGTTATCCGGAGATCCACTGAACGGTTACTCTGAAGGGGGCTCCCGTATTGCATGGCTCAGTTGTCCGTCTACGATCTCGCGGAAAAGTGATCGAGATACAGCTGTAGGTTGTTCCATGTGATAAGATCGGATCGAGCTCATGACTTCTCTTCAGATCAGGTCAAATTGTCTTCAGAAGATCATGAGTAAACATGGAATATCAGACGGCCGTACCTTTGCGGAAGGTGACCTCCGCACAATTAGACCGGAACCTCCTGACGTGGCGTCACTGGTATACCCCACGGCCACGCGCAATTGTCCGGTGCTCGATAGTTCATGTTCGGCCGAGTCTTGACAGCCGCCAGAGTGGCTGTTGCTAGCTCAGATCCGGAGATAATGGGAAGCATCAGAATATTGCTCCTAGCTCCATCGCATATCGCTGAAATCGTCCATCGATCCTGCGATTAGGTTCCCGCTCCAAGTCAGCTTCAGGAACCAGTAACTCAGAAAACATTTGCGGTGTTCCCCTTTGTTGAGGCCAAGTTTAGACGGGAGGAAGCATGCCTCTTATAGAAAGGTGTCTCTGTCAGGGCGAGAAGAAATTGAGTTTTCAGTTTTCTCGGTACGCCATCAGCCCTCGATTGCGCCTCAAGAACCATAATTCAACCATCAAGATAACAGCAGATCAATCGGTCACCATGGATGAGGAATCCCGACCATGTCAAACGGAGCTGTACGATGGTCGTAGTTCCATTGTCACGCTCAAGTCGTCGACAGCGTCCTCTATCATGACTGCGCCGTCTACGCAGGATGGAGAGCTGAGACAGCGCCGTGTCTCTCGCGCACGGCGTGCGGCGATATTCCTTTTTCTTCTCCTGATACAGTTCGTGGTTCACCTTGACATGACCTCGGTGGCTGTAGCTGTGCCGGTAGGGTCTCTTCTCTGTGTTGAGTCTAGATGCGCAAGACTGACGGCAACCATAGGATATTGCCAGAGAGCTGAACGCGACGAGAACGGAGGTGTTTTCCATGGGAACCATTTACTACCTTAGCGCCACCATCTTCCAGCAGCCCGTCGCCGAGATATCCCATGTCATTGGAAGAAAGCCGGCGTTTCTGCTTGTGTTGACTTTCGCCGCCGTTGGGACAATCATCGCTGGGACGGCAAGCAGTATCCCCGTCCTTCTTACTGGCCGTGCCTTTCAAGGATTTGCCAGCGCCGGTTCGGTGCTGTCTGCCATTATCCTGACCGACCTTGTTCCCATCGAGGATCGAGCCATCTGGCTTGCAATCCAAAATGCTGTCACAGCCATCGGTCTTGCCTGCGGGCCAATCATTGGTACAGCATACATCAAGCTCAAATCCTGGGTATGTGACGTGCGAAATGCCAGCCACTCGGTGACTAACAAGTCAATAGAGAGTGTTGTTCTTCATGAACCTTCCGCTACTTGTCATATCTGCCATCGGTTTGGCGTGCCTGCTCGGATTCGACAGACCTGAGTTAGGCATTCGAAAAAGTCTGAAAAGGGTTGACTGGATTGGCATTGGGATCTTCATCCCGTCTGCCCTGTCCTTCCTCTCACCCTTCGTGATGGCCCCTACACTTTTCCCCTGGATCTCCGTCCAGGCTTTGGTACCATTGGTATCGGGTGTTATTGGGTTAGCGACACTGGCGATGCATCAACGATTCTTTGCAAAGCGCCCAATGTTCCGCCCCGAGATTTTCAACAAGCACGTCACTGTCTCCGCCATCCTTGGTCTGACAGTCTGCGGCATCTGTCTGAACGTGCTTTTGTTCCATCTCGTTCTCTTCTGGGAGGGAGTGCGGGGGTATAGCAAGATGGAAACAAGTGTGGCGGTCCTCCCAGAAACAGTCAGCATACCGATTGCGGCCCTGGTATGCGGCTTGTTAATGCGTCGTACAAATCGAATTCGGGAGGCCGTCTGGGTAGGCTGGCCGTTAGCTGTTCTCTCGCTGGGCCTTTTGTGGTTCATGGATGACAACACGCCAATGCCCTGGCTGGTCATTATCAACTGTGGTGTTGGTTTGGCAGCCGGCACCCTGATGGCAGCGCTCAATGTCGCGCTCCTCGCCGCGACCAAGAAGGAGCTCAACGGCCATGCGATTGCCATGGGCTTGCAAGCCAGGTCGGCTGGAATGTGTCTTGGTATCGCCATTGGCACCACCGTCTTCAGTTACACCATGAACCAGAGGCTCCAGAAAGTGGGCGGCGGGGAGATGAACTCGGAGGAAATCTTGAGAATGATTGAAGAGATCAAGCGGGATCCCAACTGCCGGGAAGCAATTATTGATGCTCTTCGGGTGCTTTGGGGCATCTGCTGTGTCCTCTCTGGGCTTGTTGGTCTCTACAACTGCGTCTGCAAATTTCCTCTTCTCAGGCTTCCATCTGCCGAGGATTCAGACACAAGGACACTTGTGGCCAAGGGGCAGGAGAAGAAAAGCGCAAACTCGAGCCCCAACCTGTCCCGGAACTGTAAGGTCTAAACTCCAGACGATGATGAGCAATCCGTGAATAACGAGAAAACGACGAATCTGGGTGGTCATTTTGTTTGTTTGGAGTTGATCGGTTCATCAAAAGCTTGTTGATACCCGGCATGTACTGGCCAACTACATTGGGCGGCGTTCAGGGGCAACATTGGGATAGACAGGCTGGCCATGATTTGATGCTATATCAGATCACGATTTAGTACCAATAGATAGTGTATAGATAGATATATGGGATAATGATAATCAATTCTACTTGCTCAAGAAAACATACGTTTCAGGAGCCCAGAGAGGGATTAAGCCTCTAGAGGGCTGTGCTTCGCGTGGGCATCAGATAAAGATCATCTTGGGACCAAACTTGTCATACTGGTACTTCGTGTCTGCCGGTAGAGAAATCGAGTCTTTCGAGTATCATCGTCGATGGGGAATATCGACGTCAGAGGAGGGGTCGCGTGCCTGAAGTTGGTTGACAGATGACAGATCGAAAGGGCGGGGCGGCTGATCAATGGCTGATCTGTGGTACTTGGTATCGGAGCAAGGGAAGGAGCACCAAGACACCCGACGTGAAGCATCAGTCATGACAGCCGAGGAAGTAGCTCACAATTCTCCACCGAACTCTTTATCATCCATTTCTCCTCAGCTTTCTGCATCGCCAAACGGACAAGCATCAATGACCTCAGCATCCAAATTCACGTGGTTCATGTGTGAGGCCCAAGGCAATGGTTTGTGCCACCCCTCCCCTTGACGTAGGGCTTGCCGGCAATCTGAGACGCGAGAAATGAGGGTGGAGTGCTGAAGAACCTTGTGATCTTTTGAAGAAAATAATAATCGAAAACGGTCCAGATAAATTGATTTTAGTTTTTACTGTATTTTGGGCCTGATCGGCTCACCCGATCCAAAACTGGTTGCAGTTGCAAAAGATACATTTGCGTGGTGGGTCCTGGGCCAGTGTATTGTGGGGTGGTGGCTTGGCCTTGCCAGGGCCGTTTTTGGTTGCGGTTCTGAAAACTGCTGGAAACCATCTCACCTGTGGTTTCTGTTTTTCACCGTTTTTTGATCCGGATCCTGAAAATGCTGGGCAACCAAGCCTTTTGCAGGCAATCAAGCGAGGCCATTAGCGTGGTACATTGGATCTGGGCAAAATGCCCTGTGCTTTGGGCACGGGCCAATGTACCACGAGAAAAATTCAGCTTGGCCAGCCGCCTTTGGTTTAGTGCTGGTGCACTTGGCAAGCCAGCCAAAAAAATGGTACAAAATGAGCAAAACCCGATCCAAAAATGGTTGCGGTTCGGGCGAGCCGATCACGCCCTTTATCTCCCCCTGAAGATGTTTGGACGCCAAACACCAAGACGCCAGTGAGCTTCAAGGAACCCCTGTATTCCCTAGCTCGACAGCATGGGACCAATGGGATGTAAGGGTTCACCTTCCGGAAACGGTGCAAGTGAAGCTAATGCCCCTGCTATCACCACTCTCGGGCCTTCCAGAAGGGCTTTAGAAATCCAAACACTCGAGGCCTGAGCGACGAAAGGGCAAGGGGTTTGGCGACGGCTTCATTTTTAGCCTTGGCTGTTGTGGTCACCCGGCGCTTTTTGCTTGTTAGGGCAGCTTTGGTTTCTGCTACGCTTCATGTAGTCAACTCTTCGTGAGTCTGAATCACTTCCATCCCTCTTCGAGAAGCATTTCCGTTCCTCGGGTTGATGTCGCCCGAGTGTGGCCCTCGGTGATGCCGCTTTGGTGCCTTGCAGATTCGTAGCCAAAGTCCTTTGCCCTGGCTAAGAAACTAGCCGACCGTTTTTGCTCTCGATGATCTCGATGCCTGTACATAAAACGGTCACAGCGGAGTTTGGATGGACAAGCCGCCGAGTCACGCGGAGCGAGTGTGGGAGTGAAGATCACTTTGGCCTCAATCTCCGGTGTGCTCAAGTTCATTGATTCGGCATCGAGGTGATAACCATTCAAAGTGACATTCGATATATGAGGCTCTTTTATGCAGCATCTGTAACTGATCGACCTTTCGTGTGGTGTAACATTTAGTGTAATGGATCTCACCACGGTGAAAATGACGAGATGATGTCAATGCTGGTGGGTTGGGGTGAGCATTCATCCCGGATTTCATCGCGTGGTTGGGAAGATCACTAAGTTACATGAATCAATTGGCATTGATGCTACTCACCTGCTCTGATGCGCATTGATTGCCTGCGTTGACGGCATAGACCATGATTTGCAGATATCTTATCTTTTATCGAGCGGCTCCCGGCGCTGGCACGGAAGGTGGGGCCTCGGCGTCCGGACGGACAACGACATATAATGGGAACTCCACAACAGTACATGTTACAACAACTTTCACGAGATCCATTGGCATCACTTCCTCGGTTCCATAAACGTCAAAAGACCATCTTCTAGTGACAGCTCTCTCGACCCGGCCTTATATGTACCTCGACATCAACCTTTGTACCTCCCAAGATCTACCACTTATCATTCCGTACCTCTCCACCCCTCGCAGTAGTCAGCTCCAAGACTCCAAGATTTCGCTATCCGATTCCCAAAACGTGGAAGCCCGCTGATCAATTCCCTTCTTTGGGAATCTGTCAACAGCCGCGATGTGCCCCTTCGCCAACCTTATTCCCAGTTTTGACTCTTTGAGATACAGACACTAAGCCACGATACAACATCACTACAGCGCACTACTGCGAGATTCGGCATCTTAAGGATTCTCAATGTTAGTAAGAATGACGACAGCTTCACCCCCTTTCCTTCTGCATTTCACGTGTGCCGTAGTCAAAAGCCAATCATCACGAGAAAGAAACGGGCTTCGTGACCGAGGATCCTGGAAACTCCATCATCTCGATGCATTTCTTGGGAGTTGGCTTTAGGTTTGAGCACATCATCTCAACCGCAGACTATTTGCTTGTCAATTGCTTATTTGCCAACCTCAACCCTGAATTCCAAGCCGTCAGCGTTGTATCCCCTTCATCCATTCAAGATCTGGATGTGCTCCGAAATCCCCATTCGATCTCGTGATAGACCGAAAATTGTCGACCGAACACTTTCACAATCCCAATCCGGACTGTCAAAAATCACATTCAATTACCTGCCGCCGTCATGCTCCCCAAAACCTTCCCCACACTTCGCCTTGACACAATCTCGCACTAACCAACCAGCCGGAATCCATCCCAAGCGTTCCCCGTATTGTGTGATTCTCTGGTACCGGCAAACGTTGAATGTTGGTACATGCCACCAAATGAGGCGGAATGCAGGCCCAACCAGCCGAAGCTTTGACCCCTTTCAGCTCCCCCCATCTCTCAACTCTCACAGGTCAACACACGAAGACGGCATCCAAACACTGACAGACTTTGGGAGTGATGGCCAGCACAGGGGCGGGAAGGTAAACGGTGAAGCGGGACAGAATGGACACTCGGTCAGTCCCTTGGGCCTGTCAACTCATCATGACTTTTAGCACCAAGGATATTTCCTTGCAAGCAGCTTGCAACGTTGTGGGCCTCAACGACAAGTCAGTCAAGAAAAAAACGGTACACTTGAGATTTTTTATTTTATTCTATTTTATCTCTTTATTTTCTTACTGGCCACCATTAGCAGAGACTTGTAAGAACCGAATTAATGATTCGCCAGCACTCACTGATCGACGGCACCATTCCCCCATCTCCTACCCAAACGTGACCAGCCTACAAGCAGGCACGCAGGACAGCGCATTGAATCACATCTCGATTTCCTTCCCACTTAAACCCCCATCTTACAGCGGGATCGAGATCAAGGCAAATCTAACACTACACACCCGCCTTTACACTACTTTCACCATCCGTAATATTCCCGTGATTAACACCAGAAACAGATCAATTCCCCTTTTGATGAATACTTTTCCAACGTGACTTCTACCTGACAACCCACGCAACCACCAGGTCCCCAGCCAATCAGAAATTCTGGTCCCTTTTATACCGCGCTAAAGCGGGTAGGTAGGTGGGTGAGGTGAGACACGATGACGCTGAGACTTTTTGAGGCTAACAACCTACAGCAGCTTAACCGCCGCGCGTAGTGGGTGATGGGTATTAGGTGCGGCGCTTAGTGGTGAGGGTGAGAGTGAAGAAAGGGGATGATGTCAATATAAGACATCTTTAAACAGAGTCGTCTGACATCTTGCAAGTTATCTTGCATGTGCATACATTTGACTGCCGTTGCCGTCCTGCCGCCAGCCGGGCGAGCGTGTTGCCGAAACCTAAGAGCGCGGCAACCGGTAGGCGAAAATAGGAGGTTGCATATGGGCTGCAGGTTTTGGATGGTCATGTACTGTAGATATTTATTTTCTCTTGCTGAGTCTTCAGTCGTGATAAGCGTAAAAGTAACAGTGCCGGAAGGCTTCTATAAACACTTCTCATCACCATTATCATCGCAACAACAACAACAACACTCAATCCTTCCTCGCCTCCCCCCCTCCCACCCGTCTATACTTCCTCTTGTCCCCCCTCCTCATCAACCTCTTATCCCTCGTCCCCTTACCCCCCTCCCAAAACCCACTCCCCCTCTTCCCAATCACGCTCCTCCCACAAAAGGCACAGCTATCCACGCTGTAATTCTGCTCCCGTGAACACCACCCGCAAACCATCCTGTTGGCCCACTCATTGATATGCTCTTCCGCTGCGTCATGGCACTTGTCACAAGGATACACCTTTGAGCAGCACGAAAACCGAAACCACCTGTAGCTCTTCTTGTAATGCTGACAAGACCCCTTTTCAGGAAGTGGCTCACCAGCGTGAAGACCGAGTTTCTCTGTCTTGCGTCTAGGGCCAGAGGTAGGCGGTAGGCGAGTGTGCATGCCGGGAGCGTAGTCGAGGAATTTGACATCGGGAATCTTGAAGGTGAAGCGGGCGTGGCACTCGCGGCAGATGTTGGTTGTTGTTTCGCCTCGGACGGAGACGAGGCCGATTGAGGGGTGGGAGCATTTGCCGCAGGTTGGGACAAATGTGCTGTAATTTTGTCAGCATCTCGATGGAAAGGGAATGATTAGAGAAGAAAACATACCTTGGTAGCAAATCCGCAACGGTACACCCAGTTGCATCAATGAAACCAGCCCTCGTCGAGTTCATATGCACCAGCTCCTGTCTGTACCTAACAGTAAAAACCGTGGCACATTTCTTGCAGCTGCTCGCTTTCTCCAAATTGTTCTTTAACCCCGTGACTTCGTTGGGCGTTTTGCAACGATCACACTTGACAACCAAGCTCAGAATCGACACCTGAAGCAACTCAACCCCATGCAGCTCGATCGAAGGGAAAGACATGGCTGTTCCCTTCTCAACTGTCTGAGTAGGCAGTGACGAGCCCCCTGTTTCCTCTCCATCCTTTCCAAGCTCTGCACCTCCCTCATCATCCTCATCCTCGGAATCGTAGTCTGACGACTCTGATTCATCATCATCTCCAAAACCCCACTCGGGCGGCCTAGGAATAACATGCAAATGCCCCCTATCCACCTGCCCAACCTTCTCAACTATAGCAGCATGCTCCGCCTCCTTGACTTCAACCTCCACAACCTTCCCCTTGCCCTCCTCCACCTCCTTCCTCCTCTTCTCCCTCTCCCTCACCACCTCCCTAACCAGCAAATGAATCCTCTGCGCCAACCAATTCACCATCGCCACCAACCCCATCTTCTCCCCCTGTTCACTCCCCTCCTTCTTCACCAATTCCCCCGCCTTCTTACTAAACGCCTCCTCCACCCCCTCCGCCAGCTCCTCCCCTTCCTGCCCCCCCTCAACATCATTCAACAACACCCTCAAATTCTGCAACGGATACAGCAACGGCACAACCAACTGCACCGACCCAATCCCCTTCAACTCGTCCGGCAACTCCCCCCTCTTCTTCGGCTCCAGCGGCAACGTATAAATAATCCCGTCACTCGACCGGTGATAATGCGGCAGCCTCCCCATCCGCGCCTCCAACTGCCTCACCTCCCGCGCCCGCCGGGCTTTCGCCTCTGCAATCTGAGACTGGGTGTACGTTTCCAAAGGGACATAAGGCCTCCTCACCACTGGCGCCTCCACCTTTTTTTCCACCACCACCACCTCTTGCTTTTCCTCTTGTTGCTGTTGCTGCTGTTGCTGCTGTGTCAACTGATCCAAGTGCCTCGTATCCTTGAATATCGTCAACTTGACCGTCTCGGCCTTTTCCTCACTCAGCAGCCCCTCCAGCCTCTTGTCCAGCCCATTCACCAGACTGAGCAGCGTCCCGCTGCCACCGTTCTTTTGGCGCTCCTCTACTAACTTGTCCCAGCCCTTTTCGATATTGATGGCAAAACCACGGGGTATGTCGGAGTTTTTGACGCGCAGTTTTGCGGGGGACTTGGGGTATTGGGGGGGGATGTGGAGGTCGCATGCGAGCTGGGGGAGGTCAAAGGGGAAGTCGGGGTCGGAGGGGACGAGGTTGAAGGTGAGGGAGGTGCCGCCTGGCAAGGGGGTTTCCTTGTGGGAGGGGTAGCGGCGTTTGAGTTGGTTGATTTGGTAGGTGCGGGTGTCGAGGGTTTGCTGGGGGGGGATGGGTTTGGGGACGATGCGGGAGGGGGGTGGGGGGGTGGTGACTGCTTGGGAGGTGTGGGTTGTGGCTTGGTGGGGGTGGATGGGTATCATTTTTGGTGTTTGGGATGGATTATGCTGGTGTTGTTTGGGGATTATTTTGAAGGATTGAAGTGAAAAGAATGTGTGGTGTTTGGTGTTGATGAGAGAGTGACTGGCAAGTGGTGAGAATGAAAGATGGTTGTTAAGTGAGTGGTGGCAAGAGCGCCAAGACCAGTCGTTGAATGAGACCAAACTCACAAGCGAGCACCGAGAAAAAATAGCTGAATAAAATCTCCTCCCAAAGTCCCTATTCCAATGAGTGTGCAAGCCAAATTTCTCAATCAGAATGAATCATCCAAATACGATTGCTAATGCGGCGATGTGAGGCTCTCGCTCGGCATGTGACTCAGATATCCGAACGTCTTTCGATTGTTCAAGCCAAGCTCGCGCTGCTTCTGGAGCCTCCGTGAAGCTGCACCCGCACCACCCGACGTCAACTGTGGGGGCTGCTGAAGGTGGGGCTCTGAGGTAAGACATCCACGCTAAGCTAATCTGAGACACGGTGAGGCTCGGTGAGCTCAACACCATCACCACTTCTCTTGGGTTACCCCTGAGCCCCTTTTTTCATGTGTCACAAGGAATCCTTGGCGGGTGATTGTTTATTCTTCGATTAATGAGAGGCTTTCTTGATGCCGCCTCCTTGGCGCACTCAATAGCCAAAATCGCTTTCGGGCCTTTGCAGACACACACCAACAGCTAGGTATGGTGTAGAGTCCCATGCATACAGCACCCACAAGCGTACCTATCCCCATGTTTTGTTTTGGTACCTCAGACCTGACTGGAAGTCATGTGAGCACAGCAACGGCCCGGTAAAATCCAAACATATCTTGGCTTCGGGAGAGACTCCTCAACCGAGACACAAACCCGGCTCCCGAGTGTAAACACCTTGCTCCCGCGAAAGGGTGGAAGGTATAATGCTCTGAGTATACAGGCTAAATAACCTCCCTCGTCGGCACTTCCACGTGGGAAACAGCATGGATATTTAGGTACCCGAGCCATGCATGTTGGGATTAGAACCACTGATATTATTTCCAATGACATGGGATGGGAAGTAGATTATGCTATCGGGCAGACTCGAGACAAGCTTATATTACTCGATGAGCCCTCCTAGCTCGCTTTTCGGATGACTGCCGATATTCCACTAACAATGAGAAGCATGTTGAGCTTACAATCCCAAGCCAGACAACCTCTTGTCTAAACGTTTCATAGAAGACATGTACTAAATACTCGTAGCAACATCCGTGATTGTTTCTACTACATTGTGAAAGGTTAATGATTCTCAATACTCTGGAACGGGCCAACCAGCCAGCTGGCGTGGTGCTCTACTCATCAGCAAAACGACAGTCAACGTATTCTATAGAAGAAGAAGCGTAGGTGAGCAGGGTTCAATCTCCCTGCATCCAAGAATACACTTGCTGGTCTGCATGCAATCATGGTGCCCGCACTTGCAGCAGTAAACAGCCGTGAAGCGAGAAATACTGTCTTCAAGAACAAAAGAGGCATGTACTGGAGATTGATGGAATGTAACCCGGAGATCCCAAGCCTGTCTCTGGACATGTCCTCAGTACTTCCTGAGAGGAAGCACCCAGTAATAGCAAGTTATGCTTGGTCGAGCCCCTGTCTGCATCACCCAGCAGCCATCAATCCCGGGCCAGTTGATATTTGAAGTCCAGAATAAAATAGCCGAGTATGGCAGATGACGAAGACGTCTAGTTGTGTGACAGTGCTAGTTGTCTTGCGATCTGAAAACTCGACGTGATCGGATCCTCATGCCTTGCTGTACTCGGAGAAGTAGAGTTTAGCTGTTGCACCGCGAAAAGAGAATAAAAACTGCCGAAGAGAGACTCAAGATAAACCGCATATTCGTATGCCCAGGTGACAGGTAGCCAAGAGGATCAGCAATGTAATGGCAGTTGAATGCGGAGCTACCAATTGGTCTGCTTCGAGTTTGTCTTCAGCCTCTGCATACGATGCTGCGCAGTCCGAGAGGCATAATCGAAGATCACGATCTCAAGCGCCTCGTCAAAAGAAGCAAAGAAAATCCTGAAGACTGTCAGCAGTGGAAGGTGCAGCATCAAGTGCTGAACGTGCAGACGCCATGCAGCTGCATCTGAGGCAAACCGACACCCTCAAATCGGACTCATCGACCTCGCTGCCGGTTGTATGGCTGAAACATATGAGAAGAGAAAGAAAAATGCCTGGTGAGAGATAAAATAGCAAGACATGTGGTCTGGTTGCCACGTCAAGCCATCCATCTCCCATATTGGCCCGGCCTACCTTGCCCACCTATCTTTACACCGAGGCCTGAGTGGTGACCTGCCGGTTAGATATCATGTCCAACTTTCAGCCCCGTCCTACCAGCACCGACTGATCGTGACGACGGCCCCCGATTGACGCTTCAACGTTCTGACAGGTGATAAGGTGATGATGGCGGACGGGGTGAGAGTGCGGCAGGTTGGCGCCCAACCGCAACCGCGCGGCCGGGAAAGCGTCATGTCATATCTTTAGCGTTCCTATCAGCGTCTGTACCAGAGCCCTACTGACTTGACGCCTCCTTTTCGCAGCGCTGTTGTTCGCCAGCCATGTCAGATATCATGTTTGTGAGCGGGTTTTGGTAGCTTCGGCAGATAAGGGATAGGATGAAGGCAAGGCTGCTTGCTGCTTGCTTCCTCGTGTTTGTTGCCCGGCTGGAATGACTGAGTTTGTGTAGGTGAGGCATGCATTGGTTGATGCAAGCAGGGTGTCGTGACTTGGGAATGCGGGAATGAATGACGATGGTGGTTGTCAAGGCAAAGGCACAATGATTTGACATTGATAGCATTGGCATTTCCATTCGTCGGTAATTGTCAAATTCCCTGCTTTTAGAAGAAAAGACGGTCAGCAACCTACTTCAGCCTGGATTCGGGATGCAGCCGACGGAATGGGATTGGAATCCATTTCCATAGGATGGCTGGCATCATGGAGGGGACGGGGCTGCGACTCACCTGGTAAAAGAGTTGATGAGTTGGCAACCAGATGACCAGCATTTTTTCAAGGTACCATGGCCCGAGGGGCTGTCGGCCACACACCAACTTATCTCGAAGTAGAGTTTTGGGGCCGGGTGCGGGGGGAGGGGCGGGACGGAGGAGGGATAAACGGGACGGCGAAGCGCGTCCATGTGATGGTTAAATCGTCCTATCAATATGCTTCTAGAAGTCAGTTGTGAGCCGACTGCAGGATAAATCATTTATTCAAGTATTTATTTTCTAGTTGATTTATTTGATTTGCCGTTTAGTTTCAGTGTGACCAGTCGACTTAAAGATTTGGAACGTCACTGTTGATGAGAAAGAGCTGCTCGTGGTCGCACTTGCTACCTATCGGAGCAGTGCCGGAAGGCACAACGAGGCGCTTACATGTCGTTGCATATACGGGCAGCACACATGATAAAGGTAGCCGCAGACTCATAGTTGAACATTAAAGAATTGGAAGTTTGAAAATGAGAAGCTCAAATTATCTTGGGCATGTTGTGATATCTCCATGATGTTCAACGGTGTCTGTCAAGGGCAAAGTTCAAACTTCTGGTCTAATTTTGGCCACTTCTAGACCCATTTCAGCTCGTCCATCACTTCCCCAGAACAACCCCCGATTCTTGGAACAAAAGCATGGCTGAGCATCCAGCATCGCCTCACCCCTGTTGGGCTGAGTGGCTTGGGGTGTTACAGATCGAAGCTTCCGTTTTGCGCGGGGTAGCTATCGCCAATGTTCCCACCGTCTGTCCAACCCCTCACCGTTATCTCCAAACAAAATAATTCCCAGAGAATTTATCTCATTTTATCCTGCCCTCCATCAGGAAACACCAGCAACACCAAGAGTGACATCAGGAAAGGTACCACTACGAAGCCTTGGACCCGGGTGGCGCCCCATCAGCAGGACATGAATAACCTTCACCTCCACCTCCACCACCACCACCACCATCAAACTTGCTTGTTCCCGCATATCGTGGGAAAATAACAATGGCCGCCTAAAGGTATTCTTCCCTATCAAATGGGACCCTAATGTCTCACTCCAAACGTGCTTGCTCCCATTGTCGGTTTCACCTGACAAACCCGCCAAGCGAGTCGAGATGTCAACTCGACGGCATGACTTCATCCCTATCACCCATACTCAAACCTCGGGGTCTGGACCCCGTTGACGTGGACAACACTCAGGCCCTACCATACGCGCAGAACAGCAAATGCAAGCAGTCATCTCCCCCCAAATGTCGTGCATTTGCCTAGCACCTAGCACGCCTCCACTGCATACTGCACTTTTGCTTTCTCTGCAGCGAAGATCAAATCATTCCTCCCATCCCAATCTCCCTATCATTTATTCCCCAACCGTTGCCCAACAGCACTTGTCCTCCACCCATGACCATCACAAAGCCAACTTACCCCTTTCCAGTGAAACAAACAATTCAGCAACCCCCCCCCCCCCCCCCCCTTTTGTTTCCCCCATCTCCCATTCCACAACTACCCTTTCCCCCCCGGCAGGCATTTCCCCTTTTCCCCTCGAAAACACAAACATCACAATATCTGACCCATCACACACACACACACACAGTTTACTCATCAAAAGAACCACCGTCACACTACCCTACCCAAATGCTTCCCGTTTCCTGGTCCCACTGAGATTTCGTGTGCCCAATGCTACCATGCCGTTCAAAATGACAAGCACACGACATTCGAATGACTGCCACCGCAGCAGAAAGGATACCTACCCGTTCAGTATCACCATCACACAAACACCCCTCTGGATAACTTCTCCTGCCAAGAGCCAAGAAGCAAGGGGGGGGGGGGCGGCCTCAACAGTTTATAGTTGCTTTTCATTGTGAACACAGAGATTCGTCACGAGGTACACATCGTAACGTGTTTGTATACCGTAAATCACCCCACGTTGATATCATTGGTATGCCTGTTAGCGGCTCATGATGCTGGTGCTGTGTATTTGTGCTAGTCACTTGCACTGTTGTCCTCAAAGAGAGAGAGAGATCTGTATTGATGGAGCATAAACGTCTGGCTTAGTCAGTCCTCGAGATGAGCTCGTGTCATGTAAGAAGATATACCTAGTAAATGCTTGGATGAGAGCCCCATTCTGTGTACCACATCCTCCGTATATCAAAGCTTGTACCACGAAACAACCCTCAAAAAGGGCGACATCGGCACGGATTCGAGCAGAAAATGGTAACATAACAACAGTCAAGAACATCATAATCGGGGGCAGTTATATTAAAACTGCAGTATCCATTCTTCAACAACATCAGTCACTCAAGCAATGGATATGTCACAAAGCTAGTGTGACATCTCTGTCCCGCCAAGAATGGATTGCCCCTGAGATAAAAGTAACCAAATAATGATATTGCGCTCCAAACAAGTCCCCCAAAATCGCTAACAATAACCCTACTATCTTTAACTTCCCAGTTGCATAACCTCATGTTTACTCCGCCTTAAGAACAGCATTCCGGTCAGCAAACGGGTTGTCATCTTCCTCCTCCTCCGAATCCTCGTCATCGGATGGCTCAACCCGGCGCTGGATAGAAGGCTTGGGTGCAGAGGGCCGTGGTGGAGCTGCCGGCCGAGCAGGCGAGCTGATGTTGAGACTGGCCATGCCGGCAACTGGAGATCTGGGGCTCGAAGGGGAGCCTGGCTCTTTGCCCTTTGCCTTTTCCGTTGCCACTGAAGAAGGTGTTAATCCAATGCTGCGTGGGCACAATATACGTAGACCTACTTCGGTACAGATGCGCTTGCTCAGCTAGGTCGTCGTCAGAGTCACTGTCCGCGTCAATAGAGCGGTCAAGCTGCTCAAACGTCATGAGTGCCGTGACGAGCGTGTCGTTTGCGTAAAGAAGGCTGCCGAGCCATTCCTCGGATTCCACATAATGAATCTAGATTACTGTCAGACAAGAACCGGGTGAATTAGGATCGGTGGACTCACATAGCGCAAAATCTTCCTCCGAAGGCTCTTGCAGGCTTCGAATCGCTGCACTGCCGCCTGGTTTTCCGAGATGCGCTCCTTTTCTCGGTTGATTGTCTGAAGCGTGTTGGTGAGGTTGATCGAGGCAATGGAGGCTTCCGCGATATGGGCCTTCATCTGCTCCTTTTCAGCCTCGAGGTTGAATGGCTGGCGTCTCTTGCCCTTCTTATCCTTCTTTTTCTTGTCGTCCTTGGAAGTATGGCTAAAAGACTGAACAGTACCAGCTGTCCTTGTTTCAAGGCCGTGGCGAGGTCCAGACTGGGATGGTCCTGCCGCTGGGGGGCTTCTGACTTCATCGTCGTCATCTCCAAATGGATTTGACGTCTCTTTGATCACCTTGGACCTCTCCTGAGTCACTACCTGCTTCCTCTTAGGAAGCTCATTGTGAAGAGTAGCAATCTGTTCTAGTCCGCGCACGCCCTTGTACTGGACGGCCCAACTGCGGAAGAGCTCTGTACACTTCTTCCGCACCTCAGGGTCAGACAGCTGAGCCTTGCCACAGAACCGCAAACGCTCCAGCAGAGCTTCATCGGCAAAGCTCCGCTGGAAGCGGGGCCCGGCATTCTGAATCAGACCATCCAGTAGGGTGAGGGCGCGGAGTTGCCGGTGCAAGTTTCCGTACTTGAGCTTCTTTCTGATCGCGCGCGCGGCTTCCGAAGGGCCAGAATCCTGGAGATTGATGACCTCGACGAGTTCTGGAATTCCACTGAGGTCATTCTCCGGTATCGCCTCACTCGTTAGGTGTTCGATGGTCACGGTGACCGCCGTGTAGGGCTTTTTTTGTGAGAACATGGCGATGGGAAGTAGTTTATGTGTGCTGGATCACTAGCACATCAGTCAGCTATTGCTTGCGCATATGTTGAGTTGTTTCACATCACGTCACTCAGGGAGACGGAACACACCCTGTTGAGATGTCACCTCATCGAGATGCTAATTGTGGTTTAGAGGCGGTATTAGATGGCCCTCAAAGAGGAGCAGAAGATGAAAGTCCCGTCAAGCGACGTAAATAGCAAAGTTTCGGCAGGACGATAATGAGGCTCCGGGCATGCGCAAGCGTCCTGTCAAGGCCGGCTTGGGCGCACCTTGTGGTTGAGCGATAAGATAACCCACTGGGGATGGCGGGGTAGCTTGAAGGCAGTGAAGTGCTAAGCCCCTTCACACAACACTCAACACACCTGGAGGGAGGAAGTTGATGCGAATATGGTACTCTTGAAGCACATATGGCAACGGGAAAAGTTGGTCATCAACAGACGGAGAAGCCGTTACAAGTGGCTGCAGCAGGCAAAGGTGTCACATTCCCGGGAAACTCACATCATGGCAACTGCCCCGCAACTCCTCGGTGATCATCGTCAATGGCGCCGAAGCTTGGGCCATTTTCAACAGCTTTTGGTTATGCCTGCCAAGAATCTGAACTCGACAGCCCTCGTGAGCCGGCTGCAGCTGGTGCCAGCTGCCCTCCGCTGACGGGGGCCTTGTCAGGGGTGTTGGACAGGATAGGAAGGAATGACTTACACGCAACGGCAAGACCACCCCCCGAATCGCACAAATCTGGAGAGAAATGCCTGGGAAAATGGCGGAAACCAAATTTCACTCTCTTCAGGAATGTTATCCCCGCCTCAGGTCTCCATGGTTCGTCACGGCTGGCTCTCTTCGCCTTTGACATAAGATCACTCCCATTCTGTTGAAGTGGTGAACACCGGAACAGAGGTTGGTGATGAAGGAGCAACGGCAGTCCCAGCTGGCTGGGAAGGTTACTAAGAAGTGAGTCATTCCTACCATTCCAAATATCATTGGCTAACATTGCAAAGGCTGCCGAGATCAGGATTTGCCCAGGGCTCAGTTTCACAGCAGGACAGAGGCCTATTTCACTTAGAAAGGTCGCGTTCGGCCTCAAGAGATCCCTACGACCTTTCTGAAGATTCTCAAGATGGCCAAGGAGAGCGTGAGATACGGCGACCTGCGAAGAAAGCGCGAATCAACTACGCTGATCGTGTCGACCATTCTTTTGTACAAAACTGCGAAGAAAATGTCTCCGTCGCCACAAACTACCCGACTCCTAGACTTACGAAGGAGCCACCCAACGCCTCTACCACGATTAATTTGTGGCCTTTCTCAACCACCGATGACCTGGATGCCGCAAACCCCGGGTCGTTGGCAGCGACCTTCACCAATTTGGACCAGTTCATCCATGACACCTACCTTCAAGAATGTCATCCAGCCACACCTGGGGTACCGCTACAAAGAGACGGCAATGAAGTGCTTGCCAGCGCAAGGCACGCCATGAACTTGAGTTCCCTGTCAGACTCGTCCAGAACATGGGGACGTATTGAGAATGGCATTGGACAGGAGGATGACCATACCCGGCACATCGGCCGCCCAGACAATCAGGAGACCCGGGGACTGTCCTACGCAGACGAAGACACGCATGACGCTCAAGAAACGGCGGTCGAATTTATGCAATTTGTCAATATCCCAGAACTCACTGCGGAAGAAGACAACTACTCAATGGGGTCGATTGACGAAGATGATCTCGCAGAGCTGGCAGACTCCGTCGACCAACGATCTCGCCAAACACCGCCTACGAGCGTCCTGCGGGAGATAAGTAGCATTTCATCCGTGGGGACGTTTGATCCCGGTCTTAAGAGATCATCTCCTGGAACGTCTCTACAAGAGCTAGAAGAGGAGGAGTTATTGGATTCTGACATCGACTGGAGCCCAGTCCTGGACCAACTTGCATCGCAACCTAAACCTCATCCGCTGGATCAGTCTGCGTCCCAGGAAGCTCCTGATATTTTCGCGAATAATTCACACCACCTTGAGCTGGCTCGATCTCGCCATCCTGCTGTACAGCCATTTACTCGGGCGCCCTTTCCCTCAATACTTCGTGATAAATCTCCCATCTGCGGCTTCTCAAACAGCACCGTTTCGCGCACCTGCTTCCGTCTTGGGCATCTCATCGCCCAGAATGCTCATAACTCATCTCTCCATCAAGACGTCGTGTATGAGATCTACGCTCGGGTAAGTTATTCGTACCGAAATCGCCCTTCTTCCACACAAGTTCCGCTATTCAACCTCGTTAAACACGACAACTCCACCCGCGCGCAACACTTTCAGTTTATGGACCTGTGGAAGGATTTTAAGCCCCATGTCTGGGGCGTGTTGGAGAACTGGAGGCCCGACGGGGTTCTCGATAAACAGAGTAGCGCTTTCCTTTCGGCTGGACCACCTGCGTCACAATTCTCGCAACAAACTGACGCCGAGCGTGAGAGAAAGCTGTGTCGGTGTATCTGCCGCATATCCAAAGCTCCCAAGGGGGAGTCTCAAGCTGGTGGAAGGAGCAAGATCAACAATCCCGAAATTGGAGGATGGGCTGTGAAAGTGTTGTGGATAGAGGAGGTAGGGTGGGATACGATTGAGAAGTTGAAGGGTGTTTTTTGCCAGGAGTGAATGATGATGTGATGAGGGATGATCTATCCGGGGAAGATATTTGCTTGTTATCAACTGATTTGCTCGAGGTGTTGGAATGAACTGAGAGACAGGGATTGAATGATCAGGCTCATGAATGGAGAATTTGCTGGAAATGGAAATCTTTGCTTATTGCAGATGGAGGTTATGAAATGATGAGGGTTGGGCTTATATGGGCTTACAGAGGATCTCTTAATTCTTAAAGATAATGGTCAGTTGAGCTGTAAGAAGAAATGAAAACATGGAAAGTGAGATACGAACTTTGTTCAGAGCTTGATGCGCAATGCAAAATGATATATTACAACTGACCTTTCCCAGATTTCTGTAGGTGGCTCCGGGATGGAAGCATTGCAGCCAGCACCCTCCATCTCTGGTGTAGCACAAGCATATCACTACCTGAACGAATTCCCGATGCCATAGGTAAGCAAAATCAGCCCGATCTGCATTTCCGAAGCCGTGCGATTGGAAGAGCATGAGCCCATGCATACCAGCCACTTGGCACCGTGGAAGGCTGTCGGTCAGGCAGACTGGAAGGGGGCGGAAGCCGCACTTTCCCCTCCTTTTCTGCGACAGCAAGGACAGCCAAATTTTCTCCATTAATTAGTCTTCTTCAACCCTTCATCCGCGCATTTCTATTCATCCTTTAGACAACAGCCAACATCTTGATCCCAGGTTTACCACACTTACTCCCTAATCATGGAAGTAGTTGCGGCAGTTGGCAGCTTCGTTGCAATTGGTCAGGCTCTGAGTGCTGTACCAAAAATCATCGATGCGTTGCGTTCTATCCCAGAGGCGAAAAATGAACTTGCGTTTCTGCTGAATGAGGTATACAGACGTTATCTCACATATTCACTGGCACACCGTATAATATCTAACTAGAACATAGCTAGAAACATTACGCGTAACAACCGCTCGGGTCGACAGATTGGGAAGGCTTTTCGGCGCGGACCCAGTAACTTCAAGCAAACCAAAGGACGGGAGCTCATCCCTCACTGCGGATGACGAAGCACTTCTTAATACTGCGGCTGCCGAGTTGAGAGCCATTTTATCCGAGCTACAAGGCCTTCACGACAGTTGCGTGCGCGGGACGGATGTCAAACGTGTAAAGTGGGCGTGGAAGAGACAAAAGGTGGCACCGCTTTTTAAGCGCACTCGAGCTGTTCGTGAGAATCTTCAGTTCGTCATTTCGGCCATCTCGATAGAGCGCCTTGAGTACGTGTCCGCTCTGCCCGATTTCGACTTATAAGCGCGACTAACCTAAGCTGTGAAGGAAACAACACCATGAACAAAAGCATATGTGGTTGGAGATACACTCTGTCTCCTTCAAACATACGTCTAGCATAGCGCCGTCCCAAAAGGCTTTACCACCCACATCAACCCTTCTTCCAGAAACTACGACAGATGGTGCTCAAAGATCCCCGTCAACTGAGACGTTGGGAGATGTGCTCACAGCACAAGGCGTGCCGGAGGAGGACGTCAATGCTACTGCAATTCTCCCGACTGCCGAGACGACAGTTGCACACATATCCCAAATTTTGTCAGAGAAGGACACGCAGGATAGTCTGATCAGTGTCTCAGTGAGGGCCGCTGGGCAGTGTACACGGGATTGCAATTGCCGATGTCATACCTCGAGGAAGCAAGCACGGTTTTTCTCATGGCTAAGGCCAGCTATTGGTTCCTTCATGCTCGACTACGACATCAGTGCTGTAACAAAACCGTGGAAATGCGATCGCTTAGGTTGTCAACGTTCTGGTTCATCAACAAGTTTCGAATACAACTTCCCGTCCTGGCTTTTTGAGTATTATCGTGGTTTCAGAATTTCCATTGGGAGCATGGCTGGATATGGTGCTTACTTACGCCTTTCTGTTCCACGAAGAGCCCCATATGACCTGGATATTCGGTGTTTCTTGGAGGGAAGAATTGCATTCAATCGACTTGAAATACACTCAGAAGCAGGTGCTCTGTATTACCCAACTGACATTTTGCTTGCTGGGACAACAATAATGGCTGTGAGTGCTTTATTAAGGTGAAGACTACAATGAGATCCTATTTCTAACCCTCGTATAACCTGATTTTAGTGTGCCACGATAATGGCAGAAGATCTAGAGTTGCAAGTTTTAATAAATTACTGGGAACGACTCCTACCAACTACAGGACTCAAACAATGCGACAGGGATCTTATTCGCTTGAAAATACGCCACGAGAGCCCGGCTACCACACGTAGAGGACTATTGGAAAAGATTCTTTTTCTGTCGGGAGAATCAGATGAATTTGCGTCGCGGCCATTACATGATGCAATTGAAAGTACTGACGACATTGAACCTCTTGTATTGGAGCACCGGTATGCGATCGACATGCTAGATTCCACTGGTCGTGCACCATTGCACGTTGCCCTAGCATTGCATTCACACAACGCGATCAAGGCTCTGATACGGGGTGGCGCGAATGTTAATATCCAGGACTCAGCAGGGGACACATCGTTGCATTGCGCTGCATTTGTGAACTGCAAACAATGTGTGGAGCTCCTCCTCGATGCTAATTGCGAGGTTGGTATTTGCGACAATTTCGGTGACCTTGCCATTCACGACGCCGTTTTGCCAGGGAGATTCGACAAAGAATGGAATGAAACTGAAGAGATACTGAAGATGATCCTACGGAAACATCCCTGGTTGGCGAATGCCAGGACTCTGGACTGGTGCAGACACACGCCTCTTATGTTATTTGCTGGCTTCTCTAGGGTCGAGGCACCAGTAACCAACTCGATCCTGTCCTTTCTCCTTCAAGACAGCTTTCAAGTCGACCTCGAAGCTGTTGATAGCTTCGGGCGCACTGCTGCACTCTTGGCTTTGAAAGATGGCAACCTCGCCTGTTTGCAATTTTTGGTTGAAGCTGGGGCTCGACTGGATGTAGTATGTCACTATGGCAACATCCTCCATCTAGCTGGCCAATATTGCAATGCCAGTACGATACAGTACTTACGAAGCCAGAAAGTAGAAGTTAACTGGGTGCAGAGGGCAAATAGCAATTCTTGGACACCGTGGGAAGTATTTCGGTACACCATGGTCTGCCCCCACTCTGAGCTTGTCAAGTGGTGCTTACGTCGTCCCTCGCTAGCTGATGCTCATGCTTTCGCACTGCTGTACAGCGAGGTGAGGGACAGGGGTTTAGAAAAGGAGATAGGGTTCTTGAAGGAAATAATGGAAGCAATATCTCGGAAGGATGGAGAGACGGCTAGAAGGCGGCTACAACCACTGATGGACTGGGATGAAAAAATGGGGTGGACCGCTGATTATGAAACCTATAGGGTCGTTGGTAACCAAATCAAGGAAGAAATGTGGGATGCCGCCACCGAAGCAGTTCAGGAAAATCTGGATCTATGCTGGGAGCATATTTGGACTTCACCCTGGAAATATGAATCTGGGTTTGATGAGCACCCGGATCAAGAGGACTATTCAGAGGCCCGCAAGCAGTTTGACGATCTGCTCGTGGAAAGATACGGCGACAAGGCGATTTTGTGGTACGAGAAGGAGACGGCGGAGGAGGAAACTGGAATTGCAGAGGAATGGCATGAGGCTCAGGAGGACGTAGCCGATACAGATGAGGAGTTGGAGAGTGACGAAGAATGATCAGGCTTCTAGTTTTTGGCGTGGACTGATAAGGTACCTATGTATAGTTTCATGGTATGTCCTATTTCCTAGATACCATTTTCTGAGATCACGGGGCTGACTGCAGACTAGATTCTACTTGGAATTTTCCCTCGACTTCTACACATTTTCTCGATAAAATACAAGCCTTCAAATGGCTTGATCTTTGAAATATTTAACGACGGGGCCCATAGCTCGTACCTGACTTTCTTTTACTTTGCTGGTACTGAAGAAAGGAAACAAATACTATCCTGTTGTGTTATCTCATTGATATTTCCTATGAGATCTTCTCTTACTTGTTTTGTTGAGTTCGACTTTCCAGCTCACTTGTTGTGAACCACAACATCATGAACTCTTTGCAGCAAACAATCGATGACATATATGGTGGGGCCAACATTCGACCCTGTTCCTTACACTCCACATCAGTGCGCTCGTAGGGCTGAGGCTTATTGGGGTCCCTTCAGAAGTTCGGCCAGAAAAATGCATTCTGAAAAGTGAAAGATCACTGAGAAATCTTCTGGGAAATGACCTACTGTGAATAGCTTCGATCAATCAGTGAGAGACTGTGTATCCCCGACCACCACACTCAGCTGAAGTTGACCCGACGTCATCTGTGGGCCTAGAGAGCTTGGACCAGGTGGGGTTCTAGCGCACCTTGGCAAGGCAAGTTCCGAAACAGTGGGGGACCACCCCCCTGTTTGACCTGTCATCTGCCGTCATCGCCCACCTCAGCTGCTTCGGCCCCGGAAGGAGTGCGTGGCTCAGAAATCGTTGAGGTCATTTCTGTATGACCCTGTAGAAAACAAACCGACCAAGGCATTGGAAACAATAAATAAAATGAAGACGAGCTCGCTTGCGTCGAGCACCTCAAAATGGCCAGCTCCCCGAGTTGAAACTGCCCCCATGACCGTGGAACCGAGGTATCCGAACGCGGCAGCTTCTTTTCTTTGACACATTCCTAAAAGCTTCACTGTGCCCCTTCTCAACAAAAATCAAAACGCCTCCTTGGCATACCATACTTTCCTTTGACGAAGGCAACCCACGGTCCAATACAAGCCGCTTGTCTTACACGGCACCCCCAGGTCACACTACCAACCGCTACCAAGCAGCCTCGCCGTATATGCAAGCCACAGTTTGGTCGACTTACACGTAGACTTTGTTGAAAGCCGAGGTATCAGAGACGAGGCCAGTATCACAAGCTTGGAGATTGAGGCGTTGGTGCGGATAAGATTGAGCTTTTAGGCTTTGGGAATTCCGCTGGTTTGGCTGGTTAATCAACGGACTTGACACAGGCTGTTTTTGACAGACTTGGAGCAATTAGCTTTGACAAGCTTTGACTTGCGAGTTTGACAGCTTTTGCCAGTTACCTACACAAACGCACTTCGGACTATCCCTGTCGACCTCTTCTACCGATCTATTAACCCGCCTATCACCTCGTACCTCTCCCTACATAGGGTGACATCTCAAAATGCCCACCTCCTACAACACCTCCCCGATCCCCCTCCGGAAGGTCCAACAACCCCCTTACACCATCCCGGTGCCAAACCACCCCCAAGTCCCCAACGAGACCATCCCCCGCCGTCACCCCAAAGCCCGCGATGGCCTCCTCGAGCGCCCCGCCCCAGACGTCAACACCACGTTCGACCTCCTAAAGCGTTCGGCGAAACTCTACCCAGACGAGCCCGCCATCGGCAGCAGAAAGCTGATCAAAGTCCACAAGGAGAACAAGAAAGTCCCCAAAGTCATCGACGGCAAAGAGCAGCTCGTCGACAAGGAATGGACCTTTTTCGAGCTGAGCGACTATGGCTACCTCACCTACGGGGAGTACTTCAAGCAGGCTCTCGAGGTGGGAGCGGGGCTGGTGAAGTTGGGGTTGGAGGAGAAGCAGAGGGTGCATATTTTTGCTGCTACCAGGTTTGTTCACTTCCTGATAATATGATGTTGATTTTTTGGGGGGATATTATTAACAATGGATATAGTCCCGAATGGTTAACCCTCTCCCACGCCTGCTCGTCTCAATCCCTCACCATCGTCACCGCGTATGACACTTTGGGCCCGTCGGGGGTAGAGCACTCGTTGCTGCAGTCAAAAGCCTCTGCTATCTTTATCGACCCTCACCTCCTCAAAATAGTCAAGAAGCCCCTCGAGGCTGCTGGGGAGCAGATCAAGTTTTTGATTTACAACAATCGCTCCCACCAACCCGTTCCAGACTCTGAGATCGATGCCTTCAAATCCGCTCACCCCAACCTCAAGGTGTTGAGTTTTGGGGAACTGCGCCAGCTGGGACAAGACAACCCCGTCGAGGCCAGCCCACCCAAAGATCCGGAAGATGTGTACTGCATCATGTACACCTCGGGCAGCACCGGACCGCCAAAAGGTGTTCCCGTCAGCCACGGGGGGTTTGTCGCCGCGGTGGCGGGGTTGTTTTCTGTGATGGAGGAAAGTGTCTCCCAGAAGGAATACGTCCTCGCTTACCTCCCCCTAGCCCACATCTTTGAGTTGGTCTTGGAGAACTTGGCTATTTTTGTCGGGGCCACGCTCGGTTACGGCAGTCCAAGAACGCTTTCTGACACGAGCATGAGGAACTGCTACGGCGACATGAGAGCCTTCCGCCCGACGGTGATGGTGGGCGTCCCCCAGATCTGGGAGACGGTCCGCAAGGGTGTGGAGGGCAAGGTCAACGGCGGCGGGGCAGTCATGAAGAACCTCTTTTGGGGGGCGTACGCGCTCAAGGGGTTGTTGGTGAGGACTGGACTGCCAGGGCAGGGGGTGCTGGACAAGCTGGTCTTTGACAAGGTCAGAGTCATGACAGGGGGGAGACTGCGGTTCATTGTCAACGGGGCTAGCGGCATCGCGGAGGGGACGCAGAAGTTTATGAGCTTGGTCGTGGCGCCGATGATGAACGGGTATGGGCTGACCGAGACGTGCGGGAACGGCGCGTTGGGGTGCCCGCTGCAGTGGTCGACCGAGGCGATTGGGCCGGTGCCGGCGGCGGTGGAGATGAAGCTGGTCAGTTTGCCCGAGCTGGACTATGTGGTTGACGATCCTGCCAGGCCTCCTCAGGGGGAGATTCTGCTGAGGGGGAAGCCAGTCCTGAAGGAGTATTTTGAGAACCCGGAGGAGACGGCCAAGGCGGTGACGGAGGATGGGTGGTTCAAGACGGGGGATATCGGGCAGTTTGACCCTGATGGGCACGTGAGGGTGATTGATCGGTTGAAGAATCTGGTCAAGCTGCAAGGGGGGGAGTATATTGCGCTGGAGAAGCTGGAGGCGGTGTATAGGGGTGCCGCGTATGTGCAGAACATCATGGTGCATGGGGACAGCGGGAGCCCGAGGCCGATTGCGGTCGTGTTGGCGAACGATAAGGCGTTGGGGGAGAAGGCGAAGGAGTTGGGAGTTAGTGAGGCGGATATGCATCGCGACAAGAGGGTGAGGGATGCGGTGCTGAAGAGCTTGCAGGGGGTGGCGAGGAAGAATGGGTTGAGCTCGATGGAGACGGTGGCCGGGGTTGTGGTGGTGGATGATGAGTGGACGCCGAATAATGTGAGTTGTTGTTTTGACAAAAATAACAGAAAAGATGGCTAACGGTGTGATGTAGGGTCTCGTGACGGCGACGCAAAAGGTCAACAGGCGGGCGGTTAGGGAGAAGTACAAGAAGGAGATTCAGGAGGTAGTGGGCAACCAATGAGTGATGAACTGGAGCCTTCCCTTTTTCTGTTGTTTACAAGCCGTTGTGCATCATGGGAGGACACCAGGATGGAGTTTGGAGTAGGTGTTTACGTGATAGTTAGTATTAATGGATGAAATCCAAATCACAGTGCCTTCCTGGGGGTTTCAGAGCATCAACATGATCACCTGTTTCTGCTTTGGGTTTCCTCCAGATTTTGAACCACTATCACCATGTTTTAGCCATGTTACTACTTGAGGATAACTCCTACCATCTAAGCCTTGGCGGAAGCTGTGGATGTAGAATGTAACGAGAGTCTACCGACCCGAGATGAAAGTACATAAATCACGCTATTGCTGATCATTTGAACAGGAGCCAACCCATTTTCGCTTGGTATCACTAACAACTGAATACACCTCCCACGCCTTTGCTAACAACAAACAGCCACCCAGCAGATAACCAATGCTTCGTCCACCACCATGAGGGTTTCCAAAACAGCACAACTACCGTATATATCACCATTCATCCCCCCCCCCACCATTCTCAAACCCGAGTATCTAATCGTCCGATCCAGCCTTCCAACCCCCCACGCTCGATATCGAAAGCATCAAAAGCTACCTGCCCAGAATCTCACCACTCACCCCCCTCAACCATCCTAATTCCTCGTCCCCCGCCGCTCATAATACACCAAATAAGGAGTAGAATCATCTTTCCCATACAGCTTTTTCCTCTCCTCCGGATACTTCGGCCCAACCTTGATCGGCCTGACCAGAGTATCATTGCACTCCCACCAGCTGTCCGGATCGCTGCTCCGATCGTCCTTGACATACTCGATGTAATGCCCCGACTTGGTCGTCTTGCCAATGTGCATCGTCACGGCGTAGCAGTCGTACACCATGTCCCCCTCGTAGTGGTGGTAATCCTCCTCCGGCGCGTCCTTCTGTTTCTTCTTCGGCACAGGCTTCCGCGGGGCGTGTTCCGTCTCTGGGGCGGCAAAATACGGACGCATGTCCAGCCCCTGGATGGGAAACTTTACTATATTTTTCAACTTGGTCTGGTCCTCCACGCCCGCGCTGCGCTCAAAGCAAAAGACGAGTCGGTCCGGCAGTCGCGCGAATTTCCGGGCTCGGCTGCGGTCCTTATTCGACTTACACTGACCACACGTAGCGCCGTCCAGCTTTTCAGAGCTGGCGCTGTAGTCGAGCAGCTCGCGCAGGGTGGTGACATGTGACGCTTTGGGTGAAAAATGAAGAATTCGCAGGTCGGAGACTTCAAAGGTCTGGAATTCGTGGTTGCAGTTGGAGCAGGTGTTGATGTAGACATCCACGCCACGGAAGTACTTGGTCACCAGAGAGTGGTGAGTTTCGATGTACTTGTCCCAGAACTTGACTGCGTTTTGAAGAGGGGTGCCTTCGCGAGGGGTATACTCGTTTCGCACTTGTTCTTCCCGATCTCGACGAGTGTTTGTCTCATCATCTATGGTCGCGAGGATGAAGTGGTAAAACTCTTGTGCGTCATGTTGATTGGGCCCACCGAAAAGGTCGTTGTCGTTGTTGGTGCCTATCGATTTGGAATGGATATAACGGACATATTGCTATAAGCAATGTTAGCCACTGCTGCTCTGAACATAGTTGGACTGTTTTCACGCACCATGAAGGTCTTTGCTTGGATAAACTTGAAAGATCCGGTGTTAATCCACTGGAAGAGATTCTCCAAGCATTTCATCAACAATTGTGGGTTTGCAATGTTTTCTTCCAGCTTTTTGGGAGCCTTGTATTCGTCCCTCCACGATCCATCGTAAATCTCTTGGCAGAAACCAGGAGTGGCAAACAGTGATTGAAGTGAACTGTTGGCGAAGCAATGGTTCCCTGGGTTGTGGAGGCCGGTGCGATTTTTCCTCAGTGGGCGCCTTGGGTCAGCAGGGGCGGCAACACCGGCCACTTTGGCTAGAACCGGCTCATCCGACAGTCCACTATGACTGCGCCGAGGAACTGCAGGGGCGGGACGAGCCGGTGGCGATGGAAGGGAGCTGTAGAAGTTCTGTTCACGGGATATTCGATCATAGAGTGGGCTCTCCGGACTTTGGCTAGACGGCGACGCTTCAGCCGAAGAAACCATGGACTCCTTGTGCCCTGATACTGGCGGGTAGCGACGTAGAAAGTCTTCGGTTGTCCGGATGGGTATTATGGATGTGGGATCGGAAATGGTCTTTTCCCAACGTTTGGCTTCCTCGAGATTCTGGATGGGTCGCGCGGCATACTTCTGTTTTTGATTCAAGAATGACTTGGTCATGGCAGTCGATGTCTGGTTGGCATAAGGGTCGATGGTCGATGATGTCTGTAGGCTCGCCTTTCCAACCATGCTCGTCCAGGCGTCTAGTCCGCCTTCGAGCAATTTGGGCCGCGACTTGGCAGCTTTATCGCCAACAAAATCATAAAAGCTGAGGGCCCCGAAGAAGTTGAAGACGGCACGCTCCACGCTATTTGATGGTGTTGGGGGTATTACGGTTGAGCTCTGGTCATAGAAGACCACCAGATCAAACTCGAACCGTTTTTCAAAAAGCATTTGCTCGCTCGAAGGCGCAAGTATCATGCTGTTGACAATGTCCTGGCCTGAGATATGCGGCCTAGACAGTACCGCAGGCTCCACGCATATCGTGGCCTGAGATAAAATGTGACCCTCGTCGAACTCTTCACGGCTCCTGATGTCCACTATTAATATTGATATCTCCCTGGAGCCTGCCTGCTGGTACTGGAGCAACTCCTTGACGGTAATTGTTTCGTCATGGTAGCCAGGCAACGATAGTTTTGTTCTCTTGTTTGATGTGGGCCTGTCGAAGCTTTGAGCTGTCGAAAATATCTCTCCTGTCATAGACGGCCTGAGGGCCTTGGCGATATTGATAGACGACACTGAGCCTGTTCTGGAGAACATGGCTCGAGGGGTACTGGAAGGCAGTGCGGCTGCCTCTTTCGACACGGTTCCCCTGGGTGGATTATAAATGGCATCTGGCATCCGAGGTAATCCCCCCAGAGCCGTTTGCGAAAATGGTGGAGGTGGACTGCCGGGTACTGCCGTACTTGATGGTGACACGATCGGCTGGGTTCGGACACGAGGGTCCTGAGTAGTCTGTGTTGTGCTTGTCCTCAGATTTGCAAACCGCTGGGCCAATTCCTGGGCTTTGGCTGAGGGATCAGAGACTGCATTGCCATGAAGACCCTGTGGTTTAGGGCCTACCATCGGTTTCGTTCTTGGAGGCGACAGGGGGGTAGACGGCGAGCCGTTTGTTGCACTGTTTGTCCTTTCAACCCCATTTCCTTTGAGAAAATGCCCCCCATTCAGGCTCTGCCTCGGGATTGCTGGTTGAACACCTGTCCTCGCATTGTCCGCCTTGATTTCCACCTTAATTCTCTCAAACTCAGTATGCGTAGCACCTAGCTGCTTCAACAGACGAGTGTACCGCTCATGGAGGGCCCTGAAATCCCTCTGCATCGACACCCATCCTTTGTTCTTCTTGATGAGGTCCAAAGCAATAATATTGGCCCGTATATAGTCTTTAAGAGCGAGGTCGGGACGGCCAAACGTCTTTGATGATTCGGCCTGGCGGAGGTAGTTCTCGGCCATCTGCACAACTCGTTCGATCGGGGCATGGGCGTCGAGGTCAACCTCAACCGAAGTGATGTCGTCAATGTGTGGAAGTGGTCTTCTTGGCCCCTTTCCACCTCCATTTGAAAGACCATTTGTTGGCGCCGCGCTCGAGGATGCTGCATGATCCGTCATGGTGACAGACCCCGCCATGAGGAGGACGTTGGAATGTAGAGGGTGTTATGTGAACGTGTCTTCGAACACTCGAGAGCTTCAGTTATGGCTTGTGGCAGAGAAGCGGATACGTGGGTGGGAGGTCAAGTCGTCGTAAGCAGTCGTCGAGGGCATAAGGTCGTTAAGAGAGAGCGGCAAGTTGGGTGGAAGGCGAAAAGCGAGGGGTGAAGCTGGGGCGGAAAGCAGCGCATTCTTTGTCTCGAGATCAAAGGGTTGTCCATCCATCCATTGTTTGCGCGGTGGGGGATCCCGCCCGTGGAGTGTGTGTCGTGGACGTTGTGACGAATGCGGTCGTTGAGATGGTGGAAGCCCACTGTCGTTCAGACCCCGGCTCCCCGGTCATCGAGGTACTTGCAGCGTCTTGGCGCCCTGGTCTTGGGTGAGCATGATGCCCCACATTACCTATCTTAGGTACCTACGTACCACTCTCGCTCTCCAACTGATAACTCTCAAAGAAAAGGCACGGGCTGCCCGTCTTGGGACCTATAACCTCTGAGAAAACAATGAGATTCACAATAATCATACACCATGCGGCCAATGGGGGCTAGTAACCTCATCTGTCTCTGAGATGCTTACACCTGCCCGGCACAAGCCACACCTGTAGATGGCGGGGCAGCTGTCACAAGCCACGGCGGGCTGACAGGTGCTGTCCACTGTTTCGCTTGGCAAGGCGAGGTCCTGGGCGGCCCATACGTAACCAACGGGCAGGCAGAGACATCCAGCAAACACACACCCATGCATAACCCATCTTTCATCCATCACGAACACACATCTACACCTCTTGGCTGGCGAGCGCGTAGATACTGACCGGGCGCAACTACTTTGTCTGGCATCGCCTAACTCTGCCAACTAGCTGCCAGGTTTATTGTCCTAATTCATCCCGAATACATACGCTACCGATATCCCCCCGCCCCAGCCCCCCGAGAGAAAGTTCAGTGTCCAGGCATCGCCGCGCCGGCTCTTTCAACACGATTCTAAAGATCATCTCTTACGATGATGGGGTGGTGGTCTTCCGGGGCAAACACTGCCCTGGACGAGCAGATAGAGAAGGCGACGAGCAGCAGTCTGTACGTGTTGCGTCATGCTCCCCGCCCTCCCCGCTGTTGATTGTGCGACAGAGCCATGTGCTAACGGCAGCGTTTCGCAGCGAGGATATCGCTCTCAACCTCGAGATTTCCGATGTGATTCGATCCAAGACGGTGCAGCCCAAGGAGGCGATGCGCTCGCTCAAGAAGCGCATCAGCAACAAGAACCCAAACACGCAACTCAGTGCGCTCAGTGTAAGAGCCGGTATGGGCATCTGCTGGTAAAACCGTAGCTGACCAGACGTCTAGCTCACCGACACGTGTGTCAAGAATGGAGGCTCCCACTTCCTCGCCGAGATTGCGTCGAGAGAGTTCATGGAAAGCATGGTTTCGCTGCTCAAGGCGGTTGGACCGGCGGCCGTCAATGCGGACGTGCGCGCAAAGATACTCGAGCTTATTCAGTCGTGGGCCACAGCCACCGAGGGGCGCTACGATTTGTCATACATTGGAGAGGTGTACCGGAATCTTCAGCGAGAAGGTTTCCAGTTTCCTCCCCGCGTCACCGTCGCCAGCAGTATGATTGACAGCAGTGCGGTATGTCTCCGGCGTGCGCGCGAGTCAAATCCACAGTAACCGTAACCCAAGCTGACATTTGATACAGCCCCCCGAATGGGTCGATTCCGACGTCTGCATGCGATGCCGAACCAACTTTACCTTTACCAACCGAAAACATCATTGCCGGAATTGCGGAAACTGCTTCGACCAACAGTGCTCGAGCAAGACGCTCCCCCTACCCCATCTTGGCATTCTTCAAGCTGTCCGCGTCGATGATGGCTGCTACGCAAAGCTTACAGACAAGCCGGCCCCTTCGAAGGGGAGCGGCTCTGGTAACGATCGCTCCTCGCTATACTCGTCGTTTCCCCACAAGAACAAGAGCTCGAGCATGCAACCGCGCAATGCTCGGGTTGACGATGGGTTCGATGAGGATCTCAAAAAGGCCCTTGCCATGAGTTTGGAGGAGGTTCAGAACCATAACCGCGCCTATGTCCCTCCGGTGAGCAACGGGACGCAAGCGAGCAAGCCAAAACCGAGTGGGCAAGCGGCGGCAACCAAGGCCTTTGAGGATGACGATGAAGATCTCAAAGCAGCCATCGCCGCCTCACTGGCAGATATGGAGGAACAGAAGAAGAGACATACCGCAGTATTGAAAGAACAAACCACAAATGTCGGCGCGTCTTCATCAACAGCGCCGCTGGCGCTCCCCAAGAACGATTATGAGCTTACGCCTGTCGAGGCGGAGAATATCAACTTGTTTGCCACGCTGGTTGATCGATTGCAGACGCAACCGCCTGGAACCATTCTTCGAGAACCCCAGATTCAGGAGCTGTACGACAGCATCGGCACGCTCCGGCCAAAGCTAGCCCGGACTTATGGGGAGACCATGAGCAAGCATGGTATGTCAAGTATGCTAATCCATGCCAGGTGTCCCCTGCTAACACAACACAACACAGACACTTTGCTGGACTTACATGCCAAGCTCTCCACCGTTGTGCGATACTATGATCGTATGCTGGAGGAGCGCCTGTCCAAAGCCTACAGCCAACATAGCATTGGTGGCTACAATCTCCCACCACCCCGGCAGCCTGCGGGACCATACCCGTCACTGCCAGGCAGCGTCTCAGCCCCAGTTGGGCCGGCCGAGAGTTTCTATACTGGCGAACAACAGCCGCAGGAGTATGGGAGGCCAGTCGGCCACCCCTCTTACCCGCAGCCAACACCCCAACCTCCGGCCCAGTATGCTCCTCCCTACGATAGACGTGAATCGGCAGCCGTACCGCCCAATAGCCAATATGCCCCACAGCAAGTTCCGCAGAGGACGGGAAGCTGGGCAGCAACACCATCTGCACCTCCATCGCAATACGCTCAGCAACCTAGCTATCCCACCGAGGTCGCGCAACAGCAGCCCCCTCAGACTCAACATGCTGCGCCAGCTGCGGGAGATTCCGTTGGCACTACCCCGACAGCCGACCCACATGCTTCCTTTTATTTCAACCCACAGCAGCAACACCAAGGGCAGCAGCCCGCTCCCTCTGCCCCTGATCCGGCAGCATCGCCGTACCCCAACCTGGCCCAGCCGATGCACTCTTCATACCAGCCCTCACTCCCCCAGACTCCTGCTTCGGCCCCTGCTCAGCCATCGCAACCACAGCAGCAACACCAAGCCCCACCGGCTCAACCACAACAACCATACTGGCAGCATCCGGCTGCTCAACAAACCGCTCTTCCGCCCGTTTGGCAAGCTCAACCCACTCAAACGTATCCGGGCTACAACCAAGAGTCTTTCCCGGCCGCTCCTCAGCATGCGCCTAAGCAGCCTGTAGTAGAAGAGAGCTTGATTGACTTGTGAGACATACCATGACTACGAGACGGTGTGATGTATGCGTAGATGGATGGATGGATGGATGGATGGCTTGGGAGGCGGGGTAATGATACGTAGATATGGTAGCTTGACTATGAGTAATGCGCTGAGAGAATGAGCTGTGACCTTTGTTTCTTATGTTACGACTGAACTGCCCGTGAAGTGTTGTTCTACATGGTAAAGGGGTGAAGTGCTGACGTAATAATATGGATGAACCAATTGCACCCTATCAAAGCTGCCCGTGGATCTGATCAGCGGAATCGAGACGCAATGCCACGTGTGAGAGCGCGGGTACTGTTATGGGTACTATGCTATGTAGGTAGGTTAAGATTCGACAATGGCGGGGGCTCCAGAAGCAGTGATTCCGTCACCGGTCCGGGGGGTTGGCATAAAGACAGAGGTGGGGTTGTGGGTGGGTGAGAGATCCGGTTTCTGAGTCACCTAGTTGCGGGTATATAGCGGCCCAAGTCATGATTTCTTGATTTCATCTTTCCGAGGGTAACTAAATCTCTCCACATTACATTATATATCATCAGTTACATTGTGTTGGTAAGCTGACGGGAGTCAGTTTCGGTCAGTTTGCGCTTACTCACCCCTCTTCACCACTTTGGGACTTTTTTTTCCCCATCTCATCTTCAATTTTCTTTTCATCCCATCTCTTATTCACCTCACTTTCATTTCATCTCATCTTTTTTCTAGTGGTTGAGAAAATTGAAAAGAAAAGAAAAAAAAAGATGCCAACTTACGTCCACCTCGTCCGCCACGCGCAGGGGTACCACAACCTCTGCCAGGAGAACCACGCCCTCCCGGACCCTGACCTCACCGACCTCGGCAAGCAGCAGTGTGAGGAGCTGTACAAGTCTTTTCCCTTTCACGACAAGATCACGCACCTTGTTGCCTCGCCGCTGAGGAGGACGATCTACACTTGTTTGCTGTCGTTCAACCCGTCTACTTCGCCTGCCAAACCGGCTGTTGTCGCCCTGCCTGATATCCAGGAGGTCTCCCCTTTTCCGTGCGACACGGGGTCTGAGCCGTCGAAATTGTTGTCTGAGTTTTCGGATGACAAGGTGGTGGATTTGAGGCTGGTGGAGGAGGGGTGGAATGATAAGGGGCCTGGGAGTGAGTACGCGCCTGAGCCGAGGAAGCTGCATGAGCGGGCGAGGAGGGCGAGGGAGTGGTTTAGGTATTTGGGGAGGGGGTATGAGGGGGGGGAGGGGGAGGTGAATATTGTTGCTGTGACGCACGGGGGGTTCTTGCACTTTTTGACGGAGGATTTTGAGGGGGTTGATTATGGGAGGGGGACGGGGTGGGGGAACACGGAGTGGAGGACGTATGAGGTGACTGAGGAAGGGGATGGGGGGGTGAGGTTGAGGGAGACGGGGGAGAGCTGGAGGAGGAGGAGGGGGAGTGCGGTGGGGTTGACGGAGACGGAGCAGATGGAGTTGAGGGCTGCTTTTGCTGGGGCGGTGGAGAGAGAGTTTGGGACGGGAGGGGCGATAGAGGAGGAATAGGGGGGGATGCGAGGCTGATTGGATGGTGATCGGATCGGGGAGGTGGTTGGATAATGGGTTGGTGGTGAGGTCTCCCGTGCGGCCGGGTCTTTTGTTCGGGTTGTGTGGAGGCGGGGACGGGCCGGGAAATGGGTGGATTTTCGGTGAGGATGTTCATGCTGGAGATTTACGGGCCTGTTCATCTGATCTACTTTATTCTACTGGTCCATAGAACGAAGTGCTTTGCGCCTAATGAGGCCTCTGAGTATATAGCATTGTGCGGCTTAGCAAAACCTAAAGGCGTTGGAAATGCGGCTAGAGATACAGATGTAATGATAGAGATCTATTAATATTATCTGACTGGGCAACACTCAAATGTGTACTTTGTATGACGTGGAGATGCAAATACCAAGCGGTCCTTAGTTGTGTGGATGCTTGACTTATGGCCCCAGTGAAGCGCGCGGCTATGGCTTACAAAGGTTGGTAGGTAGTGAGAACACAAATGCTCTGCTGCAACGACGCAGCATTGCAGGTCGTTTGGATTGAGGTGGTACTTCACTGTTGTTTGTAACTGTTCGAGTTCCATTCTATATGCGGAATCCATGGTTCATCTATACAAGTCCCGGCATGGTTCCGCCGTGCATTGCCGTGTTGGTGGAGTGTCATTAATTACTGGGCAATATGGAATTTGATGATGAAGAGGGCGAGCTCTGGAGGGTCTGGTGGCTTGCTAAGCTCAGCGCCACCATGCTCTGCTCCCGCGATGGCGTGCATGCGTCTTTTCTTCGAAGCCACGAAGCCCAAGAGCTCCGTGTTTCATTCAGGACTTGGGTTTGAGTCCTCCCGTCGGTGGTTGGTGAGCTGTTTCACGGCTGCAATCTCCCAGTGGAGGCGTGCAACGGCGGCGGCCTGATCCAATCAGGAAAGCGAGAATGCTCCTTCGGGCAGGGGTTGGACGAGCGATAACCAACGGAGGGGTACCTGCGTTAGCGCCAATCCTCGTCCAAAATATTCATCTGAAGAATGAGAATAATGGTGCATTTCTTGTACATCCCTGGTCACAGCGTGATCCTGTTCCCCTCCCCCGCGTCTGGCTGTGGTGAGCCACCAATCATGTGTCGAGATGGAAGTCAGGGTCTGCCTGCGGAGCCAAAGTGGTGGACCCCCTGCATCTCGGTTACTCCCTGCGAGCCAGGACGGCATCTTGTTCCGTTGGGGCCCCCTACCCTCCAGTCCTTTTTGTCGCGAGTCAACCTTGACGCTCATCCCCCCGGACTTCCATTGCGGAAAGGCGGCCTCTCCGGACAACTGTCGAAAGCTAACGACGAGCTATTCAGCCATTCACTCATTCTTTAGTCGCCCACAGCGAACAATAGCAACACTCCCTCGAATCAGACACCAACGCCAGCATTCCTTATTGTGTTTTACAAGGCGACACCTTGCCCACGCCTGATCTTTTTCCCCATCGGTCAACTTGACACCAGCGACTGGAATTCTGCCCAGCCGATCAAACTCGGGATCCATTACCTACCAGCCTGCCACGCCTGCCACCATCGTTCGGCATCACCACCGACCTGTGGACCGCGCGCCTATCCAAGGATACTGTTGGGTTTTTGGCAGTTGCTGGGAAAGGACTGGATGCCGGGCCATCGCGACTGTCGATCAACGAAACTACTTCCCACCCAGCATCAGCAATGCAACGATAGCCTTGCAGGCGACTTTCGAGGCCATCCGTGGCCGTGTTATCCTCCTCGATTTATCCGGCCCTCTTTCCTGCCGCCTTCTGACCTCCATTCTTTTCGGTCTTTTCGTTTGCTGGCAGGCATCCTTTCGCCTTCACGGTCGTTTGAAATCAGGAGTGTTGGAGCTCCTTGGTCGACCTAAGCACAGTCGACTCTCGCAGGCGAGGAGCGACTTTGTGCAAACGGCGGACTGGAGGCTACGATCTTTTACCACACTCCAACGTGCGACGCATTAGTTGTGTCGACGACATCTTTCGCCATTCTTTGGGTTTATCGACGGTGTCGATACCCTCACATTCTTTACCGGCTAGTCTGGGTATTTGCGCCTGGTTTGCGCAGTCAGTAGTATGGGTTTCTTAAGTCACAAGAGAAGGGATGTTGTGGTCCAGCCAACAGAGAAATGGGACTTCATTGTGAGTCAGGTACCCCCTACAACAGGGCTGGGTAATGCTAACGCAATACACACCAGAGCTTGAACGATTTCAAGTCGACCTCATGCTGGGCGCCCTTCGCCTATGGGATTCTCATTGCTTCCATGTTTCTATCCCTGAGTGTCTACGCTGTCGATGGATTCACAGCGTACCAACTCCTGGCATTCAACAGGTGGTCTTCCCAGATCGAGCCGGCTCAGTTTATCCCATTCGACGTCACCAAATGGGTTTTCGCCGGCTGTATCATCCTCTCTGTGGCGAATCTTTGCTACGAACATCTGCGTGCTAATCGAATCATGCGGAGAGGAAGTGTTGCTGAGTCCTTCCTCGATCACATTGCCCAGCGCATGGAGTGCCTCCGACCAACCAGCGGTTGGAGGAGGTTTCTCGTTTTCGCGGAACTAACCAAGAGCAAAAAGGGCGTCGACTACATCGCGCTCTTCACTTTCTTCAGCTTCCAGTCATGGATTCGAGTACTCCTCTGCTCCGGGCCCCGCCAGGTTCTCAACGCTCTCACTCTATACTCCATCTTCAGCGCGAAGCTGAATATACAGGGAGATAACTTTGATGCCTCACTGGCCGATTTTATCGACAAAATTCAGGCTCTTGCCACTGAAGACACCAGGCAGTCTGTCATTCTCTGTGGCATGCTCTTCACCGTCATCGTCTGGATCTTTTCGTTTCTCTCGTTAGTAATCTCGGGGGTGCTTTTTGTGCTGTTCTTGTGGAGTTATATCCCACGCGAGGATGGAGGTTTGACGGGATTCTGCGAGCGCAAGGTCAACAAACGTCTCAAGCAGATTGTCTCGGTCAAGATCAACAAGGCGATGGAGGAAGACGAGAGACAGCGGAAAAAGGCGGAACTCAGGGCGGCCAAGAAGAACGGGGAGAACAGACCGGTCACCATGAAGCCATCGCTGCCCGTTTTCGTCGACGATAATTTGGCCGAGATGCCAAGTTTGAAGAGAGCCGAAACATTCATGTCTATTTCCGAGAAAACCGACCGCCCAAGTACTCCTGGCAGCTTTGAGATGAACACTCTTGGACAAAAGCGACCCGTTCCATCTCGATCTGGAACTACAGCGACATCCGTCAGCAAATACTCGGCCAGGGCATCTCTTCTCGGTGGAGCTGCCGCCATGGGTGTTAGTCGTTCAGATTCACCAGGCCCAGCGATGCCAGGCGGTTTCCCTCCCCCTGCCAGGACTGCGACCGCTCAATCCAACCGCAGCTACGCATCTGGCCAACAGCTCAACAGGATGCCTTCGAACGGTTCCAACCTCAACGCTGGCTACACCGCTAGTCCGGCAATGTATTCCCAAGATGCTATGCCTAGCATGCCGCCACCAGTCCGGCCACCAACCAACGACATGAACAGCTACAGAGGACCGGGGCCAAATCAGCAGCAGAATAGATGGCCTGCGCCCAATCAAGGCAGACCAGGCTATGACGACTATTCGAATGGACGGGCCAGTCCTGCCCCATCAACCATGTCATATCGCAATGGCCCAATGTCGCCCCCGAGAATGGGACCAGGAGGATATCCAATGCGTAGCGCGACGGGCCCAATGCCACCACCATTCCCACCGCAGAGGAATATGACAGCTCCTATTCAGCCTTTCCACCAGCGGACCGATAGCAACGGTTCGGGCATGTCAATGGGAATGGGTATGAGCGGGCCACCTCGTCAACCATATCATCAGCAAAGTGCTAGCAACAGTTCGCTGAGAAATATGATTATGCCGGGCGCCTACCAGTCACAAGGGGCCGATGAGTACCGACAGCCGACGCTGCCAAACCTTGCAGGGTTTGCCGCCGGACCGTCCCAGCCGCAATACAACGATGATTACCGGCAGCCGACTCTGCCAAACATCGACGTACCACAACAGAACGATGACTACCGGCAGCCAACTCTGCCAAACCTCGATGGGGTTGCACCAGCTTCTTCACGGGGCAATGACGAGTACCAATATACCAGTCGATCACTTACAGGGAGCAATAACACGCCTGCTCCCTACCCGGCAGAAGACGATGCTATGAAGTATGAGGATCCATCAAACCCTGGAAGGAGCAATTCACCAGGCCCATTGCAGACGCAAACAACAGGAGGTTCTGGGTACCTCGATAGGTCCAACACTGGGAGGAGCAACTCACCCGGGCCGTTCCAAGCGCAGACAGCTGGCGGTCCTGGATCCCTTGACAGGTCCAATACTGGGAGGAGCAACAATTCTTTCCAGGCGTACCAGCCTCGAACCACTGATGTTCCCAATGAGTATCTTACGAGATCCGACACGATGAGGAGCGACTCGCCTGGCCCCTTTCCAGAGCCAAGCACCAGTCAATCTCAGTCTGGGGATCAGCGAGCAACGACTGCGAACGCCATGACAACCGACTTGGCTTCCCCAGCGCCTATTTATCCGTCGACTACTGGCCAGTCTGACTATGTGAGCAGGTTGGACCCAGGACCAGCATCAACCACGGGTCAATCTGCGTACTTCAGCACACTGGACCCGGGCAGAAGCCAGTCACCGGAACTCGACATCTTCGCTGCCCCGGCTCGGGCCAATACCGTATCAGGGGCATTCTCCCTGGATGACTACGATTATGATCGGGGTCCCCAACGGGCTAATACAACCGTTGGTAACATCACGGACAGCAGCTCTCGGGATGTTGCTCCTCGTGGCAACAATACCAATAATGGCTGGAGCGACGACCTCGAAAAAGGCAGCCAGTCAAGATACTGAGCCATTTGACGAGTTCTCACGAAATTTCCCACCCAGTTTTCTTTCATTTTGTTTCTCACAGTTGTGCAAAATTTCAACGAACGATATAAATGTGGAGATGATGGTTTCTTTTGATCTCTTCTTCTGATCTGAGGTCGATGACCTCTTTCTTCTTTTCTCTTGATTTTCTTTTGGCTGGAACCAGCGCCAGCGAATTTGTACTTGTACATACTACTACCCACTTGTATGCATATATTTGACCTTTGCATCTTTTTACGTTCACTTACATATCATATTTATACCCCGGGGAGAAGGATTGAGGAAAAATAAAGGGGAGGCAACGGAAAGGGAGTTGATAGGCTTTGTGAAAGGGGGAGAGCTATAGATGGCGTTGAATGATGATGATTTTGCACTCTTTTACTCTATCTCGATTGTTCGTTGTGGCTGGTTTGGATACCGTCAAGTACCTTTGTGGTGCAAAAGGTGCGTGTATAGTGTACATCACTATCTAAATGGCCACCACCGCAACCCTCGTAGTCAGGTTCCGCTCTTGCCTTGTAGTGAGTCTGAGGCTTTAGTTGATGCCCCCAAGACATCACCCGCCGCCCTGTGCCCATTCTCTAGATCAGACAACTCTTGCCCATCAGAAGTTGGGGCCGCCAGGCTTTGTATTGTCGTTGCTCGGCCAAGCTCTTGGTTTCTCCTTGCCACGGCTGCGAGCAAGTTCTTTTTCTCCAACTCTTTTGCCTCCAGCAGCTTTCGCTTCTCGATCTCCAACACCTTGTCGATTTGCTCTGGGGTCCTCAAGGTCTTTTTCTCTTTTCCTTTTATATTTATATATATATATATATTTTACAAAGAAAGCAGAGTCTGACCTGACCGAATACCCCAGCATTCGCACTCAACCAAGTAGACAAACCCATCAAGTCACAGCCACCCAAGGGGGAAACTTCTTCCTCACCGGTTTCGAAACCGAGACCTGGGGTGACAACAACCCCCGGCTCCTACCTCTGTCTCGAAACCCCGTCTGCCAAAGCAGACCCTTTCACCAGGTGGCTGGCTCAACTCGGTCACACACGCTTACGACCGTGTCCTGGGCCGGTACATCGGGTCCGGGGAGGTAGTAGATCAAGGCACGGGCGACAAGTCCTACAGCAGCAGCGACCAGGTCAACCGCGCCAGCAATATCTTTGTTGCCATCATGGCCTCCGCGCTCCCGGTGCTGTCCATCTATAGGCTGAACAAGATCAAATCTAGCGAGGCTCGTATCGGCGTCACCGCCGCTTTCACCGTCACCCTCGCTGTGTTGATGGGGATATTCAGCTCCGCCAAAAGGTCCGAGATGATTGCAGCAACGGCTACGTAAGTAAGACCTCGGCGAAAATTAGCTCGCTCTCGTATACTCGCTAATGCTTGGTTACTTGCGACTTTGGCAATGATAGTTTCGCGGCAATCGAAGTCGTCTTCATCGGGAGCGCTCTAGAAGCAAAGGGGGACAAGTGATTAGAGGATCAGTTTGCTCTCTTCAACAGCACGGCAGGTATCAACGGGATTGCCAGCACATATCTCTGCCATTAAATTACCATTACATCTGCTCCAAAGGTCAATGCTGCCTACCAAAACACAAAATGGGTATCACACAAACCGCACTACAACTCATCCCTTTCCCCCTCCTGCCCTCCTTCCTCATCCCCCTCCCCCCTCCCCCTTCTCAACTCCTCCCCCAACCGCTCAATCAACCTCTCCAAAATCCACTCCGCCTCCTCCTTCCCCCCCATCAACGGGCTCTTACTCCCCACCCAGCTCCACGGCACAACCTTCTCCGTCACTTTTGCCTCCCCCCCCTCCAACCCGCCATTCGGCCTCCCACCCCTAAACTTATCTCTCTTCGTCCTGACATGTGTGCTCGCCCTCCCGTGCTGGCCAGCATCGCTCTCATCCTCCCCGATCAACCTCAGGTACCATGCCCACTCCTTGAACGAGTACTTTCTCGGGGGGTGCTCCTTCAGATGCGCCGTCACGCGGGCGATTTCGTCTATCAGAATGACCAGATAGTCCTGCTGGCGATCTGGCAGGGTGAAGGGGGCTGATTTCCTTCTTTTTCTCTGGCGGAGTTGTTGGTCGCGGGGGTGGTTCTCATCGGCGGTGTTATCGTCAATGTTTTTATTATGGGCATTATCATCTTGAAATGGGGGGTTGAATCTAACCCTGGGGGAAGTAGGCGAATTTGATGACTCGGCCTGGTCCCGCTGGAGGGCCGTCTCAGCGTCGTTTTCTTCTTCCGAGTCTGAGCTCGAGTTGTCGCGGTCTTGCGCCTCGCCTAAGATGCCAGTGGGGGTTTCTTCAATGATTTCATCCTTGAAGAGCACGCCGAATGACAGGTGCTTGAGAAAGCGTTTGAGATCCTTCTTGAAAGGGCGTTCACTAGGGAGGATGGTAATGGTAGCAATGGCGTCTGTGGCGTCACGAATCCCCTTGACGACCGTATCCCCCGCGTTGGAGATCAAAACCGTCATCGTAGGCAATGCTAGCAGCGCCCAAAACACCCAAAATGATTTCCCCGCGTTGGAAACTGGGACAATGTCGCCGTAGCCGATTGTCGTCAAGCTCACAAAGCAAAAGAATATCCCGTCAAAGTACGTCCAGCCTTGATATGCTTCCTCGCAGGCCTGGAATATCCTTGCTCCCCCTAGCCACAAGGCAGCCCAGGTGCAGGTCGAGATGGCGGTAGCGTACCACCTCCTCTTTCTTGACGTCTCCTTTTGGATGTCTCTCATCAACTTGAACTCCTTTTCACGTCTTTCGAACTCGGTCAGGCCGCGATCAACCTCTGAGGGCGTGTGCTTGAGCTCATCACCTTCTTTGATAGGCACCAAAATGCCATCCTTGCCCTTCTTCGTCATCCGCTTCAGCATCCGCCGCCGCCTCTTCTCCACCATTCGTGCACTCAGCCTTCGTCTCCCACGATCCAGCACCAGACTGCGGATTGAACCAATAACGAGACCAAGGCTGATGATGCCCACCAGAGCAAACGGCATGACCAGCCCCTTTCCCAAGGCTGTTTCCGGGGAGAAGTCTCCGAACCCCACGGTGAAAAGGGTAACAGCTGCCCAGTATACGGCATCGAGATAGTTCCATCCTTCGATCCTACCGAATACCAGCGCTCCAAGCAAGAGGTAAAAGAGCAACAAGATAGTTTGCATCATCAGTGTCCTTTGGCTAGGGGTGAGGACGAAGTCCTTGGGGTAGTGCTCTGTCTGAGCACCGAGGAAGGTGATGAGCATGAGGGAAGCAACCAGGAAATAGAGAGCGGCGCCGTAGATGCCATAGTAAAAGGCCTGTGACCAGATGTACTGGCTTGTGGGTTCAATGATCAGGGGACCTGAGGCAGTCGCGGTGAGAGCGATCAAGCATATGGAGGATATGTACCATCCCACAATGGTCACTGGTTGGGCGATGGAGAACCTCAGTCGCTGTGTCATGTTGAGGAGTAAGGCCATGTTGGCCATGAGCGCAATGAGCAGCTGGATAGCGTTGATGATGGTCAGCCATACCGGATCCTTTATGAACGGTGCTGCATCGATGTCAGACCCAGGGAGGTAATTTTGTCGCCATGGCCTTGCCAGGGCGCAGATGCTGAAGGCTGATGCGACTGGACCAAGGGTTCCTGCTATCATGGGAAAAGCAGAAGAGGCGAACCACCACCGGCTGAGGTAATGTTAGTGATAGTTCCCTGATATCGTCGTATCCGTCCGCACAGAAACTAACCTCGGGTCTAGATGCATATGCTCATGTTCTTGCTGTTTTGGCAGCTGCTTGCCGTCGGGATCAGCTGCACGAAGATGCTCATCGATCTTTTCCCCGCTTGCATCGTTCATCTTGTTTGTACTCTCTCAGGCCTTGTCAGGGCCCGGGAGTCTGGATAGTATCGCCAAGACTCATATCTGGAAGATCTGGAAAGCTTGGGAGTCTCGGCCCTTGGTATAGAAGACAAACATATGCATCGGGCGAGGGTTCGGGGCAGACAAAGAGCATGGCATTCCAGGCCTTGGACGATGCGAAGTTGGGATGACAATGACGTCGTTGCCGCTCCTGCCCGTTGAGAGCCGGGGTAACGATCTTATCGGATGAAGGACTGTGATTGGTCACATCTGTTTGACAACTTTGAGCTCGACCACACACAGTTAACCATTTTTGTCTGGGCCAAAAACATCACCAGACTCGCATCAACTAGGTTGGTAAAAGCAGGAATGGAAACTCTGTGATGAAGTGGGGATGGGAAGGCTAAGAACATTTGTCTTTCGAGAATTCTTTATCGATGTTGAGATGGCCGCTAGGAGCGAGGCGCTGGCGTCCAGCTCTCACTTGTAGAGTGATTTGCAGATCCCGTTTCTATAGCACCAATGATTCGATTGAGATTGTTCAGGTCAAGTGTAGATCAGCTGGCGAGGTAACTGTGAGGTATGTCTGCTACACTTCATCAGGCCGGAATCACCAGCTGACCGAGCCAGCCTTCACAACATCGCCAAGCATGCATCGACAAAACCTCTGGTTATTGTCATACCTCCAATCCCACATACCGAAGGAGATCCCCATAGCTCGCTCCCACCATGGCTCCGCGAGTACCCAGCAGCCATCATCAACTACCGGTGGAACAATGTGAACGACCAATCAGAATACTCACCTCTCAAATGGCCAACCCCAGTCCACGACCTGACCTTTGCCTACTCCTGGCTGTCAGCAAACCTCGGTCTTCGCCCAGAGAAAAAGAAGCAGATACTTGGTCGCCCTGCCTATGTCTATGGTTCCTATCTGGGCGCCACTCTAGGAGCTGGCCTAGCCTTTACAGAAGCCCACAACCCTTTTCTCAACCTTGGCCAAGGTGGCATGACCGTCCGTGGTCTTATTGCTCACAATGGGATCTACAACTGGCCCATGTTCCTTCCGGACCATCCAATACACAGGTACAAACACAAGCCTCCCAAACAAGGACGGTTACGGCTGGAAGTCGAGGAATTCGGCGAGAACACAGCCTTTGGTTTCCTCTACTCCCAAATGCCCTACCTCTTTCCCTCGCCGTCAAATCTATTTGATCCGTTCGCTTCGCCTACGTTATTCTTCCAGAATGCGCCGCTGCATGTACCGGAAGATTTCTTCAACCCATCCCGATTCAACAACTTGCCTCCAGCGTCGCCAGTTGCTTCAGCAGTCGACAACTTCCTCGCCGAGGCGGGTGTTCCTGAGTCTCAGCCCTCGCAATCTGACGACCCATCTTCTTCGCCATCAGCCAATACGACACCGTTGCCAGAACTGACATCAGAGGAAATCGATGCGGTCCTGGCCCAAAAAACAGCTGAAGCAATGGCAGCCCGTCCTCCAAGAAAGGCGCACTTGATCTTCCCGCCACGAAAATCGACCCTTCGAGTTCCGGAGACGCTGCTTCTGTTCGACTCTGACGATGTCCGCTCTACAGGAAACCACAGCGATGAGAAGATAATACCACCCAGAAACTCCTTCAAGGTTCAGGCCATGGAGTTGGCGGGGCTCATGAGACGGAGTGTGAGCTTTTTGGAGTGCCAGACATTGGCGAAGGAGGGCGATGAAGAATTTGCGGTGCAGGAGGCAAGGGACAGAGAGGCCCGGAAGAGAGTCAAGACCATGGAGCTCAGCACACAAGCCAAAGAGCAGGAGAATGATGATTTTGGAGAGTGGGGACTAAGGAGGAGCGAGGAAGCTCTGGCCGGGAAGTGGCTGAAGGAGACCATCAGGGAAGATGAGGACTGGGTGGAAGATAGGAGAGCAAGATTGAACTTATGAGCGGCATATATAACAGCAAACTAACAATTACAAAGAAAGGCCAAATCACCATTAACCCATTAATCGTGAAAATTCAGGAATAACTCAGCAGTACTCCAACAAAACCCCTGATTTGGCAGCAACTTTTTCAGTCTACCTTATTCACCAACCGGCTGCTTGTCAACTTCACCTACCGCCCACCATAAGGTAACAGCCACCTTCCTATCGCGGCTGCTCACCATAAGCATGCCCATAAGTCACACCATTCTGATGCGTCTCAATAGCATCATCCGTCACTTTCCCACCATTACTCGTCCCAATCATCTGAGCGTTCTTTCGTCTCCATCTCATCACCAGGAAGACCAGCGCTCCCAAAATCAACAGCCCAGCAACACCAGCCCCAACTCCAATCCCAATCGTCGCCCCCTTGGACAGCCCGCCGCCCCCTTCTACTGGCTCTCCAGTTTCCGTCGAAGTCGGCGAAGTGGCCCCATCAGCAGTGTTGCTAACCGAACTCTCCCCTGCAGTAGCAGTCGCCGTCCCGGCCGTCGTCGTTGTGTCAGAGAGAAAACTCGTCATCGGCTCCGCAATCTTGACCGTCGCCGTACCCGTAAACGTCTCACTATCGACCTCGATAATCCTCCCGCCCATGCCCCTCTCAATCTCAAAACTCCCACCCCCCTCCTCACATGTACACTTGCCCTTCTTGTAATCATCCTCGCAACAAAACGTCTCTTGACTGCAAGCAGCCAGTTTCCCATCGATGTTATCGTCCGCTGTACCACCCCGATTAGCCCCTTCTCCCCAAATCACCACCAAGAGTTGCGTGTCACTTACTCAGACAAACACCCCCGCAAACAGCATTATTCCACCCCGGGCTCGTACACGCCCCCCTCTGCACCTCTCCCAGCGTGATATTCGGGAAACTCTTTGTCTCCGTCGTCGCAATGCAAAGCGCGTTGCTGAAGCAAGTCCATCCTTGCGGGCAGCAAAGCGATATCTCCGCGCCGAACGGTTGGCAGGGGTAGTACCCCAAAGCGTGGACCTCGCCGGGGAAGTAGCAAGGCGCGTTTTCTGCGGCGTATGCTCCTAATATCGCGAGGAGAAGCGCGGCGGTGATTGATCGTATTGGCGGTGCCATTGTCAACTCACTATTTCTGAAGTAATCGCTCTTGTAAGGTAGGTACAAAACAACGAAAGCAGAACAAGCAGATATCGCGACAGCTCTTCAAAAACACCAAAAGAAAAAACCATCAACCACACTTCCTCCAGAAAAAAAGGCGCCCCCGAGGGGAAGGGGGGAGGGGGGGGTTCTTATACAATGTGACACGCCCCAGAAATGGAATCTAAACCTGCATCAAGCTGAACCCGATGAACAGCCCAGCCCCAGGGCACAACCGCAAGGCTCTACCCCCTACCTACCTACACCTTTTGTCCCCCCTCCCCCAAAAATGAGCCAGAGAGAGATAATTGCCAAAAACCGATAAAAAAAAACGCCTCAGCTCAGAAGCATCAGTTCAAGACAAGCCTAGCTCCCAACTGCAAGCCCCCCAAACTATTGGCGAGTTAAAGTCGTCGTGCAGAAATGAGGCGTTTCCAATACCGCCCACCACCACACCACACCCACCCAACCTGACAGGCAGGAGCATGGCGCAGTTCACCACCTAGATACCTAACACTGCCTGTGTTACTTGATCGTTTGGCAGGTAGGTAGTGTAGCACCTGCGCGACGGCAGACAAAAGGACAGGACATGTGGAGTAACATAGGTACCAAAGCAAAGATTGAAAGAGAAGAAGAACAATCGCAAGGACAGAGTCGCAGCAGCCTCGTTGGCGAGACCCTGGAACAAAATCCTGGCGCGAACCAATGTTCGCTCGCTCCCAAAGCTGAAAAAGCATCACCCCCGAAATGGACTAAAGCGGGGAGAACCAGGAGTCAGCCACGATCGATGTGATGCCCTCCACCCCAACATCAAAAATAATTCTTTGCAAGGAGATAACGTCGATGCAGTCCAGAAAATTGGATACTGACAGGAGAAAAACGCAAAAAATGGACTCGGATACCGGGAGTCGAACCCGGGGCTGTTGAGAGAACAGACACTTCTGGGAAGTGAGAGTCAACGATGTTACCGCTACACCATACCCGATTAGAATCGTGAATGGTCCGATTTTTGATGATTGGTTCCACAGAAACAGCACTCAAAGTCAGTATCACCTTCCCCACACACAATGTCAAAAAGTGGAACAATGCAAAAGAAAGTGACGAAAAAAAAACATACAACACCAGGGATTCCCCAGTGGTCACCCACCTGAGTACTAGTCCGGCGATCAGCTGTTTGACTCGGGCAGAGCGGACGGGATGCCGTATTCTCAGCTGTCTATGGTCGTATGTGCTCATCGACATCAGATTTTGGGTATATATGCCACAACTAATCCCCCCTGTTCTTCTCTCTATGCCCCCTCTCACACACTGAGACGAGTTTGACTATCATATTCCATAGTCGTTTCTACCCACAGTCCTCCATTACAAGTATGCCATAGACATTAACAATTATCATCACCCTTTCCCTACACCCCTTCTCCAACACTAAACCTCCGGTGTACCTCCTCTATTTTGACTCCCATAACCCGGTGACCTCGCACCGCTCATCGCCCATCTCAAACTCCTGTTCAAGCTCCTCAACGACCGTGCGTCAAGTTCGTACCATATCTTTGGCACGTCCAGTTCGTTGTAGCCATGGTGTTCGGCCATCTCTTGGAGCGGGCCCTGTGGATTCAGGATGAGGACTGACCTCCCTCCTAGTTCTGGCTGACAAGAAGAGTTAAGTGCTATACTTTTGACTCTACGTTTCCAGTATGCCATTCCAAGTATGAATAAAAGCGCAACGCCGACTACTGAGCCAACTACTGCGCTGACCATGACCGTGTTGCTAGTGTGAATGCTTCTTTCGGTGGTTGATTCACCTGATCTGGTTAGAATTGTCTGTAAGATGATTACAAGAAGCTACTCACTAGTTGATATTGGGGTTGTGGTCGCGCTGGAGTCGAATATTGTAGTTCCTGCTACCTCGCTTGATGAGGTTGCTGTATTGGATATTGGGGTCGTTGATACCAAGCTCGAGATGGAAGACAGGCAAGATGTAGAGGTGTTGGGGGTGACAGGGGAAACGATAGAAATAGACTGGTTTCCATCAGAAATCGTAGAAGTCCAATATGTCGAATATGAAAGTTCTGTCGTCGATGAGCTAGATGTGTGTGGAAGTGTGCTGGTTGGCGTGATGGTTATACCCGAAGTCGTAGACGAGTGGTCTGTTGTCAACGACAATGAAGTTGTCATGAAACTTGGTCTTGTCGAGGGGGAGGGCGGAAGTGTAGGAAGACCGACAAGCGTTCCACAATAGTCGATGTATTGTTGAAATCCGGATAGAATAACCGTTCCCGGCTGTAGTTTTCCTTGGAAGTACACGACGCAATACCTGCAACCTTCGTAGAACTCTCGAAACGCCGAACCTGCCGCACAAAGTTCTGGCTTGTTCCCAATTATTTGTGCCTCAGTGTGAGCGTCACCTGCAGATATGTTAGTCAAATCTCTGTACATTATATGGGGAGCAGGTTGTTTCAGCCATACCACAGACAGTAAAGCAAGATGCCGGTACGACGATGTCGCCATGTTCTTGTTCATGTGGCATGTCATGAAAGAGCCACAAGACAGTTCGATTTTTTCCAATCATCGTGACCAATCAGTCTCCCGCAGAGATGCCTCGAAGGGACATGTAGGAGCGCAGAGGATCAGCAGAGCCATTATCTAGGTAGCGCAGGTAAGGCTGGAGGCCCCTGGAGTTCACATATCGTTGCGCATGGAAGTGAAGCTGATGCTGAGGCTGAAGACTCCGAGCTGTCTTTGAACTGAGATGACCAGGTCTAAGACCCAAGTAACGTTGTGGACTCTACCTTGTCTTCGTCGATGCTGTCGGGAACGGACCGCTCCGGGAAATTTGGGGCGCCATTGTGCAGCTGCGACCCAGGTGGTTAAATGAATGGTTCTGGCTTGGCATTAAGTAGAGTTGGACAACACTCCTCAAAAACCGCATCGCTATTTTCCTTCTGTCCAAGTTAGCCTGATGTATGGGCTGGGTAACATCATGGCAACTGCCCCATTTCTCTCTGTAAACTCACCACAGAGAGAGAGCAAAGCCAATGCCAGGTAGGAGTCTGTAATATTGACTGATAGAACAACTCTCAGATCCACTGGCCCCCAAAATAACACTACTAGTAAACCAAGTGTTAGAGTCCTTTGCTCAGAAAACTGTACGAAGCTTTGAATCGTGTTTGCAGGAGGCCTACCACGACCGAGTTGTCATGCCCAGCCACCCCAAAAGTTCCCGTGGCTCTCAACAAGACCCTGATTCGGGGTTCGTCTTTTTCTGGAAGGTAGTTTGCTTGAGAGCTTTGTGATGATGAAAGTTTGCGCAAGTTTTCCCGGCTGCTTGGATTGTTTGCTTCGACATCGAGGCACAGCTAGCAACCCCACTCACCATTCACAATGTGTGGGGTGAGTTGAGCCTCAAAAGAGGCGTGGCATAGATAGGAATAGCCATTTCCTCAGATGTTTGGCTATGTGCTAAGTCGAAGTAACAAGGTCGCATCCAAACGGCCCTTAGATCGGGGTTGCCAAGCCGGGGCCGAAGTCATCGCCAAGACCGGCACGGGAGATGCCAAGAACCACTCTCGGATTGATGGGGCCGAGTGGGGCCGTGTCCGAGATTTGTTATGCCATTACTGAGGTGCTGAGGTAGCCGGTCCAACGTCACCTTTGAAGGCTCGTTCTAGAACCAACATCATAGACCTTTTACCATAAATAATTCCCTTTTTCCGAGAGTGAGGTTGCCACGGGAGGAAGTAGGGCTCAAAACGAAAACCATTCGGCAATTTCTAGAGAATTGTGAGGGGGTCAGTGGGGGTTTTGCGTGTTCGGAGATGTCAAGGAAAAACCGTTGCAAAGGGAGAAGCCAGATCAGTTATTAGTTCCGGCAAGTCAAGTGAAAGCAACACAGGCAGAAAACTCTAATCTTTGGTCCACCCCGAATCTTCCCCGTGCCTGCCTCTATCTCCGCGGGTGTCTTCCTTCCACATTGGATACAAGTTGCAATCTGCGGCACCTGATTGGCCCGATAAGTGTTATCGTGGCACTGATATCCGCTATCAAAGATCACCATCTCCCACGCTGCAACGTCTATGAATCCGCAAAGACACAGCAGTCCCGCGGTCGCTGGACGAAGTGGCTGCTGCTTCTCCGGCACCTGTCATGCGTCATTACATATTACACTATGCTCATTGGTACACCAACTGCTCATGAATCGCCCCTTGGAATCTGTCCGCGGCCGTCTTCACCCACCACCTGCACGGCTCCGGAGATGTGCATTTCCTTGATTGCCTCTGAATACCTGACGTTGATGGGAGATTAGATACCGCCCTTGTACGTCTGGCCAGATTCTCTGCCCACGATGATAGACCATGTCTACCATCCCGTCTTTCTTGTTCCTGTCCTTTCGTCTCTTCTCTTTCTTCTGGTATTCTCCTGGTTAGCTTCAACTTCACAACACTGATCCAGCCTCACCAATCTTGATTGACTCGGGTTGGCTTCTCTACGATTCTTATCTGCTCATTGTTCAATTGGCTTGTTTCTCTTGTGATAAACCCCATTCTGGACAAACCCCCTCACAGCCTGCCCACAATGGCAGTCGGGCGCAAGAGAATTGTTGTTGTTGGCCTGGGGATGGTGGGCATCAGCTTCATGTAAGCAGACTGCCGGCTTAATCTGAGTGTGGGACATCCCTAACATTTCGACTCTTCAACAGCGAGAAACTCCTCAAACTCGATGCCAGATCACGCGAGTACAACGTGGTAGTAGTTGGCGAAGAGCCACATTTGGCCTACAACAGAGTCGGCTTAACCAGTTTCTTTGAACATCGCAAGATCGAGAACCTGTATCTGAATCCATTAGAATGGGTATGTGTCTGTTCTTGAGCCCACGAGCAACACTGACACCAATGCTACAGTATACAGCGGTACCTGACGGAGCTCTCAGCTACCACCTGAACACCAAAGTCACCGAAATTCACCCGACCAAAAAGACGATATCCTGCGCCAATGGTGACGAAGTCGGCTACGACATCTTGGTTCTGGCCACTGGCTCCGATGCCCTGCTACCAAAACACACGCCCGGCCATGACGCTAAAGGAGTCTTTGTTTACCGGACTGTCGAGGACCTGGAAAAGCTCATTGCTTTCTCAGCAAGCCAAAAGGGCACAGTTGGTGCCGTAGTAGGAGGCGGCTTGCTGGGGCTCGAAGCTGCCAAGGCTATGATGGACTTGGAATGTTTCGAGAGGGTCAAAGTCATCGAGCGCAACCGATGGGTTCTCAGTCGGCAACTAGACGCTGACGCGGGTGGCATGGTTGTGGAACAAGTGCGAAGTCTCGGTTGTGATGTTTTGCTCAGCAAAAGAGTGGGCAGGATTGAGGTGACAGAGGACAACAGCGTAAAGGGGGTTCACTTTGAGGATGGCGAGTATATGGAATGCTCCACCATTTGCTTCGCAATCGGTGTCCGACCACGAGACGAGCTGGCTAGACTGTCGGGCATTCTATGTGCTGACCGTGGCGGAGGTATCGTTGTCGATGACAGCCTTCAGACCAGTCATCCAGACATTTACGCCATCGGGGAGTGCGCAAGCTGGCAAGGGCAGACATTCGGTCTGATCGCCCCAGGAGTGGAAATGGCCGACGTTCTGACATTCAACCTCACACAATCTCAACATCATCAACCACGATTATACAAACGCCCTGATCTGAGTACCAAACTAAAGCTGCTCGGCGTCGAGGTTGCCAGCTTTGGGGATTTCTTCGCTGACCGTGATGGGCCAAAGTATCTGCCTGCAAGAGCGAAGAAGAGGCCTGACTCGCCCTTATCGGCAGTCAAGGTCCTCACCAACGGCACCCCTCCGGCCCCAGTCAAGGCTTTGACGTACAAGGATCCATTTCTCAACATTTACAAGAAGTACATCTTCTCGGTGGACGGCAAATACCTTCTTGGTGGCATGATGATTGGCGACACCTCCGACTACGTCAAACTCGTTCCGTTGGTCAAGAACCAAAAAGAGCTCGACATGCCACCATCACAGCTTATCCTCGGGGCCAAGAAGGAGGGCGCTGATGATGGTGATGACCTCGACGATGACACCCAGATCTGCAGTTGCCACAATGTCACCAAAGCAGATGTTGTCAACACCGTCAAGGATGGCACTTGCAAGTCCATCGGGGAGGTCAAGTCTTGCACAAAGGCGGGCACAGGTTGCGGAGGTTGCATGCCTCTTGTGACTTCCATCTTCAACAAGACAATGAAGGACATGGGCAATGAGGTCAAGAACAACATTTGCCCTCACTTCATGTACAGCCGTGCTGATCTCTACAACATCATCATGGTAAAGCGACTAACAACATTCCAAGAAGTGATGAAGGAAGCCGGAGTTGATCCTGAGAGCATAGGGTGTGAAGCCTGCAAGCCGGTGCTGGCCAGTATCTTCGCAAGCTTATGGAACAAGCATGTCATGGACAAGCCTCACCATGGTCTACAAGAAACCAACGACAGATATCTGGGCAACATCCAGCGAAACGGGACATACTCGGTCGTCCCTCGAGTGTCGGCCGGAGAAATTACCCCTGAGAAGCTGGTGGTCATCGGTGAGGTGGCGAGGGACTACAAGCTGTACACCAAGATTACTGGTGGTCAAAGGATTGACATGTTTGGTGCCAAGAAGCAAGATCTCATTGACATATGGAAGAGGTTGGTGGATGCGGGCATGGAGTCTGGTCACGCCTATGCCAAGTCCCTCAGGACAGTCAAAAGTTGCGTAGGTACTACCTGGTGTCGCTATGGCATCGGCGACAGTGTCGGCATGGCTGTCCGTTTGGAGGAGCGGTACAAGTCTCTACGCGCTCCTCACAAGATCAAGGGTGGTGTGAGTGGTTGCGTGCGCGAGTGCGCCGAAGCTCAAAACAAAGAGTATGCCCTTCTTCTTCTCCGCTGACTTCCCATTGCTAACATTCCCTCTCAGCTTCGGCCTCATTGCCACTGAGAAAGGCTTCAACATCTTTGTCGGCGGTAACGGCGGTGCAAAACCCCGGCATTCCGAGCTCCTCGCCAAAGACGTGCCGCCCACCGAAGTCATTCCCATCCTCGACCGTTACCTGATGTTCTACATCCGTACCGCCGACAAGCTCCAGCGCACAGCTCGCTGGCTCGAAGCCCTCCCAGGTGGCCTCGCCTACCTCAAGTCCGTCATTCTTGACGACAGCCTTGGCCTCAATGCCTCCCTCGAAGCCCAGATGCAAGAACTGGTAGATAGTTTCTTCGACGAGTGGGCCGAAGCGATCAACAACCCCGAGATCGCTGCGCAATTCAAGCAGTTTGCTAACACGACCGAAACTCTCGAGACCATGGAGCTCGACACTGACCGCGGTCAACTCCGTCCAACTTTCTGGCCGAGTGACGCCTCGGCCAAAGAAGACTTTGCTGGGCTATCCAAGACATGGTCATCGTTGACGTGGCAGCCAATGCTTGAATCTTCCTATTTCAAGGGAGCAGACGATATCCCCAACGGCATCTCTGCCGCCCTCAAACGAGGTGACACCCAGCTCGCGCTGTTCAGAGTTAAGGGGAAGTACTACTGCACACAGCAGATGTGCCCTCACAAGCGGTCATTCATTCTGTCTGATGGTCTTGTCGGGACCAACTCTTCCTCTCCCAGTACCGGTGAGGCGCCGTATGTCTCTTGCCCGCATCACAAGAGGAACTATGACTTGTCCAATGGTGCTTGCAAGAATGACTCGGAGCTTTCTATCGCTACCTTTGAGGTGGAGGAGAGAGATGATGGAATGGTTTATGTCAAGCTGCCACCGGTGGAGGAGCTTGACGAGAAGTTGGGGACGAAGAAGTGGATGGTGAAGAGCGGGGAGGCGGGAGAGGGGCAGTTGAAGGAGTTAGATAGGAAACTGGGACTGGGAACCCCGGCGGGCGGGAACTGGAAGGGACATAGGGCGAAGAAGCCTGGGGTGAAGCCGCATGCGGAGAATAGGATGAGGAGGCCGGTGGAGGTCATGGCAGGTGGTGGGGGCTGTGGGAGTACACCGGACTGGTGAGGCGAGCTTATTGGGCGGTTTCTTTTGGATATTGATGGGATGGATATGTGCAAGGATGGGGGTATGGTGTCGGGAGCAATATCTTGATTTTTGATCGTTTTTGGATATATATTGATGAAACATTATATCTTCTTGCAATAGAGAACTTCTAGGACTGAAATGAGCGTACTGGTGTCATGTGGTACTTAGTGATGAGGTCTGCTGGCAGCGGACAGCAACGGGAAGATGAGAAGCGCCTTCTGCTTGTATAACCCTAACCCTCTTTTGACTTATACCCCCCACCTACAAGCATCAAAGAACCTCTTGCAAACACAGCCTCGCATCTTCATCGTACTGTCTAAAATCTAAGAAGATTTTGCCTACAGATACACTAGACTCTAGCCCGACTTCACAGGTTTCTTTGAAACCAAGATCATCTCGCATTGCTGCCCCAGATTGTCCCGGTTAAGGTAACCTAATTGCTCGGACGCCGCCATGCAGGACCCCCTGTCGCATTGGAACACTGGTACCGCGTGCGGCTGAGGTCTTGTCCTCACTGCCGATGAAGATGAAGACCGACCGTTGAAGATTTTGTTTTTTTAAATCTTTTTCTTTTTCTTCTTCAACATCGGTCACATACTCTCACTTTTTGTCACTCCTTTCCATGTATCATATGTTACTGTCCACTCTCTAGTATATGCCAGCACTTGACCTCCTCTTCCCACTATCCTGTTGACTTGGTTCATTCACGCGCGTTACTCTTTTGCTACTTACAAACACCCATGTCCGACTTTCGCGACTCAACCCCTGGCGGAGGAGGAGGAGGAGGGGAACACTCAGCAACAGACATAATAACCTACATCGGCGTCCCCCTGGCCGTCCTGGGCGTCCTCCCCATCCTGTACAACACCGCCGTCACCCTCGCGGCCCTCTCGCGCATCAAGCGCATGCTGAGGCACTCCCGCCTGACGGCCCTCACCCGCTCCGACGTCGTCAACCGCGTCATCGAGGTGGAACTCCCCCGCTATGCCGTCCGCCCGATGGATCGGTTTACCGACCGGGCCGAGTACTGGAGCATATCCTCGCACCGGTCCTCCATCCCGGGCGGGTCGTGGACGACGTTCAACTGGAGGACGAATGTCATTGGGCTGAATACCCAGCGAGTGGAATATGCTGATCAGCTGAGGCAGCCGCAGGTGGAGGTGGAGTTTGATCAGCTGGTTTGTTATCTGCTTGACTTGGGGGCGGTGCCGGACGGGTACGGGTGGAGGATGTTGAGGGGGAGTGGGTTGTGGACGCCGGTGGGGTGCACGTTGATGACGGGGCCGGATGGGAAGAAGGCGTTGAGTATTGCGCCGTTGGATGGGTCGGATGGGCATTTGAGTTTGGCGGTGCATTGGGAGGGGGGGTGGACGAGGAGGAGCTGGGGGGATTTGCCGCCTTATTGGGTACGGTTGCCCCCGCCGCCGGTGGTGGAGGTTGAGGAAGAGAAGGGGGGTGAGGAGAGGGGGGATTCGATCGAAGAGGTTGGAGGAACGGAGCATGCTTCTTGTGAGAGTCTTCACAAGACAGAGACGGAGACGTCTAGGCCGAGGACGCAGCAGAAGAAGTCGGGGTTGGAGAGTATACCGATTACGTGCCAGATTTCTACGGAGGGGATTGTTACTGCGCTGAGGCAGGAGGCGCAGTTGACTAGTACGATTAACCTCGACTCGCTGCCTATTGACCATATTCGGGTGCGGTCCTCTTCTTCGTCGGGAGCATGGTTTGCCTCCGCTGCGACGGCCTACGGGACCACTTCGCAGACTATCCTCTGGTCGTACAAGATCCCGGACGATATCCTTACCTTCTCTCGAAAAGAGACTGTCCCTTGCGGTGTTTTGGTCCTGCTCAACGTGGTCGAGCAATCTGCCACACCAGAATGGGCGACGACGTACAACGACAGCGGTGCGGACTTGGATCGGTTTACCGCGAGGGTGAGGGATCAACGAGCGGCTATGGCAGCCGAGGCAAAGCTACCACCTGCCCAAAAGGCGCAGGCAGCAATGGAGAGAGTAAGGAGGGAAAATGAGATGCGGATACAAGAGAGTAAGTTTCCCTCTTCCCACTCCACCTAGGTGACAAAGCTAACCTGAAATCTAGTGAAAGATAAACTCCGCCTCCAAACCGCCCGTCAAGAAACCCGCCTCCTCGAAGCCCTCCAATCCCCGAAATGGGACACCAAGCTTGTTGCTGAGCACAACCTGACCTGGCTCAAGAACCAATCCAACAGCAACCCCAAGGAGAAAGTAGCGCCCAATATGGACATGAAAGAGGTCGTCGGGACGCTGCTGTATCGAATGGTGTTGGACAGCCAGTTCACGGCAAAACTGTGTGCGATGCTGGATCTGTGGAAGAACTGGGCGGAGAATGGCGGGATGAGAAAGAGCGATTTGGAGAGGATAAAGGAGGAGCAAGTGATGTGGGCGTATGCTACATTGCTGGTGGCGATGATCAAGGATTGTACTGGGCTGGCGGAGGGGACGCTGGCGTTGGATTTGCAAGAGTGTTTGAGGGTTTGGAGGAATGTGAGGTTGGGTTAGGGGAGTTTTGTGGATGGGTTTGACTGTGTAGCATACACACACACACAGCCACGTGGAGTTTGGTCACCCGGGCAGTGAGGGGATTGTGTGTTCTCCCGTCTGATGGTGATGTTGGAGAATCGTTTCACAATGGGGTCATGTTTGGTGTTTTTGGGTAACCGGCGATAAGGCTGGACTGGTCTGGGAGGCGATCATCTCATTTTGCGGGAGGTCGTGCTTGCTGGTTTGGTCACGCACTTTAAAGCCTTACGCACGATGTTTTACGCAGGGTATGCCAGCAGGATCTCTGCTTCTCTTCTTGCCATTTTGTTTCACTGTGATATTGATGCCAACTTAACATGGTCTTACTTCGCAGCGTCAGGCTGCTTTGCGCGTTCTTCTCAGTCGCTCCAGCAACAAATTGGGCACTCGCCCAGTTCGTCCCCCTACAAGATGCCAACTTGACCACGCTTGACTCCGCACACGACCCTAATATCACAATCTCGTACAAAATCCCCAAGGGTGCTTGCAAAACAGCCTTTGACACACAGAAGCAGTATTCAGGCTGGGTCAACATTCCTGTTGAGCATCGGTCAGCCAGCTTGTTCTTTTGGTTTGTCGAAGCGCGAGAGCCAAGTTCGACGCTCACGATATGGCTGAATGGCGGGGCCGGAGGGAGCTCAATGTCGGGTTTCTGGCAAGAGAATGGTCCCTGTGAGGTGGTAGAGAAGGACAAAGATCACCTTGAGGTCAAGGCTAGGGAGTGGGGATGGGATAGGGCATCAAATATGTTGTATATTGATCTTGTGAGCTCTATTTTCTTGTTCTTAGCAGAGCCGTAATATTAACCCAATCCGTAGCCCTCAGTAGGCTTCTCCTACACCACCCCCATCACCAACGGAAGCTTCGATTCCTACAACGCAACGACCATCTTCCCTCCCGAACCTGTTCCCAAATGGAGCAGCCCCTGGGCATTCATGAACGGCACTTTCTCCTCCCCTTTCCCGCTAAGCACAGTCGACAACACCACCGCCACGGCGGACCTCATCTGGAACTTCCTCCAAACCTTTCTGTTAACCTTCCCCCAATACAACCCCCCGTCTAACTCCTCCACCGGGATATCCCTCTTCGCAAAGGGCACCACTGCCCCCCTCGCCCCCCTCTTCGCATCCTACTTTCACTCCCAAAACCTCGCCCTATCCAATGCCTCCCCCCCAAATGCCATCCTCCCCATCAAAATCTCCTCCATAGGCCTTCTCAACGCCTGCGGCCTCGATCCCTTATCCCAAGCCCAATCCTACGCAACAATGGCACTCAACAACTCGTTCCACCTCCCCCTTCTCACCCCCAACCAAACTGCCCCCATCATGGAAGCTTATAACTCCCGCGGCGGGTGCTCCGACCTCTTCCTCGCCTGCCGAAACCCATCCTCTTTGACAGAAGACGAAACCTCGCAAGTCTGCCAACAAGCCTGGCAGTGTGTATACAGCCTAACCATTCCCTACCAACAATTCACCTCCAGGTCCCTGTACGACATCAACTCCCCCTCCTTCGACCCCTTGCCCAACCAGACATATCTCACCCATCTCAACTCCCTCGAGTTCCTGACAGCAATCGGAGCACCAGTCAACTTCACAGACACCACCCCTCCCCCCATCCCAACCCTGCACGACGACCCCTTATCAGCCCTCACCTCCCTCTTGTCCCAAGGCGTCCGAATAGCCCTGATACACGGCGACAGGGACTACCTCTGCAACTGGTACTCGGGCCAATCCACCTCCCTGACCCTCTCCCAAACCCTCCCGCTCTACACACCACCACCCTTCAACACCACCGGCTACGCAGACATCCACGTCAACAGCACGTACATCGGCGGCGTCACCCGCCAGCTGGCGGCCAACCTCTCCTTCACCCGCGTCTACGACGCGGGGCATTTCCCTTCCTACTCCCAGCCAGAAACCACCTTCGAGATCTTTGCCCGGGTCATCCTCGGTTTATCGCTCAGCACAGGCCAAGAGGTCGACCTCGCTGCTACCTTTGGCACAAATGGTAATCCCGAAGCAAACAAGACTGGCCCGGCACTGCTCGCGACAAATGTGCCCAATGCGAGGTGCTACATCAGGAAGGTGGCCGACACGTGCGATGATGAGAGTGCCAGGGCGGTGCTGAGGGGGGAGGGGGTGGTGATCAACGGGGTTTGGTATAATTCTTCAAAGGACTGGCAGTTGCCGGGACAGAGGAGTGATGGTGCTGTTGGGCAGGGTGCCGCGCCGACCGCGACGGTCATGACGGGGATATTTACTACTTCTTTATCGGCAACGACATCAACGTCAAACAGTGGCGCTGTCTCTGGTTGGGATTGCTCCGCGCATGGGCTATCGATTGTGGGCGCGTTGGCTGGGCTGTTGTTGTTGTGAACTGCGTTGACGGGGAGGTGTCAAAGGGCAGTTGGCTGACAGCGGGAACCGCGTGGGGCAAAGGCCTTCGAAGGGAAAGTACCCAAGAATGTTTTGGACTCGATGTTTTCGTATTGTAGAGCATAATGTGAGGCTTGATGGTGGACACAGCATTCTTCCCCATGTCACGACGATGCGGTCGTGACTACAGTGAAAAATGAGCCCACGTAAACCAACACTGAAACACTTGGACGAGTTAGCCCATGAACATCCATGAGAGGAGAATCAAAGATGTGATGAGGGATGACTTTATCAGAAATCTTGCCATGTCACTGGCCATTTCATCAAAGCGATAGCTATGTAGACCGTCGTGATAATATTTAAATCATCATAAAAGTCGGGGGTGGGAGTGGTGAGAAAGGAAAGTGTATGCTTACGTTGAAGATCGGGTCGAAGGGACAGAAGACCATCGTATCCATCATTGTCAAAACAATCTGCGACAGTTAGCCAATGATCACTGCAAGTGGTCAAAAGGTGATGTGGCATGGGAACATTCAGACATAGACCTTGTCATCAACGCGTGAGCTCCGACATATGCTTGTCAATTTTTTTGTCATGTCATCATAATGTGCAGTGGGTGCTGTGGGTGAGGAAGAGAAGATAACCTACCAGAAGATGAGACGAGGTCGGATGGGTGTCGAGCAACGATCAGATGAACGAGTCTAGAATCTTGAAGCAGGTCAGCAAGAGCTCACGATTGGAACTTCAAAAAGGTGATGGATTTGTGTAATTTTCAGATAGGCATGAATGGTATAAAAAATAGGTTGTCCGCATCGGGAATCCCGGATAGGACTCGTCATCTAGAGTCATCATGGAAGGTGTGGAAGAAGAAGAGTTGTCAAAACTTACATCAAAGACAGTCCAAAGACCTAGGTGCGTCACGCAATCTGATCCAGCTTCCGGGAGAGTTAGCCCGTGCTCTGCCATGCGGTATGTGCAAAAGACAGAGATGGATGTGCTGATCAGTGGACGAGGTTTTCTAGGCCTGTCGCAAAAATGGCGTATCTTGCTCATGAAATTTCGGAGCCCAGTGCCGTTTCATCATAAAGCACAGCGAGTGCTGAAGGAAGCTGTCGACTTACTCAGTGTGACAGGCATGGATGGGATGATCTGCTTGATGGATGTTAGCGTCTAAAGTCGCACAACCAGTGGAAAAGTAAAGAGGTAACAAGTGTTGGATTCAATCAGAAACAGCCATTGATTTCTTCATTAAAGATATTTCAGTCGGTAATTCCAACTTGCCGAAGCAAAGTAAGATCATCATGAAATCCAGGAGAGGGAAGAGGTGAAGGTGAAGGTGATGTGGTGGGGTACTAACCTGATGGCATTGACGCCTCGAGCAATGGTGAGAGTTGAAAGTCGGTCGGTCGTGGTGCTGTGTCCCCATCGACCCCCTCCCAAGCAACGATGCGATCAACCAGTGACCATGATTCTCGTCTGCGACTGTGGCTCGTAGGAGGCTAGAGTACTGCTTGCTGGTTAGTCCTGTCCCGATTGCAAAGGTCGGTGGTTTGCAGCGCGGCGACAACAGCAACAATGTTCAGACTGACGTGACAATGCTAGTTTCATACCCGAAGGTCAAAGACTCTAGTTTGCGGTGTTGGTTGTGTCATCACGGAAATGTTGCTGTTGTCGTGCGCGGCTGCGGAAGCAAATGCGACTTACCAGAAGCAGATTGGTGGTTGTGGTGGTTTGTGGTTTGATGTTGGAGAGGAAGAGAAGAAAAAAGTTGCAGCCGCAGAGTTTTTGAAGCTGCTCAGTTTGTGTGGGGCAGTGGAAAAACCCGCTGCGGCAGAGTGGGGCCGCTGAAAGCTTGCCCAGCGACGGAGCGCGGTGCATGGACCACCTTTGTCACGTGAAGACGCTCAGCGGTCGTGTTTGCCTTTCACTCCACCATAAGAGTCCCGGCGCGCCCACGCTTCAGGCCTCAACCACCTGGAGGAGCGGTTTGAGGAGCGGTATGTGAAAGATTTATTTACATCTTTGTTGGCGGCCCTGCTGTCCCTCTTGTATATAAATACCCCCCAACTATTTAATGGAGCATCTCTCCCAAAATTTCCTTTCCCAAAACATGCAACTCTGACCTTCTTGACCAACTTGCTGTCCCAACACCAGCCAAGGAAAACCATTCAACCTTGCCCGCCTTCACTCTTCATGAGCGGTTATATTGCCTCTGGCTGTATTTCTTATCATACTTGGCATTCCGGTGGTTAGCATTTGCAGGTCACAAAGTTGCAGAGTCGCGCAGCCATCCCACGCTGCTACTCACAAAAACAAAAAAACATCAGATCTTCACGATGCCTGAGATCGGAGAAGGTAAGCTCATCATCCCTTCCTCAAAAACCAGTATTACAAGCTAACATTCCGTCTAGTCGCTCGAGTCGTACATTTCCTTCGCAAGCACTTGGTTGGCAAGACCATCCAAAGAGCCTCTGCGATCGACGATGAGAAGGTCTTTGAAAAATCAACCGGTGCGCAAGTCGCTGCCGCTCTGACCGGCCGCAAGGTCATCTCCGCAGGCTCACAAGGCAAGGTGTTCTGGATCATTCTGGATAGGGCGCCACACCTGGTCATGCATCTCATGATGACAGGTTGGGTCGAGATTCGCGGGGAGCACACATCATACTCGTCTCTGTACAGGGACACGGACACCGTCTCGCAAGCTTGGCCCCCTAGGTTCACCAAATTCAGCCTCACCACCTCTTCCAACCCCCCGGTCGAGGTAGCCTTCACAGATCAGCGCCGGCTCGCTCGCGTCCGGCTTGTGGACTGCCCTGCCAATGCTATCAAACAACACAGCCCATTGAAGGAGAACGGCCCCGATCCAGTCTCTGACACGGATCTATTCACGCTTCCCTACTTTCTCTCCGTCTGTAGGAAGCGCAAGGTCGCGCTCAAAACACTCCTTCTCAACCAAAAGGTCATCAGCGGCATTGGCAACTGGGTGTGCGATGAGGTCCTCTTTCAGTCTCGGCTTCATCCTCAGCAGCTGTGTCAATCTCTCACGGATCATCAGATTAAGAGTCTGTTTGAAGTGATTCGATACGTCTGCCAAACCGCGGTGGACAACTTGGCGGATTACAACAAGTTTCCGTCCGACTGGTTGTTCAAATACAGATGGGGCAAGGGGACTGCGGTCAAAACCCTCCCGAATGGGGAGCCACTGGCCTGGATTGAAGCGGGTGGCAGAACAACTTGTTATGCGCCTCGACTGCAGGTCAAGACGGTGGATGGCATTCCTCAGGCTGAGGCGGTGGCGGGGACGCAACCTGTCAACAAAAGAAAGAGAAAGGCGGAGGAAGAGGAGGAGGAGCCGAAGCCAAAGGCCAAGCGGGGGAGAGTTGCTGCTGTCAAGGGAGGGGCTGCGCCGAAGCCATCCACCAAAGGCCGAGGCAAAGCTGCGACCAAAAAAAAGGCGGAGGAGGGGAGCAGTGTGGACAACCCAGTCTCTGTGGATTCTAAGAGCGACACACCTAGGAGGTCTGATCGGTTGTTGGGCATTCACTGAGAGAGTTGGTCGAGTTGGTCATCTGGTTTTCGTTGGGAAAACAAAGGCCGGGAGTTGAGACTTCCTTGAGGGTCAATCATGTGTAGGAATACTTGGGTTCATTGGGAACATACCGGGGAGTTATTTGTTTTTGCCAGGAAGGGCACACCTTGGAAACTTTTCAGGGAGGATTGCATAGCCAGCCTTTTTTATATTGGCGGGATTTTTCATGTATAGGGAAAAGGGCTTGAGGTGGCGCATCTTGGAAATTTATGGTGCAGGAGGCACTGGATGGAGAGGTTGCAGTTGTGGGAATATGGGGGTGAACGATTGGGAGGCTACTCTTTTCCTACCTCTGGGGATCCAGTAAGGAGGACACAGAGAAGGTTTTTAACGAGAGCAGGAACTTCGATTGGGGAATCATGACTGCAACATTTTGTATGACTAAGGAGTTGAGAAATTAACTATATTGACTGGGACTGTCCGCTCTATGAATACTATTGTGAAACTGTGATCTGAGTGTGCAAATGCTGTGTGTAGACAGACACACTGATTGTCATGTTTCGACCTGACGTGAAAATTAAATGCTCCATTGTTGGGCATCATGCGTCTGTGATAGCTATCATATTTCTCACTACCTCTATCTAAGAAGGCATCCCAAATGAGAGTAAGTATGATCCAAATGAAGATTGTAAAAGGTGAGCCTCATGCCTACCTAGATAATCGAAAACCCTGGTTCTTGTTCTTTTCATCACAACACCACGAGATGCAAACAGATACGTATCCATAGTTTGTTCTTTTTACTTCTTTTTTACTTATTTAAATATGCAACGTATATACGACAACAAGCTATGGGTATATAACTTCTCCAGCCAGCACCACATCAACCACACACGCAGAGACAACCATCATCACCGTCATGTTGCTCCAGGACAGCGATGACAAACGCAACGAACCAGGGCACACAAATGATGATCAACCACAACAACAAACCGCGACACAACCCAAGTAAACAGACAGACACACGCAAATCAACAAAAAACACGCCACATTCAGCAACAACATTTCAGCATCCACGCAATCCTGCATTTCTTCCCCCGACCCCAAGCAACCAAGCTCCTCCTATCCTTTGCTGCTCTGCGAACCACCTAGGTAAATATGAAAAGGAGATGCTTCATGCGAAAAATGTACCACCCTTTCCCCCTTACCCACCCACCTATCCACCCACCACAAATGAGCATAAACAAAAAACGGACTCCTTTTCTATCCCATCAGGATAGATATGCAACAACCACCTCTCCCACACCCCTTCCTCTCCAAGCAACAGTAAGAAAACAGATTAAGAACGATAGTGTTGTAGGGATGTGTGCAAAATGGTACCACAAAGAAAGATGTCGACATAGAAAAAATGATTGTGAAAAAAAGAATGATTGGAAAAAAAAAAGAATGAATCACCCAATCACCACTCTCGCACCCTCTTTCCCCAATACACCCCGTTCCTTTGGCTTGGGACTATTCCCCCTCCCCTTCTTCCGACTTAAGAACCCAAAGACACCACCGCCACCGCTCTCCTTTCCGTCCAGCTCGTTGTTCGCCCCGGAGGCATCTGCTGGCAGGGTCGCGTCTTGTCTGGCGAGGTCGCTCCAGCTGCCGCCTCCGTCGAGTGTGACTTGCACGCCGCCTGTTGGGGACTCGACGATCATTCCTGGTCCTGAACGGCCGGCAGCGCGGGGGTTGTAGGACTGGGGGTATGGTGGCAACGGGGGAGGACGGCCTGGAGCGCTGCGTCGTGAATGATTTGAAGGCGGGCGGGTGAGCTTGTTGCTGTCCGTTGGGGAGTTGCCGTTCGTTGTGGCAGGCGCGGCGGTTGCCGTGTCGGTTGTTTGGGCGGTCCCGGGCTGAAGGCTCTCTTTGCCGTCGGTTTTCGCGCCAGTGGCTGGTTGCCCATTTGGTTGGGTGACTTGTGAGGCGATTCTGGCGATGTTAGCATCAGGGCTTGGTGAAGGTGGTGGAAATACGTACTTTTTATATGCAGCCACGGTGTAGTCAAAGTTGCGGAAGTCAGTCTCGATCATCCTGTACAACTCATCCTCGCGGATCTCCTTGTCTGTAGCATCGTCCTTTAACCTCTCCCTTGGCTTCTGTCTCCGTGCGCGAGCCTCGAGCGGCGCCTCCTCCAAGAGCAGTTCTTCCAGGTCGTAAGTAGCGTCGAAGTTGGTCTTTTCGGATGACGGGATAAACACTGGCTCAATCTCCTTCCTTTCCAGTGCCATGAAATCAATCATGGAGAAGAAGTCGTTGTGAATAAAGCTCTCCCATGTATGGCCCATACGTTTGCTTGGGTTGGGCTCCAGGGCGGCTTGGATGGAGTACATGCATGTAAGTGACACGGGTGGATTTGTGACGGGAAACCTGGGCTTTGCGGCTTGAATAACGGCGCTCAAGGATGATTCGGAATTTCCCTCAAATGGCCTCTGCAACGGATGTTAGCTCTGCTCTGCTCGTGTGGCTGACCGGTGAATCCCGTCGTGTGGGGCAGCGGTTGAAGAGAACAAAGAAATCAAACGGCAGTGGCTGCGTACCTTGTTGTAAATGCACTCATAGAACAAAACACCCAGAGACCACCAATCAGCTCGTACGTCATAGCCGTTTCCTGCGTAGACCTCGGGGGCAAGATAGGCTAATGTGCCGGATTTGCTTGTGAGGTTCTTGCCTGGCATGATGTCCGAGGCAACGTTCTGTGAAAAGTCAGCAGAGGCTCCAAGCCCGCGATATGGCTCACAAAACTTACAAAGTCTGTTAAATGGACGTGTCCTTCTCCGTCAAGGAGGACGTTGTCCGGCTTCACGTCGCGATGGACAATGCCTTGCCTGTGAACATATCTCAGAGCACAGCCCAGCTCGGCAATCCAAAACCTGACGGCATCTTCTGTGAAGGTTTTTCTTGAGATGTGAAATCGCAAATCACCGCCGCTCATCAGATCAACCACCAAGTACATGTACTCGATATCCTGAAAGCTGTAACGCAAGTTACAGATGAATGGGTGATTCACGTGCTCTAGCATTCGTCTTTCCCGAATGATGTTGCGTACGCTTTCGGATCGCACAACTGTGTACACACACCCTGTCAGTCGTTGTTTCCTCGAAATGCAGTGCCAGGACCCAAAGGGGATCCAATGGTGTACCAACCTTCATCTTTTCGAATGTACTTGAGCGCAAACGACAGCCCAGTGTCTTTCCTCTCGACAATCCGTACTTTTCCAAAAGCTCCTCGTCCGACGACTCGTAATAGACGGAAGTGGTTCAAGTTCACTGTTGATCGTTAGTATAACCGCTTCTTCTGATGCGCCGTTTCCAGCCATGTCTCATTGTTGCAACCCACCTTCGCCGTCGAGATCAACGGGCTTGCCCTGGCTGTTGCCCATGGCTACCGCTTTTGGACTCCTTTTTCCTTGCTCTTTCTGATTCTGTTCCTTCCCAAGCGATTATCCAAAAACCAGAAAGCTACACGCTCTGGAGGCGTTCGAAACGGTTTTGGTGGTTCTGGGACGCTAGAACACCAAACTTGATCGTCATTCGGCTCCGGTCTTGGCGTGGGAGAGCGGAATCGGGGAGGGCAGACGGGATGACCAGCTGCCTGTTGTCGAGGCGGCCACTAGAATTATGCTGGATAATGATGCAGTAGAGAGCGTCGTCGAAGTCAGCGTCGCTAGTGTCGTGAAATCTCTCGATCGCACTCGGTTTGGTGTTGTTCGGCGGTGGTGGTGTTAGAGGTGGTGGTGGAGGAGGAGGAGGAGGAGGAGGGGAGAGGCGAGTGTTGGGGAAGAACGGCAGGATGCGGTGCGCATGCAGGTCGGTCGGAGGCTGAGGGGTATCGACAACAAAGAAACCTGAAAGTCAATTGCTCTCTTTTTGGAGAGCTGTTGGTGTGAGATGGAATTCGAGGTCGAAATGGGCACAGGCGCACAACAAGGGACCAAGCTAGATGCAGTTACACAGCGCTGGGAAAGGGCATCAGCAGCAGCTGTTTCGCATTTAAGGGGAGGGAGGGGGGGGGGGGGGGGGGGCCGGGGGGGGGTTGGGGGGGGGGGGGTTTTGGGGGGTGGCCGGTTTTTGAGTGGGGGAAGGGTGGCCCCGCAATGGGGGGGTTGCGCCCCGGGGTGGGGGGGCCCCGCCGGGGTTGGGG
>JAULSY010000007.1:258454-456191 GCA_030512305.1 Cercophora samala | reverse complement strand
CCCATCCCACGAAATTAAACCAAAAAAAAAAACCCATCCCAAAAAAAAAAACCCGCCACCCCCCCCCCCCCCCCCCCCCCCCGCGGTCTCGGACAACAACCACACTCTCCTCCACACCAAAAGAGCTAACCACCCCCCTACTTGCCTCCCGCCACTTCCACAGAACAAATTCCTCCCTCCTATAATTTTACCCAACGACAGAGAACCCCAGGACAAAACCCCAACTTCTCTCCCCCCCCCCCCCCCTTCCCGCCTCTCCACAGCAGCAAAAGACCCCCTTTCACCAAACCACAACCCCCCCCCCCCGACAATCTGTAAACTTAGAAGGAAGCACACCCCATCCACCCCAAATGCAGCAGCAAATGACCCCAACGAAACAACATTAATTACCCCAAGTCTCCAGGCTCGAAACAGGCAGGCAGGTATAATCAAGAAGAAAAAAAGATTTCTATGAATCCAGAGAGATGCGTAAACTTGACATAACCCACCCACCCACCCACTCACCCACCACCTCCAACTCCCAACCAAAACCAAAAAGAAAATAACAAAAAATAACAAAAACACAACACCCAAGCAAATTGATTACAAAAAACATTGCTCAAATATATTTCGGGTATCTGTTATATCCCCCCCTCCCCCCTCCCCCCTTCCCTCCCCATATATATATTCTGTTCCTGAAGATTCCCCCTATTCTGTCTGTCCTTTCCCATTCTCCCAGTTCCCATATCCAAATCCTAATATCCCTTATCCCATAAACCCAGCCTACGCCACTCCCCCAATCAAACCAACCAACCAACCAACCAACCCAAACAAATATTCCCCCCAACTACCTAGCCATCAAACCCTCACCACCTCTTCGAATCAATCAACTTCTCCCCCCCCTCCCTCCCCCTCCCCACCACCTCCCTCACCCTCTCCGCCTCAATCGCCTTCAACCTCGACCTCGCCGCATCCAACCTCTCCACCCCGCTGTTGATCGTCGCGATGTGCACACTCAGCGGCACGTTCGGCACCAGCTCCGCCGCAGCAACCTCATCCCTCAACCCCTGAATCTCGGCCTGGATCTTGATCAAGTCCGAGACCAAGGCCGTGACTTGCTTCACCGCCTTTAGCCTCTGGGTCTCAATCTGGCTCAAGACACTCAGCTGGGACCTGAAGTCCTTGAGTTTCTGGCTATTGGCTCCGACCAGAGTCCACAGCGTGTACAAAATATCCTGGCGGGAGGTCTTGACCTCCTCTGTGCTGCGGTGGGCGACTTCATGGATGATCTCGAGGTGGTCTTCTGCCTTTGTTAAGGATGAAAGAACAGTTTGGGCTTCAAGGATGAGGCTGGCGATTCTGTCTTGGACGTGGGAGGCGTGGCGGAGGTAAGTATCCTTCAGGTGATCCTCGGTGAAGACCACAGGCTGGAAAGGGGAGAGAATCCACTCCACCATCGAGCTGAGCCAGGGGTCGTTGTTCTCAATTCTGGGCTTGAGCACATTGTCGCCTTCAAGAGTGTCAAGTTGGCGGGCTGTCCAGCGGTTCATGCTGATGACCGAGTCGACGGTAGACCCAACGTGGACGTTGAAGCTGCTGAGCTCATGGACGACCGAGCGAACAGTGTCGATGTAGCCGTCAAATTCTAGGACAAGTTCTTGCTTGCCCTTGAGGTTGCTGTGGCGAACGATGGTGCGCAAATCGCGGATGGAGGCTTCCGAGCGCTTGATGTCGAGTGGGAGAGTGACGCCTTCCACAGTCCTTTCAAGTACCTGTTCCAGAAGACTTTGGGCGTCAACCAAGCTGTCAAAGTCGACATTCGAAGGCCTTTCATCTTCGGACTTGTTGGGTCCGCAAAAAGGTACGTTCAGGTAGGAAACACCGGGGACTCGACACAATGGTGAAAGAGACGCTGCGATCGACTTGGTGGCCATGTTCTTGGCGATGATGGTGGCACCAGACAGAACATAAATAGCCAGGACGAGACCGATTGGGTACTTGATGGCCCAAAACGCAAGCCCGATCACATCGAGCATCCAGGAGAATGCCGAACCGAAGATGCCATCGTCTGGGACGGGGCGCCCTGAATGTTCCAGTTCCCCTGACTGTCTCATACTCTGTCGTCGACCTCGAACCCTGGGGCTTTCCTGGACCATGCCGAGACGCTTCCGTAGGCCAGGTGGTGGTGTTGGTCTCTTGGGAGATTTGATGGTTGTCGAGGACCAGGCGCTACCTCCCTCCTCCGTTGGGCTCTCCACTTCGACCTTGGGCATCACAAACTCAGGTCCCGTGTCGCGGTGTTGTTCCTTTGAAGAATGCCGCACAGATTGTGGGACGGATGGGCGAAAAGGCGACTTGAGAATAAATTGCTCATCGTTCTCGGCTTTGCTGAGATATGTCTCGATGCTCTCGTCCTGCGAGCCACCAATGCTCCATGGCTGTGAGCCTCCAATGACAGGTTGTGAATCAAACGAGTTGGACGGGTCGCTGTTGGAGGGAACAATCTCTTCGTCGTAGGCAAAGCTGCCTGTCTCGCTGCCCTCAACCATACGCCATGAACTTTCAGGTCGGTATGAGCCCTCGCGCTCCTGCTTTCGAGTGATGGCCATGATTGTTGTCGTGTGGGCGGCGGGGGTAACAAACGCGGTGTCGCCTAGAAAGAGAAAAAATAATAATTAAAAAAGGCAGACGCGACGTGGCAGGCCTATATGTATGTACGTCACTCGGGAGCAGGGGTGACTCGGTAGTTGTTGCTACCCGATATTGTCTCAATCAGAAGGGGGGACGATAGCGTGGTTAATAAAGTGAGTCACGACAAGGCAGCAGCAGCAGCAGCAGCAGGGGAAGAGGGGAACTAAGAGGATAAAGATGGGCGGTTGAGGCCAGTAAATAATGATTTTATATGCAGGTTTCAACAAACTAGAATGGACATGGTGGTAGTAGTTGGTTGGGTGCCAATGAAATGGTGAAATGGGGCGTTGAAGGAGTGAGATGCACAGATGTTGTTGTTGCTCGGATGTGGGGGAGCATCATTTGGATGGATGCGCTGTCTCGCTTCTCCACTGCCACGCCAGGTCACCCCTGCAGCAGCCCCTCAAGTCCCTAGCTTCCGTGGTGGGCTAGCCAATAGAAGGATAGCCCGTCGCCAGTTGTCCACTGTGATCGACGAAGGTGGCCTGTGCATCTCGAAAACCCAAGCGCCAATGTGGGCATCGAATTGTTCCATTCGAGACGACGACGTCAAAGCCTTGTTGGAGTAAGAGTAAGAGAGTCGTCGGCCGGCAAGATGCTTCCACAAAGGGTAGCCAGATGGCCATCCCATTCTGTAATTAGCCAGCTCAGGCCATTACAAAGGATACCAGCACCTACCAGCCAGCTCCAGCTCCAGCCCCAGCTCCGAAGCTGCTCAACATGTGAAGCTACCCCCGCCAGCCAGACCACCACCCCCCCACCATCCAACAAACCATCCAAATCTACCTCCAAGAAAACACCACCACCACCACCACCACCAGAAACCAGACTCCCCCCCGACCACCGCACCCTCGGCCTCCACCAAAAGCTCTTCACCACCTCCATCTACTCCCCCGGCTCCGCCTTCTTCCTCCCCGCCGGCACCCGCATCTTCAACCGCCTCGTCTCCTTCCTCCGCAACCAATACGTCCGCTACGGCTTCGAAGAAGTAATCACCCCCCTCATCTACAAAAAGGACCTCTGGGCCAAATCCGGCCACCTCGAAAACTATGCCCAGGACATGTACACCGTCACCGGCGCCCGCCACGCCTCGTCCGAAGCAGAAACCGAAACAGAAGCCGAAGCCGAAGCCGACCGCGAATACGGCCTCAAACCCATGAACTGCCCCGGCCACTGCCTCCTCTTCTCCAGCCAAAAGCGCTCCTACCGCGACCTCCCCATCCGCTACGCCGACTTCTCCCCCCTCCACCGCAACGAAAACACGGGCTCCCTCACCGGCCTCACCCGCGTCAGGCGCTTCCACCAGGACGACGGCCACATCTTTTGCCGCCCCGTGCAGATCGAGGACGAGATCAAAAAGTCGCTCGACTTCGTCAAGCACACGTACGCCACCCTCGGCCTGGGCCCCTACAGATTAGCCTTATCCACCAGACCAGACCAATACATCGGCTCCCTCGACGACTGGGAACAAGCCGAGACCTCCCTCCAACGGGCGCTCGACAACAGCGGGACCGACTGGGCCGTCAACCCCGGAGACGGCGCCTTCTACGGCCCAAAGATCGACATCGTCCTGAGCGACAGCCACGGCAAGGAGCACCAGACGGCCACGATCCAGCTTGACTTCCAGCTGCCCAAGCGCTTCGAGCTGGAGTACATCGCCCCCGCCCCGGCGCTGGAGCAAAAGGGGGAGACGACCGCCGATCCGGAGCTGCTGGCGGAGTACGGGCCGGTGAGGCCGGTGATGATTCACCGTGCCGTGCTGGGTTCGGTGGAGAGGCTGATGGCGTTGCTGATTGAGCACTATGATGGCAAGTATCCCTTGTGGCTCAACCCCAACCAGATCAAGATCATCACTCTGAACGACACCGGGCCGGTGGTGGAGTGGGCTAATAAAGTGAGGGAGAGGTTGCTGGGTATTGCCGAGGGGGATGTTACCCCGACGCATCTGGCTGTGGATCTGGATACCTCTGCGAGGCCGATTTCGGTCAAGAAGACCGACGCGGTGAGCGCGGGTGCGAGCGTGGTGGTTACCATTGGGGCTTCAGAAGTAGAGGGCAAATGCGTCAGTGTGGACATGTCTGCTGTTACTGGGTCGAGGAAGAGGGTGACAATGTCACCTGAGGAGCTGAGGGCTTGGGTAGGGGAGAGGGTTGCTGCTCATGAGTAGAACTCAAGATGTATATAGAGCTGTAGATATCTGCACAAGGCAAGTAACGAGCAGCCTCAAGGTTCGCGGCGTTGGCTGAATGCTTGCTGGTTTGGCCATGTGCTTCACGCATCCCTCTTAATTCCAGAAACAAGCGTCTGCACAGTTTGCTTAGGGTTGTGTTTCATTAGGTTGCTCGTCACGGGCCACGGCGCAACTTGCAACCAAAGAATATGAACTTTGCCAATGCCTAATGTACATACAAGAATCCAGAAAGCTGAAGAAAAAAAGGTAACTTTCATACAGGGAATCTATTGAGGAAGGCTTCAAGGTACTTTTATCGCGATTCAAAAACTACCAGCACCTCACGCCATGCCAACACGCCGGACCATTGATCATTACACTCTGGAAGCATCAGTCTCAAAGGCTAAGCTCCTTCATCTTCTCCTCCAGCCACTGCTGAGCCTTGCTGACGGCCTCATCGAGCTTCTCAGGGTTGGAACCAGCACCCTGGCGACTGGGCTCCTTACCACCCGTCTTGCCACCAATCTGTTTCATTTGTTAGCATCTGTCTCTTGCTCAGGTACGATTAGAATCAACTCACAATCTCAGTAACAGCAGCAGTCCACTGCTCAGCGGTAACACCCTTCAAGTCGGTACCGACATATACACCATGCACAACAGCCTCATCCTTGCTTCCAGCAAACAGATAGACACTCTTGGCCTTGTCCTTGCTCTTGTAGTAAGTCATCACTTCAGAGATGGCCTTGGCGTTGGCAGAGATGGGCAAGTGGCCAACAAACGCCTTGGCGTCCTTGTTCTTCTCATCGGCAAAGAACTTCTGAACGGTAGACAGAGCAGTCCCGCTCTCGGCCTTCTGCCTCTTCTTTTGCTCGTCAAGGACTGACTTCTGAATGGTGGCAAACTTCTTACGCAACTCCTCCTTGGTCAAGACGGAGATGACGAGAGCATCAAGATCGACCGACGCGGCCTTGACCAGCGAAACCTTCTCGGGGCCAAACTCCAAAGCAGCGATGTGATCAAGTCTGTCGCCAAAGTCCTTGGCGTCTTGCTGAGCCTGGTGAGCACCGGCGCCGGTGTAGGCGACGATACGTCTGATACCCTTGGCGATACCGCTCTCCTCGACAATGATCAGGTCCTTGATGAGGCCAGTGGCGTCAACGTGTGTACCACCGCAGAACTCAACGCTGAACTGGCGCCACTCCTCGTTCTTGGGATCCTTGAGCATCTCGTCGATAGGGGCACCGACAGAGACCACTCTGACGGGATCAGGGTACGTCTCGCCAAAGACGGCACGAAGACCGTTGATTTCTCTAGCCTCGGCAAGGGCGACATCCTTGGCATACACCTTGAGGTTCTTGCGGATATCCGCGTTGGAGAGTTCCTCGATACGCTTGATCTCTGGGAGTGTAACCTGGGTCTTGTGGCTGAAATCGAAGCGCAACTTGTCCTGATCGACGAGCGAACCGGCCTGGTTGACCGACTCACCGAGCACTTCTCTCAGGGCGTGGTTGAGGACGTGAGTACCAGTGTGGTTGTTGCGGATGGGTTGGCGGCGGAGTTCGTCAAATTCGCACTTGACAACGTCACCGGCCTTCAGGTTACCGTACTCGAGGAAACCAGAGTGAACGACGTAGCCGCCGAACTCTTGAGTATCGAGAACCTTGAACTCGGCTTCATCGTCAATGATGATCCGACCAGTGTCGGCAACCTGACCACCAGATTCAGCGTAGAAGTTGGTCTTGTCAAGGATGATGCCCAGAGGGGTCTTTGGTGGCACATCCTTGCTGTTCTCGATGAACTCGGAACCGTTGAAGATGAGCTGGATTTTGCCTTCGTTGCTGTGTGTGGAGTACTTGGCCTCCGAGTCCGTCCGTGGGACGTTGCGATCGTTCTCCAACTCGGAAATGTGATGAACGGTGAGCTTGGGGAAGGTGGTGACGGCCTCCTTGACAGCCTTGGAAGCCTCGCGGGCCTTCTCCTGGGCGACCTTGACCTCCTCCTCGTCGATGGTGAGGCCACGCTCCTCGGCCATCAACTTGGTGAGATCCACTGGGAAACCAAAGGTATCGTACAGACGCCAAACATCGGCACCGGAAAGCTTCTTCTCGCCAGCCTTGGTCGCAGCAGCGGCATACTTCTCGAACATGGCCTCACCACGGTCGAGGGTAACAGCAAAAGCAACCTCCTCCTCGTCAAGAATTTCCTTGATATCGGCCTCCTTCTTCTTGAGCTCGGGGAATTGCTCGCCCATCTGTTCGACCAAAGCAGGGAGAATCTGCGAGAAGAAAGAACCAATGTTGGCGTTCAAATACTTTCTGGCGTAGCGGACACCTCTGCGGAGAACACGACGAACGACGTAGCCGCGGCCAATGTTGCCGGGGACAGCGCCATCAGCGATGGAGAAGGAGAGGAGACGAATGTGATCGGCAACAACGCGGAGCGCAGTATCGACACCATCGACGTCGTCCTTGCCGTACTTGTCAGTATATGGGCGGGAGCCGCTGACTTCGACAATCTTGGCGAACAGAGGAGCGAAAACATCGGTATCGTAGTTGGAAGACTTGTGCTGGAGAGCAGATACCAGGCGCTCGAAACCCATACCGGTATCGATGTGCTTGGCGGGAAGAGGCTTGAGGCTCCTGTCCTTTTGCCTGTCGTATTGCATGAAGACGTTGTTCCAGATCTCTACGACGAGAGGGTCGTCCTGGTTGACGAGATGTGCAGCATTTCTCCCACCAACCTTGTCGTAGTGAACCTCGGAGCACGGCCCGCATGGCCCTTGGTCGCCCATTTCCCAGAAGTTGTCCTTCATGTTGCCGGGAAGAATGTGGTCCTCTGGAACTCCTTGGTCGAGCCAGAGCTGCTTGGCCTCGAGATCTGGTTCCAGGCCCATGGCTTCGTTGCCCTCAAAGTAGGTCACGTAGAGGCGGTTAGGGTCGAGACCGTACACCTTGGTGAGCAACTCCCATGTCCACCCAATAGCCTCCTTCTTGAAGTAGTCGCCAAACGACCAGTTGCCAAGCATTTCGAAGAAGGTGTGATGGTATGAATCCTTGCCTACATCGTCAAGGTCGTTGTGCTTTCCACCGGCACGGATGCACTTTTGTGTGTCGGCAGCACGCTTGAGCGCAGCCATGGGCTCAGTCTTGCCTACTGTTCCCAGGAACAGAGGCTTGAACTGGGCCATGCCCGAGTTGATGAAGAGAAGTGTCGGGTCATTGTGAGGCACGACCGACGACGATGGGACTGAGGTGTGAGGTTAGCACAAGCTATTTTAGAAGGCCGAAAGCTAGACTAGGCTCCAGCTACTATGAGCAACGGTAACGCGATCCTGAAGCGCATAGCTGATTCGAATACATGGCTCGAAGGATTGGTTTTTTTTCCAAAAGTTTGTGGCGATATCAACCCCACCAAGGTCAACTTGATCTCGGCGGGTTATGATAAGGCTGACGATGCTTCTTGGTGTTTACAACAAAGATTGTTCCTTCCAGAGTATGCAACTCTTTGTGAGCTGAGTATTGGATGTATATCCAGCTTTGAATAAGGGGTCTTTGTTGTGGTCATCCTTCGGCCTGTGTAACCAAGATATTTTGATACAGTGCAGTTTGCATGGAGGGGTAATAATCGATATCACACATACCGATGGTGTGGCCCCGCTCTTCAAAGAACTTCAAAAAGGTGTCCCGGACGCGGGGGCCTGTCCACTGGGGTTCCGTCATGGTGTGGTGTAGGCGTTTGATGTAGTAGAAAGGGAGTTGATGACGGGTTTGATAGTAATCCGAGGCAGCGTAGGCAGCGTAGTAGGGAGCCGGGGCTGCAGTCCGGAGGGCGGAGGTGGGTGCTCGAAAGTTCGAGAGTGTTGAAGATGGCGGGGTCAGACGGGTTTTGTGGTGGAAGGTTCGCGAGCAATGACTCAAATTCACCACAAAAGCCGATTGATAGCGCGTGCCGCCCCAGCTCCTGGACCGCTCGCGGCAAGACCACCGTAACCACAACGCCTTCTTCATCCGTCGTCGCCTTTCTTCACAATCTTTCTCTCGCTCTTAAACCTCTTCGCGATATCGGCCTTCCAGGTTCCTTTATCTTTGCCCAATCCCAAATCTCGAGTCCTAAAATTCCCGAATCCCACCTTGATTGGAGCGCATTCCGACAGGCGGTCAATCGGTTCAAACACCCACTGTCCTGGCAATTGGCGAAACAGAGTTACAGGGAAGAGGGAGAAATAAATGCTGGCAAACCCTGCGCCGCGACTGGCCGCCCACCATATCATGGAGATGGGGAGCTTCCCACCCACTGTGGGCATGGACCACCGCTACCCATATGGATACTTCAACCACAACCCTTTTCAACAGCAACAACAACAACAACCTCAGTTACAACCACAACCACAACCACAATCATCCCGAGTCTCCCGAAAGCGCAGAGCCGATGGGCCACCAGAAAACAATGAGCGCCTCTCCAAGCGCATGAGCCTTCTCAATCTCGGTATGTACGGTGTGTTGTGCACAGTCCCCCCCCTTCTCAACGTCATCGTCGCATTCCCAACCCTCCCACTAACACCCGCCCCCTTCTCCACAGAACACTCTGGACCCAAACTCTACGTCCCCGTTGAGCAAGGCGACAACCACAACCAACCCTTACCCGATCTCAACACCCTCCACCAACACCAACAACAACTCCAATCCCAGCACCATGGCGCTGGCCACCACAAACACGCACCCATGGATGACTCCATGATGCAACTCGACGACTCAAAGTACAAAGTCTACATCTACAACCTCGACGACGAGCTCTCCTCCTCCGACAACGAGACCGACGACGGGAAACTCATCTTCCTCCCTGACATCGAGAAGGCCCTCAAGTCAAACCGCATCCCTCCAAACTACCTCGCTTCACCCTCCCCACAAGACCTAGCGGATAAGCAGCTTGTCTTGTATCGGGTGCCTTCCTCCATCACGGTTCCAGAGGAACAAGACAGCGTGCGCAAGGCGATCATCGAGGCGAGGCAGCGGATGAGGGAGAGGCAGGAGGCTGAGAGGGCAGCCGCCGCTATGAGAGAGGTTCCCATGGGCAGTGCAGCCATGTATTCCGCGCCGCAGCCATCGTCATCAGCAGCAGCCGAGGATCCAGATGCTATGGAACTTGATTGAGTTCAAGCATGGTGATCACTTTTTCTTGTTTTCAATGGGTTGGTTCGGTTCAAGGGGGTTATTCGGGGTTTCGAGGTTTTACAGAAACCTCGCACGCGGCACAATCGAGGTATCATGTGTCTATCATGGCACACGGCAACAAATTCTGGCTTCGGGTTCAAATTAGCGAGGTGTTTATCAGGCAGGCGCACATTTTACTTTTCCACACAGCGGACATGGGGGACCGGTATTATAGGACATTGAGTCCCATCAGACATGTGTCCAGCTCTGGATGTCAAACACAGGCATCGAATCATACATGGCAGGTATCCTCTGCAATTGTCGTTGGATATCAATAGCAATTCAATAACATAACCTTTGATTGAAGAAAACAAAAAGGCCCCTCTCTTTGCTTGTGATATTAGGTGTATTTCGGCATGTGTGTAGTGCTACAACGTAGGTATTCCCAAGTAAAACCCTACTCATGTGAGCTGTTGGGTATTTTGATGCTCGTCCCCTTCTCTCCCCTTTCCTCTCTCAAACTTCCCATTAATAATGCCAGAGGCTTTTTGAGCATTGAGCTTGACCAAGCTTTCCCTTTCCCCCCCCTGTCCTTTCCTTTTCCCACCAGGGGATCAAATATACAAATTACGCCCACTCCTCACCCTATTCCAAAACCCTACCTTGCCCCTGCCCCCACCTCCTCCTCCCGCCTTTCCAATCCGATACCGTTTCTTCTAACTCCTGAACGGGTTGGTAGTATTATTCCCCGTTCCTTGAGGCTGGATTTGAGTCGACGGTGGTGGTGGTGATGGCCCTGAAGGAGGAGGGGCATACTGATTGTTTACACTGCTGCTTGGCACAGGGGCTACCACTGCTGCTTGGGGTGGTGGTGGTGGTCCTGGTGGGGGGGCGTACATGTACCCGTTGTTGTTGTTGTTGTTATTGTCCATTGGTGGTGGTGGTGATGATGTAGTCCCATTGCCTTCTCCGTATTTGGAGGCTCCAGCGGGGGGTTCGTACACTGGTGGACGGGGGGCGTTGGGGTCGTAGACGGGGGGTGGTGGCATCCCTTGCATGTTGTAGTACTGATACCCATCACCATTGTTTCCTTGGTTGTGGTGGTAAGGGGTGAAGGTGGATTGGGGGTATCGGTACCGGGGGTCGACCTGGGCTAGGGTGGCGCGGTTGACGAGGAAGCGGTGGTACCCCAGGGGAGGGAGGCCGGCGCGGACGCGCTTGCGGGCGTGGAGGTAGCCTATTAGGAGGTAGAGGGTGAGGGAGACGAGGATGGCGAGGAAGAGGGACCATTTAACTATTATGCCGGCCTGTGATGACGGGGTTAATGGTGGGTTTGATGAGGGTTGGGGTTGGGGTTGGGGGGGGTTGGGGGGGGGGGGCAAGTACTGTACCTTTGTGTTCCAGAAGGAGACGTAGCAGTTTTCGTCGCTGATGAGGAAGCCCTCTTCATCTCGGGTGCAGTTCCTGTAATAGGTCTGCCTTGGTAGAAGCGTGGCGATGGCCATTGTTTGATGGTTGTTTGTGTATGTGTGGTATGTGTGTGTGGCCGGATGGGCTGGGAGGGGAATGTCCGAGGTCCAGAGTTCCAGGAACTCGGATGGGCTTTTGCTGTTGCGGTTGAGATGCGCCTGGGCAAGCTACCTATGCTGCTATATCGGGTGTTGAATAGATGCAATCAAAGGGGACAGGTAGTATGGTGGATCGGAAATTCGAGTTCTGTGGTTTTGTACAGTTGAGTTTGCCGGAACTCTTTAGGTGTGTGGTGCAAGTAAAGTGAAAGGGAAAGAGCCGTCGCATAAAGAAAGAACTGGGAAGGCGAGAGAGAGAAGGGAGGGGAGATTGCCAATTGTGCCAAGCCTGCCCAGGCCAAAGCGATGATTCCGCGCCGAGAATGAGATTCTTCGAGGTGTTCTTATCACGGACAACACCACTTTGCCGATCAAGAAAAAGGGCAGTCTTTCCGGCTTGGTAGCACGCGCTTGCCGCTGCACCCCGCGGAACATTTAGCGGGCTGGTCCCCTGAACCCTGGGGGCGGGTTGAACGCTAAAATGGCCAGCCACTGGTTTATCGCGATGGCAAGTGGCGCTGGCGGGAATGGGTAGCACTGGGTTTCATCGTTGTCTTTGGCGTTTCAGTTTTCCGGGAGGCCGAGGATGAAGTCTTGGAGACACAATCGTAAAGACTTGGTGATATTCCATGTCAATAATGAAATCGACGATTTAAAGCACACTGCAGTGATGGTCAAGATGCATCGGCATCTTACACGAGGCAACAGAGCCCTTAAGCCACTCGGGACATTGGACGAAAAGTGCAGTCGCCATGTTTGTCAGATGTTGAGGCTATCCTTGGCTACCTCCTTCAGGGTCTTGGTGTCTCGAACTTGACAAGTATTGCCACTTGTCGACTGAATAGCTCGTCATTGGCATCTCTTGACGAGCGGTTAGCCTGGGCGTCCGTCACTTTGCTAGTGGAAAGGTTGAAATGACAGAGATGGGCTTTCATCCGATGTTCACTAATCACAGTCGGTAGCCGTCCATACAACTGGAAGTTAGTCTCTACTAGACCAATCCCAGAATTCCAAATATCTGAAGAATATCAAGCTACCGTAGTGTATGGCACCGGGGCTGGGAGAGATGGCGTTGGTTCCGAGCTGGCGGGAGAACACGGATGACTTTCACGTCTACTCACTCGCCTGTTCAAGACACGTGTGAAGGTATTTCAGGGGTCATGGAGTTCTTGGGTGAGTGACATGATCAAATCAATATCAAATGGTAAAGATATCAGAGATCAAATGGACTTCAAGATGTAAGTGACAGAATCGGACTAGCTTACCCGGCAGTCAACCGACGCGCCAGCACGGGCCGCACCCACTCAATGCCGATTCCAACCGCCGGATCGGAGTGGGGGCGACCGAGACCGACCGATTCTCCACAGCGGCTGCATCAAATTTCAAGATGGCTTTTCGGAGCGGAAACGCAGGGTGACATAATGTCAACACGCCTCCAGAGCCTCAATCGGCACCCACGAGAAAAAAGCGAAACACCGACCAGTCTAGCCCGGTCCCAGTAACCCGACATACCAGCTAGCTCCCCCTCCCACTCCCACGACGGCGGATCCTTGGTTTTCTTCAACGATCCCTCAACACACCGCCAACCACACTCTCCAGCGCACCAAACCCTCGTGATGTCCTGGCAATAGAATATCGTCCACCAAAACTCTCTCTCCAACCCCTCTGGAGACCTGGCGGCGGGGTAGCGGGCCTTGACGAACCGGCTTTGAATCGAAGGCCAATTCACCACTGAACAACAAACGAGCAACAACACCTTCGCTTTTTCCTTGTTGTTACCCTCGCTGTCACCCACTGTCGAATCAGCGCCCAATTCGAACTCGGTTCATCTCCGGTTATATTCCCCAACACCACCACCAAAGATGGTCGCGACAGCTAGCGCGACCCGCGCGCTTCGACTGCCCTACCGACCAGCGTCCCTCCGACTTCTCACTCCTCCTCCCCCTTCTTCATACCCCTACCGATCGAGCCTCCGCGCCGCCTCCACCTTGTTATCACGACAACAACAAAGGCAAAAACCCCCATCACGACAGCCAGCTACCCCCGGGCAACCACCAACCACCACCACCTCCCCAATGAAACCCACCAACGCCCTCCTATACTCTACCTGCCCGGCCATGCTCGGCCCCTCCTTCTCACCACCCCCGGGGAAATACCACTACCACCTCGCCGCCTCTTACATAGCCAAAGCCCGCCCCTTTGACCCCTCCACCCATCTCTTCCAGTTCAACCCCTACAACCGCCTCTCCCAACCGCCCAAATCCCCCAAGCGTCCAAAATCCTCCCGCCCCGAGTCAGGCCAGGACGCCTTTTTCATCAGCCAGCTAGGCGCCTCCCCTTCAAGCGGGGAGGTCGCCCTAGGGGTAGCAGACGGTGTAGGAGGGTGGATGGACTCCGGCGTCGACCCAGCCGACTTCTCCCATGCCTTTTGCGATTACATGGCCGCCTCCGCCGTCACCGCGCCCGACGACCCCCCACTGACAGCGAGGGAGCTGATGCAAAGGGGCTACGAGGCTGTCTGTCATGACAAGACCATCAAGGCGGGCGGCAGCACAGCTATTGTCGGGCTGCTGACATCAAACGGGAAAATGGAGGTTGCGAATCTAGGGGATAGCGGGTTTATCCTCTTGAGGAGGGGGGGCGTCCACGCCAGCAGCGAGCCGCAGACGCACGCGTTCAACACCCCTTATCAGCTGAGCGTTGTCCCGCCTTCTATGCTCCTCCGGGCGGCGGCTTTTGGGGGCGCGCAGCTTATGGATCAGCCTAGGGATGCGGAGGTGACGAGGTACGGACTTAAGCATGGGGATGTGGTTGTTTTTGCTAGTGATGGGTTGTGGGATAATTTGTTCGAGGGGGATATTCTTCGGATTGTGAGCTCGGTTATGAAGGAGAAGGGGGTGTGGAGGGTGAATGGGGAAAGGGGGTGCGTAGTGGAGGAGGATATCAAGCCTGTCACAGAAGGGGAGGGGAAGACGTTGCAGGGGGTGTTGGCGACGGAGATTGTGAGGCAGGCGAAGCTGGCGAGCATGGATCCGAAGTTGGATGGGCCGTTTGCGAAGGAGGTGAAGAAGTATTACCCGCATGAGGTTTGGAGGGGGGGGAAGGAGGATGATATTTGTGTTGTGGTTGTGGTTGTGGAGGAGGAGGGTGGTGGGGGGGTGCCGGTGAAGGCGAAGTTGTAAGCAAGGAGGGAAAGGAGTCATGGGGGGATTTTCACACTGCATTTATGGAGCATCCACAGGTTCTTCTTTTTTTGGGATAGATGAAAGGTACAACAAGGCGGTGGTTTTCTTACGAAGATGGGGGGGGGGGGGGGGGGGAGCAATGTGTGTATTAAAAAAGTTGAACAAAGCAAGCGTTGTTGGCTGATGAGCAAACAAAAAAAAGAAAACAAACCCCTAACACATTTACAGAGGTTGGGGAAAAAGGTATATAGTTTCTAGATTATGTATATATATAAGAGGGCTTTCAGAGCCCCAAAAGAATTGGAAGCTGTATATAACCTGATACCTCTCTCAAGATGGCTTGTCTTGTCTGTCTTGGGTGTTCTCATTGTCCCGTCTTCTATGCTCTACTTTGCACTCTTTGTTAACTCTCCTAGTTTTTGTTTACCATGGCTGACTGACACATGTCAAACTTCCACAACCTCCAGTCAGTCAGTATCCCATTACCCCCCTCTCCCCCAACCTCCGAAGTCGCTGCTGACTTACATCCATACAAGGAACCAGAGTGGTTACACAACCCCAATCTACGGTACTTCCCATTCATCAGACTGTGTCTGTCTCTGTCAGCGCTGTGTATCCCCCATGTCGTGTAAACACAGTGCTTATCTCCTCCTCCCTACCTACCCATCATTGGCCAATTACACTCACACACCTGCACACTCCCTGCATACATACTCCTGCCCCTCATACTTACTTGCATCTGCATAATGTACTGTACATACCCTCCCCCTCCCGCTACACAACGTCACTAGCTCTCACCATTATCCTAGCTACAGCTCGATTCACAAAAAGCGGCCAAAAACCCAACCGTCTCAAAGTCCGGCGGCGGCCAGCCATGGGACAAAACCACGCGGGTAGAGGCATATGCAACCTTCCGACCACCGTTCAACGAAACCCCCTCCCCCCAAACAAACCCAATTCAATTCGTCAAATCCCCAAACAAAACACTGCTGTCCAACGGCGATCTATGTAATCACCCCGCAGTTTAGACACACAGTACATAAGTACTCCCCAGTAGGAGCTTGCCCATGCTCAAGTTTGACACTTTTGACACCTCGCCTATCAAAACCCAATCCCATCACCCTCCAAGTCTCAAAAAACCTTTTCACAACCTCACCTCTTCTCTTTTTTCTTTCACATCACACTTGCAAAACAAAAAAAAACAAAAAAGTTAATCATAAAATAATAATCCATTACATCCTAACATTCATCCTCCATCCCCCTCCCCCCTTCCCTAACCTATCCTATCCTACTCCCCTTAAACAAATCCCCCTCTTCTTCTTCTTCTTCATCTTTGTCAATCATAAACAAGAAGGACAACCAACCTCCCTCCCCCCTCATCCCCGTCGAAACAACCACAATTGTCGATTAACCAATTACAGCAGCCTTCCCTTCAATCAAGGTACCAACCTATGTACGAGAAGTATAAAACCCTCACAAAAAAAAGACACCCGAGAAGAAGAAGAAAAAACAAAGAACCAACAACCACCCAAACAAACAAGCCCGGGGTATTATTAGCCAAGTTTTCGAGTGACTGAAAAACGCCATAAAACCAAAACTCAGACAGCAACAACCCTCATGGTATCAACTTAGTTAAAGAAGACAAGGGCGGCAACAGTGCCGAGGACGAGCGCGAGCGAAGAGGCGAAGCGCTGGCCGTTGTTGGTGTTGGGGGGAGCAGTCTCGGTTTCTTGGACGCGGCGGGTAGGGCTGGGGGTGGAGGTGGTGCTGGTCTCGAGGGCTGGGGGAGGTTGGTCAGCACACTAGCTGACAAATTCAAGTTGGAGGTTGGGGAAAACTCACTGCTAGTGTTGGACTGGGTGGAGGTCTCAGTCTCGGTGGAAGACTCGGTGGAGGTCTCGGTCGAGGTCTCAGCAGTGGTGGTGATGGACGCAGAGGTGGTGACGGAGGTGACAACCTCGGTACCCTCAAGAGGGAACGGAGGGCTGAAGTTCTGGTTGTCGTCCCCGCTCTCATCCTCGATTACGAAGGCATAGTCGCCGTTCAAGGTCTCGGTGGGGGTGTAAGTGAAGGAGCCGGTAGCACCAGTGGTGGCTAAGGTCGAAAGTCAGTCAAAAACATGTCCCCCAACTGGTAGTAGCTGGACAAGACAGGAAATACTCACTAGTCAGGACCTCGACGGGCTTGAAGCTCTTCTCATCTCCGGCCTTGCCCTTGAAAAGCGAGATCTTGACGTTGCCCTCAGCGGAGTCCCACCTGAGAGTGAAAGGCTCGCCGACGGTGACATCGTAGACGGAGTTGATGAACCTGGGCTTGGCGAGAACGGCGGTCGCAAGAGCGAAAACGGCGGCAACAGAGTACTTCATTTTGGCTGATGTGGTGGATGTTCTGGATTATACAGAGTAAACGATGGTGGTGGTGGTGGTGGTAAGTGAGATGAAGTACAACTGCGAGATGAGCGAGCAAGAGGTCAGCTGATATGCGACGGTAAATAAGCTTTTGGGATGAAGAAAACGAGGTGGCGGTGCGAGGGAAGACCGAGGTGGTGGTCGAGGTGGAAACGTCGGAGAGGTTATGGGTGGATCGATCCGGAGAAGGCGCGCAATCTCGTTGCTGGGGGCACGACGATGGGTATGGGGATTTTTTGTGTTCTTACCACTTGTGGAATGTTGGACGACCCGGTTGAGCTGGTGGTTGGAATGGTAAAAAACCAAAGAGAAAATAAACGATTGTGGTGAAGTGTAATTATTATGATGTAAATATGGGCAGTCCCGAGACAGTGTGTGGGAAAAGGAAGGCAGGAAGGAGACCTGGAGCAAGCAGGAGAAGGGTTCAAAAGAGGCAGAGAGGAAAGAGGCGCAGGGGCCAGAATAGCTAAACAGCCAAGAACGCGTCCTGGAGTTCCAATCTCATCTGGCGAATGGGGAGGCGTTGACACAACGATTTTACCAGTTAGCGGATCCACCCCCAGAAAAGACTTGCACAGCACGGCAAGGCTGGACAGGCACAGACAGGGGGAATGGCGCAGGGTCTGGGCCGCGAAACAAGCCTGTCGGTCCAGCTTTTTGGCGAAGAAACCCCGGATTCCATCCTCTCCAGCAAAAGAGAAACACATGATGGAGGCACAGAGTGGGTGTGAGTCGCATAATGCCCGCGACAGTGAGACCGAGCAGCTAGGTATTCCTCCTCTGTTCCCTCTTGCGACACTCCTCCGTGACGGTGCCCGCGGTGCTGTGCGGACGAAAAGCACGGCGCCAACAAACCATCACCATGTGGAAATTACATCCTAAATCCAGAATTGCGCCAATTCGGGCTACAACGCTGTTGGTGCTTGGTTTTCTGGATCCTTCGCTGTCATGCGATGTCACACTTTTGCCTAGTGTAGTAGAACTGACTGACTGACTGACTGTTGGATTTTTGCTGTCACTCATCACTCACTCTATCAAAAACGCTGTCAGACGGCATTGTATGCACCACAGAGAAAGTCAATTCTTCTGTTGCTTCGCATCTTCAAATGTTGATTCTGGGATGACGGAATGCACGTGGGACAGTGGAATGCGATGCGCTGTGGACCTCATCTCGCTGCCCGCATCAGATCGACCCGCCCGCTTTCCAGATGGGATGGTAAACGAACCCCTTCAGGGCTTTTGGTTCCTTGCAGCAAAAGAGGGCCCGGATTGTCGTCATTGCACATCACTGCCCCTTCCAGAACCCTTCACCATGTCTCGAATCTGGAATCCGGAAAAACAATGTCTGGATTTCGGAACCTTTTTTCTGGTATTTCTTCAATGCCTGGCAACGTAAACGAGAGAGAGATATGATGTCGTTCGGGAGTTACAGAGATATTGCATGTTGCAGCATGACGAAACCCGACGTCTAGAACGGGGCCATATTATGGCTCACATGCCACGCCCGCCGAGCAGTTTGTGCATTGCGGGGTTCGAAAAGCACACCACCACGGCTGCCTGCATCTAGACGTTCGCACTTCATGGATGATGGCGAACTGGTGACCTATGCAGCCAGAGGTTACACGGAGATCGCGCCGCCATCCCAACTTATACATATTCATGGTCTTGGCAGGCGTAGTAACACGAGAATCCGAGTGACGCTACAGGTCGCTTGAACGCAGGTCAGCGTTGTCACACCAGAATATATTAATGGAAACATGTACATCAGGTATTCTCTTATTAGTGCGATCAAGAATCGAAGCTTTTTGGGGGTTGGGTGTGGCTGCGCTTGCGATTGAATGCGCGGCCAATTTGCCTCCTCATGATTGTCACCAGCCAAAATCAGACAGGTCAAGTAGTATTCGAAGCGCTCGTAATAAGAAGTCTTCCCAATGACAAAACTTTGAAAAGTATCGAAGGTGAGACTAGTGGACGAAGACAGACCAATCAAACAGTGAATTGATCGATATTGTATGCTGAGGCTTTGTGCCACCTTGGTATACATACATGCCATCGTGGCGTTGAACACCATCAAGGTCACGGGGGTTCCTTGTGCTCCTTGATATTCGTATGCAATAGTTCCGTGCGGCAAAACGGGCTCGAACTTGCAAGTTGCTGTCACCCAGGAGGTGTTCAACGGCAACTATCCCGTGTTTGTGAGATCAGGCGGCTCTGTCGGAAACAATTCGCTCGCGGATAAACCGTGTAACCTCCGGCAACACACAGCCGGATGCCTCAGATAGATTCTGAATCAACTCCGGGGAGAAAAATCCTGAAACATAGTTCGACCTCGGCTTCCAACTTCCAGTATCGGCCATGAGAATATTCCGAGTTGACCTGTTAACGTGGTCAAGCTGATCAAACAGGAGAGATCCAGGTTCGGATTCATTGAAGGCTATCCAACCGAGGTTTCGTACCCTTAGACGTCGGCAATCATGAGAGCTGGCAGTCGACAACACCTCGGACAACACCGGTGCGTTCCTCAAACAGGTTGTTGACTGTTGTCCCAAGGCCCTTCATCTTGTCTACAAAATCATCCAGCGACCCTCCAACGCCAAAGTAAAGCTTCTTTGCGCCAATGACAGCTCTGGCAGAACCGCTTGGTCTGTCTTTGCGCTCTCGCTCGAGAATCAATAGGAGAGTCTCGCTGAATCTTTCAAGGGCAAAGGGAGAGTAAATGGTCTCTGACCCGAGCACAAGAGTCTTGGTGCTGTCCGCAAGACTTGGGGCATTCGGTGAATCGTAGAGGATATCCACAAACTCTGACGACCAAGCACCTGAGAGGAATCTCAAAGTGATCTGGTTGGAAACGAGGGAATCCTTAAAAGCCGCGATGATCTCCGGTGTCAGATCGAGCTCTCCGTCGGGCGTAAAAGCCTCTTCGACGAGCGCTAATTGGCTTCGTTGCTGAAGAGCCCAGGTAAGGATGAGGTTGGGCAACGTCACCAGATAGAGCACAGAGGGGTTGTAGTCTGCAAGCGTGAGCACCAACGGGTGTCTCGGTTGAGACTTTCTTTCGCTCAAGGCCCAGTGAAAGAGTGCGAGAGAGGGCAAGGCTGTGCCGCAGCCGAGCTGTACACATTGGTCAGCAATTCACTCTCTACGCAGGACGTTTAGGGACCGCAGATATTTCGCCGCACCTCGATCAAGACACACGGCTCTTGATTCAAAAAATCGGCCGACTTTTCTGATGCCAAGACCTTGACCATATCAACACTGCTCTCCCAGCTCTTGAAGCCACCCTCATAAATGCCCGTCTTGACGTCGTGCTCCCCAAGACCAGCCTCTGACTCAGATGGGTTTTCCCCATCATCCTCAGCCATCAGCTGAGCCCGCACATCCCAGAGCTCACGCCTTGGTATTTGGAGTGTGCTACCATCCTGAAGATCGACACTGAGCAGGTTGAAGGCTATCTTGGAGGGTAGCTTCGAGAGCATATCCTCGAGATCATGGCTGGCTGGTGGTAATTGGGGCTTGCCCTGAACCGGAAATGCACCGGCCCCCGCGGGCGAGGCCACAGCTGACTTTTTGGGTTGAGGTGGAGGGGTGAGCGGACGACCATCGTCTTCTATATCATCGCCGGCGAACGAGAATGAAAAGGCCATGGTTCAAACTGGCGGTGGGGATCTGATATATGTCGGTTATGCCAAAACAGCAGCTGACTGTACCGGGTTCTAAATTGCTCACGTGAAGCAGCGAATGATATCGATCTCCTTTACTACAGTTTCCAAGAAGGCGAGTCTCTTTTCAGCTGAGGTCGTTCCTGGTGGTGGTGGGGTTGGGTAGGGTAGGATTTGAACGATAGTGGGGCAAGCAAGCAAACAGTTTGGTGTTTGAGCCATGTGGTCCGTGTGCTGTCAGCTTTTCAGCCCCCAATTTCATTCTCAACCAGCTGAAGAGAAAGCGGAGTATTTCCGCTTGAAAATGCTCCGAAGGCTGCCATTGGGACCACATTTTAACCGTTGCAACTTGCATTTCCAGCCTGCCACTGTCTCTCTGTCAAGCGTCGAAGAGGCACGTTCAGCAGCAGGAGCACAGCGCAGACGGGAAGGTGCCGTTAGGAAAAAGCTCTCCACTTTCTACTGGTCCTCGGCTGAGCATGCAATTCGCTGGCTCACCGGCATATGTCGATAACGGCTGTGGTTGGACAGCATACGACAGGACCGGCCATCCCAGCTTTCTCTGACATTCACGCGGGCCTCTGTCTTCCTCTTGTCTTCGTGGGAACGGCTGGCCCACTTCTCCGGTTCGGGGTCGGATCAAACAACCCAATATGCGGCAGCCTTGAAGCCGATAACCCCATTGGATCTGGAGATTCCCTTCAGTGAGGGCTTCCAACAGCCCCGCGCCGACGGCGGGGATACATGCAGGGCCCTTCCTCGATATCTTTTTCGTCTCTCCTTGCTCAAGCCCGTCAGTTGGGAGTTGGGACCCGGATCATGGGAGGGGTACCTATTATCGGCCGGCGGGAATGGACCGTAAACCAGCCAACTATGGATCGCAACCGTCGGGAGATGCCCCTCTGCTCGGGGTTGAGCTCGTGGCCGTCGATTGTCTCATGGGGGCTGGATCGTCATATACTTTGAGGCTCTTTCTCTTCCATCCCAGTCCGGGATATCCACAATACTATGTTTGCTGACGGCGCCTGCCTTGTCTTGGAGAGCAACCGTACTTCCTCTTTCTGAGCACTTGCCAAACCGGGAAGAGCAAAGCAAGGTCAGGGTACGGAGTGTTGGTCGTTTGCTGCAGACCACTTGACTTACATCAACAAAGCCTGGCAAGCCATTGGCTGCCTTTACTACCTGCTTTTCGCCTTCGATTACTGATATAAGTACCAAGGCCTCGAAGCATCCTCTGAGAGTCTCTCTACTTGACTTCTCAGAACACCTCAGGATCTTCTCTTGCACACTCTTCATCATGGTAATGGACTCTTGTGGCGACAGATACCCGGATCGACTTGGTCGTGATGGCGCCACTCTCAACTTCCCCTCTATCGATGTTTCCTACACTGTCCGGGAACAACCTCTCGGCACGGCACGGCCAATTCGCATTGTCGGCATTGGAGCCGGAGCGAGCGGGCTGAATATGATCCGCACCTTGCGGCTGAATCTCACCAACTACGAGACCGTGGTATACGAAAAGAACATCGACGTTGGTGGAACATGGTTCGAGAATCAGTATCCCGGGTGTCGATGCGATGTACCGAGCCACAGTTACCAATTCTCATGGCGACCAAAAAAGGACTGGACCAACTTCTTCTCTAGTGCCGAGGAAATTGAGAACTATCTTTGCCAGGTTGCCGACGAGGAGGGACTAAGAGGGTCTATCAAGACCTCTCACGAAGTTGTTTCTGCTGTTTGGAACGAGGGCGACGGCCAATGGGACCTGACGATACGAAACCTTGAGAACGGCCAGGAGTTTGAAGACTATGCCACCTTTCTACTGAATGGGTCAGGAATATTAAAGTAAGCCTTTTCGACAGGGTTTTTCTACCACGGTGAACAGGCTAACATTGAAACCCATTAGCAACTGGAAGTGGCCCGATGTCCAGGACATCACCGCATTCAAAGGCACATTGATACACACAGCTCGCTGGCCAAGAGATTTCGACCACACAGGCAAAACGATAGCTGTCATTGGCAATGGCTCAACTGGAGTTCAAGTACTGCCAGCACTCCAACCTGGGGCGGCAAAAATTCACCATATCTTTCGGACACCAAGTTGGGTCGTTCCACCACGGATACACGGTTGGAAAGTCATGGGCAAAGCCGCAGAGGTCTGGGAAAACATCCAGCTCGACGCCGAGGAGAACTTCTCGGCCGAAACCATCGAGAAATTCCAGTCGGACCCTGAGTTCTACCGAGATTTCGTCAAGAGGATTGAGGTCGAAGTCAACAGTGCTTTCCCAGTGGTAAGCTCCATCTTTTTATTTCTTATTTGGAAGGTAATTAACAGCCGCAGGTTCTTGCCAAAAGCCCGGTCCAAGCCTTCGCCCGCGCAAAAGTAACAGAGTACATGACAGCCATGCTCGGTGGCAATGAGCAACTCTGCAAGGCTCTAATTCCAGACTTCCCGCTAGGATGCCGAAGAATGACGCCAGGCCATGGGTATCTACAGGCCCTGACAAAACCCAATGTCGAGGTCAGAAGAACAGATATCAAGCGCTTCGTACCGGAGGGTATTGAGCTTGCATCGGGAGAGATCCTGAAAGTTGACGCAGTCATCTGTGCCACGGGGTTCGAGACGTCCTTTTGCCCGCGATTCCCCATCGTTGGACGTGACGGAGTAAACCTCCAGGACCGATGGAGACAAGAGGTCCCAAAGGCGTACATGTCCTGCGCCGTGCCAAACCTCCCGAATTATTTCAGTAAGCCCGTTCCCTTCCTCCATCACACATTGTTCATAACATGCTAACAAAACACCAGTGTTCCTCGGCCCCAATGCTCCCATAGGTCATGGTTCCGTCTTTACTCTTTCCGAACACATCGCAAAGTACATCACCACCATCATCAAAAAGGTCCAGACCGAAGGGATCAAGTCCATCGTCCCTTCCCAAGCAGCGGTAGATGATTACTTTGAGCACATTACCCATTTCATGCCAGCTACCACATGGGCGGCGCCGGGAAGGTCATGGTTCAAGATGGGGAGGGAGGAAGGACCGGTGGTGGCGCTTCACCCGGGGAGTCGGATTCATTTCTTTCACATGCTGGAAAGGTTTAGAGGGGAGGATTGGGAGTATGTGTGGGACAATGCGAGGGGGAACAGGTTTGGGTATTTGGGGAATGGGTTCTCGACTCGGGAGGTTGGGGATACAAAGGGGGATTTGGCTTGGTATTTGGATGAGCCGGCTACGATATCATGAGCATGGCCTCCACGGGAAGGTTTCTCCGGGTATGAATCATGGTTCTACATGACTGGGGATGGGAAGGCTTTTTCTTGTAAAAGGGACGGTTGTCTGCTTGGCACTTGGTAACAAATCGGAGTTGGGGACGGCTGCCCGGCGTATGGGACAATACACATCAAGTTCATTTTCAGCCATTTTTTTAAAGATCGGGGAGGCAGTGCTTGTGGGGTAACATCAGAACTTTAATGATACGGCCCGATGGCAGTCGGAGGAGGTTGCGGACCATCCCGTCCTCTGGGGAAGCCGGAAGATGTGCCTCGGCGGGTACTTCAGGCGCCAGCCCACCACCTAGGCCATGCCTAAAGAGAGACCCGAACACCGGTTTGCTTTCCGCGGCAGTGTGCCCCACTCACAGCCAACAGTGCTTTGGTAACGAGGGTTGACCAGCAGTGGCAGTCTTGCTTCTTTCTGTCCCGACAGTTTGGGGAGGGGTTTTTGAGAGGTCCACTAGGTAGATAGGGTTTTAGTGGGGGTGTGTTGGTATGTATGTACATACATAGATACCCTTTTGCGCGCTTCGCTTCTTTCTCTTCTTTTTTTTCCAAGTTATTTGGGGCACTTTTCATAATTCTTTCAGCTGATGGCAGAGTAGTGTACTCAGGGTTTGGCACCACGGCGTGCTTCGGGGAAACTAGCAAACAAGAAAAAGCTGGTGATAGAGGGTGTGATAGATGGCAACGGGGTCGAAGAATTAGACTCTCCAAAAACTGTCGACATCAAAGGTGTGGATAGGGGTGATATGGGTTTCAATGCTTCGAATATGCCGATTAGAATATAGCATACCTAGCTATGGTTCTTTATTATTTTCACTTCGTTCAGAACACGGCGCATGAGCAACACGACATCATATCTTTTTCACAACTCAGATCCGATCCTTTGACGCTCAACATATCATTCAGGGGGTCCCTTTTCAGGCCACTCTTCAGACCTGGTTTTGTTTATTACCACGGTATAACCGCACTGTACACGCTGCACCCAACCGGCGCTTAAACCCGAGATCGCCATTGGAGGGTATCGCCAGGGGGGCCAAGCATGCTGAGCCACCTCAGACAACAAGGCACACAGCCAGCACTTTGTACATACATGTACCACACTGCTGCCCTCAGTGAAAATGGCTTCCCGAGAAAATCCATACTTTGATACCTGATCAACCGGCACTCAGCTCTAAGACACTCAACATCAGGTAGGCAAGCTGAGCGTGGGCAAGCCAAGCCTCACGATGTCAACAGACGATGAAGCGATCAATCTACTGTCTTTTGGTAAGATATCTCTGTCAAATTGACGAGAGTGGAGAGAGAGAGAGCTAACATTGAATCATCAGATGGCGGGGGTGTCCGAGGTGTCACCTCGCTGCTCATCATTCACGAGATCATGATCAAAATCAAGGAAAGGCATGGGCTGGCCGAGATACCCAAGCCTTGCGATGTGTTCCATATGATAGCCGGGACCAGCACGGGGGGGTGAGTGGTGTGAAGTCTGGCAGGTACAGTCTTTCTGTAATAATAACTAGCTAACACTTGTCCAGACTGATTGCCATCATGCTTGGCCGGCTCCGAATGTCCACTGAGGAGGCCTTGCGCCAGTACGACGTCTGCGCCGCGAGCATTTTCTCGTCCAAGAAGTGGGTGAATATCACAGAGAAGTTTCGTAGCACGCCGATGATCAATATTATCCAGAAGCTCGTAGCGGAGAAGGGTATGGGAGAGATGATGCGGGATCCCGCGAAGCCATCCAAGGGTAAGGCGGTGGTTTGTGCTATGCCGCGAAAGAGGGCGAACCCGAAGAATGTACGGCGGATTCGCTCCTTTGCTCCGGAAAAGGATAACTGGTAGGTTTTATTGTCCGAAGTCTCGTATATCTGTGTCATGAGCTGATCTTTTGGAACCAGGGATAAAGATGTAAAGATATGGGAGGCTGCCAGGGCCACAACAGCTGCTACCTTTTACTTCAAACCACAACCGCTCAAAGTCTCGACACCTCAAGGTGGTTCCAAAATTGAAGACTACATTGACGCTGCCTTTGGGGTTAATAACCCTACCAACGAGCTCATCAAGGAAGCGGTTGCCGAGTTTGGACCTAGTCGTCGACTTGGTTGCTTGATCAGTATTGGAACTGGCACCAAACAGGAGCGTGGAATCTCCAGAGCTGCGAGCGGGTTGAGAAATGTCTATGACATGTGGGGGAGTATCTTTGATGTTGGGACAGCCATGAAGGACATGGTTACCAATGCCGAACAAGTGCATCTCGACCTAGAGACCCGGCTGAGAAGGAAACCGGATGCTTACTTTCGCTTCAACGTCCCTCTTGCAGCAGACACAGTCAGCCTTGCTCAGTATGACAAGATGGGGAAGCTCAAATCAATGACCGCCGAATACCTTGGCGAAGCGGAGGTTATCAGCAACATTGAGAGAGTGGCGGATATTTTGGAAACTGAGAACGCTGAACATGGTCTGAACCTCGGAGCTTTATGTGAGTAGGACGATGTTACGGACTTGTGAGAATTTTTGCTGACCGGAGTTATAGCTGGACCAAGCGAAACAAGGCCCGACGAAAACCTAAAGGCCAATCTCATGGGCGAGGCAAGCCGGTATTTCACGGGAAGAAACGACATCATGCGGATACTGAATACATTCTTCTCCGATCGCGAAGGTGAAACTGTTCCTCGAAGAGAGTTCTGCCTCCATGGTCTTGGTGGTGTTGGAAAGACACAGATTGCGCTGAAGGCAGCCAACATATTTCGCCATGGGGATCCCGAGCTGGGTATACCGAACAAGCGAAGGTTCGTACATATTCTGTATGTGGACGGTACCGACAAGACTACCATCAGTCAAAGCTATGCAAGCATTGCTAGAGATGAGTTTGGCATCGAGGCCAGCGGCAACTCGGATCAGTTGATGAGACAAGCCCTCCAAAAGATGGAAAGGCTTGACGAGGATTGGTTCCTGATCTACGACAACTGCAACCAGGAGGACCGCCGAGCATTGCTTCCAAAGGGGGACACAGGGAATGTTCTCTTCACCACGAGAAATCGGGTGGTGCGCAACCAGATGCGCCCCGAATGCGCCTATGATGTCGAGGTGTTGGAGGAGCTGGACGCTATACGACTTCTCCTGACCGCCTCGGGAGCCAAATATGCCAATCTGAACGCATGGGACCAGTCAATAGGGGAGGAAATTGTCAAGGAACTTGGTTACTTGCCTCTCGCCATCGACCAGGCAGCCGCATACATCAGAGAAGCTCCATGTCCTCTTGATGGCTACCTGGAAGTATTTCGCAAGCAAAGGGTCGAACTACTCCGAAACCCAAAGTTCAAAGGCTCGCTCGCACAGAACCAAGCCGTCTACACAACATTCGAAGCATCTTATAAAGCTATCGCCCAGCTCGAGTTACACAACAAAAACACGCTTGGCAGGAACGCTGGCCTTGCTCTCAGAGCACTCGATTTGATATGCTTCTGGCATAACGAGAACATACCAGTCAAGGCGGCTTGGTGGGCAGGCACATGGTGGAAGGGCCGATTTGATATGGGCAAGGACATGCCCGCGCTGGATGAGCACCTGGGGCAACTCACGGGAGACGAAACGATGACTTGGCGCAAGTTCTTCTTCCAGTTGAGCGAAACTGGACATGGGGAATTCCCAAGCGCCCTTAAAATCCTGGAAAGGTACTCAATCCTCACAATCAAAGAACACTCATTTGCGTCCATGCACGTTTTGGTTCATTCCTGGGCACGGGACCGGATGAAGGATGAATACAGAGCACAACAGGCGTTGATATCCAAAGTCCTCCTGTTGGACTCCATTGGCGAGATACCAACGGCTCTCTTCACACGTGTTTACCTCCACTTGATCTACCCGCATGTTAGGGCGTGTCTCGAACACTCTACATGGGGCGCAAAATCGCTCCATCTGCCGTATGAGCTCTTCTTGAGGGCCAAGTACGCACATCTCCTCACCTTTCAGAAACGGTTTGGCCAAGCCGAAGCCGAATACCTCCAAATCATCCGCTTGAGCAAACTGTGTGTCGGGCCTACCACTTGGGCGGTTATACGGCCGCTCTGCTCTCTGGGGAAGCTCTATCATGAGATGGGCCGTTTGGGCGAGGCCGAGTTGACGTACCTAGAATGCATTGATCGCTGTACCTTGGAGAAGGAATTGAAGCTCAAGGACACAGAGGAGCGTCTGAAAGCACAACTTGCGGAACTAAGCGCCATCCTCAGGCGTAAGAAGCACAAGAAGAAGAACAGACCGAATGAGGACAGGCCGCCGACACCTCCCCCGCTGAGTGAAGAGGAGATCGCCCAGGAAGCTCGCAACTTTGAGCCCCACTGGAACAGCACGGACAACTGGCAGCTTCAGATTTCCAACATCGAGGAGTACCTCTCCAGGGTGTACTACGACCAGGCAAACGGCGAAGACGATCTCGTCTACTGTGAAGACTTTCTGTCGAGCGCGCTGGAACGACGAAAGAAGATCCTTCACCCCAATAATATCGAGCTCTGGCGGACGGAAGATGAATGTCGAAGGCACACGCAGCTTCGGGATGTCAAGTATTGGCTGTTTCGGTTCGAAGACGCAGTGAAGACTTTCAAGTCCGAAGAGGACGAAATGGACTTCCTAACGGGAGAATATCGAGGCCGCCTTGTGCAGACTATGGCCGACAGCATGGTTGCTATGCGACGACGGGTCAAGCACTACAAAGGTGAAGACTATTGGAGGTCCGATTTGAATTGGCTTTGGGAGCAGGCTCACGTGTACTACTCGAAAATACTCTGGAACGAGTATATCAAGTGGTTTGGGGAGTCTGACTACAGATGTCTCGGGATAATGCGGTGGATGGTCGAGTGTTTAATCGGCTTGAAAAGAGGCGAAGAAGCAGAATCACTTGCCAGGAGGTGTTTGACGGCGAGCATTGTGGGTTACGGCGAATGTCACCAGCAGACCATCTTATCCCTGGAGAAACTGCACGAGGCCATTGCTTGCCGACTGGGAGGCTATGACCTCGAGTCGGTTTATCTGATCAAGGCTGCTTTGTGCAGGGCGGACGCGGTCTTCGGAGCAGAGCATCGGTTCACGAGGCGCACGCGCCAGGAAACCACCCACGCCATGGAGAACTACCGGGTCGATCTCACTGACTGGGCACCAATGAGCCAAAACATCTTGACTGATGCCCACTGGGAATATGGCGCGATCGAGGACCAGGAGACGAGAAGGATGCTGCTAGGTGAACGAGCACAGTACCATCACGTATCATACACGATACCCGACCCAACATTCGACGCAAGACTTCATGAAATGGCAGAAGCAAATGCAAGAGCGGTTTTGGAAGACAATGGTGGAGGGAGAGTTGGGGGCAGCACCAACAACAACAACAACAACAACAACAACAACACATACTAACATGGGACAAGTTGACATAGCAAGAGCCGGAAGCGGAGCGCCATCGCAAAGCACTTCAAAATCATTTGGTCACCATTACAACCGCGAGACGCTCGGCGAATCACAAGCGTCTACACTTTTCCTCGAAGCTCAAGAGAAGCAATACCCATCTGATAGCAGCAGCGGGGATCCTGGAAGAAGTGGTGTGAACGATATCAAGGGAAAATCGGTTGCAAGATAGGCATATACACACACACACATACACACAGGCTTAATGCTGAATACTGGTACAATTGTGCATGGGAGAGGTTCCCGGTCTCTTTCCATTCATTCACGACTACGACTCATCTCCCTCCGTCCCCCTCTTTTGTATCGCCTGCATAAGCTCATACAACTGACCAATTTGCTCGTCTGTTTACTCAAAGTCAGCGTTTGGTTCTCTGCAAAACAAACCCTCTCCCAACGAACAAAACCAGTGAAAAGATTCAACAAAACCTACCGCTCATCTTCTGAATCTTCCCCTCATCCAACTTCTCCCCCCTCCAAGCATCACCCTCAATCTTCTGAGCATACAATTGCCACTCAGTCAGGAACCCAATCTGCTCCCAATCAGTCAGCAAACTTTTTTCTCTCCTCCTACCTCTCCAAACCCACCAGCAACACCCCATCCATGAAACCAACACCAACCACCCCCTAAAAGAAGACAAAAAATACATCTCTTAAACGCAATCAATGATAACAAAGGAACAGTCCGTGAGGGGAAAAAAAAAAAAAAAAAAAACCAAACTCACCAAATGCACCGGATTCTCCACGCTCCTATGCGCCCTAAACTCCGCCTTGACATACTCATCCCCCAACAACCTCATCTCCGCCGGCAGGTGCCTCCTGTGCGCCCTCAACAGCCTCCTGTACAGATAAATCGGCGGCAGAAGCGCCATGGGCGTGGGCTTGAGCCCGTGGCCGGATTGCATCGCTGCCGCCAGGAGCGCTCTAGATGTTGGTCTGAACATTTTCTCTTTTTTCCCCCCCCTCTCTCTCTCTCTTCCCGTCGTCCTGTTTCAAAGTATTGAGTTCTCTCTCTCTCTCTCTCTGCTGTGGAGACAATAGATTGATTGATTGCCCTCTTGAGACGACGCGAGTGTTCTCTTATTTATTTTTTTCCCTCTTTCAATTGATGACGTTTCGTATAATTTTGGGTGTTTGGTGTTTTTTTTTGGTGTTGGTCCGTTTCTTCAAAAACGTCACTTATCGATTGATGATTCGGATGAGAGAGGTTACGGATACCGAAGCGAGTCGAGTGAGTGGCCCCGGCGGCGGCAGAAGTGCCCCGCACAGTGCCCGTGGTGCGGGAAATGACGGTGGTGGATTTTTGTTGCTGTGATAGGTACCTAGGTATCAAAGGTCAGGGGCTCAGGGGTTTTATACCACAATTGACGCTCATCCAAGTTTACAAATAAGCACAACAGGATAAAGTATCGAGGGTCGAGATGTAAAGAGCATGGTTTTATGGTATCTATACTACAACCAGCGCGCTCGCTCACGCAATCATCACGCCTCCGAGCGGATTAACCCCTGTTTGCAAACCAAAAGTATACCGTCTGCCAACGAAAAAAAACAACTTTTTAACCCGACCTGTCCACCGCCTCGACAATCCATTGAGCTTCTATAGCGCTCACCTTCTTCGCATAATTCTTTTGTGTATATACATGCTCCAAAAACATGATGGCCTCCTTCTTCTGCCCGTGAAGCACACTAGCCGGGTGAACAGCCACCACATGCTTCCCGTGGGCCGTCACGTAACTGTTGTCCGGTGCCAAAATCGCCGTCTTGAGTGCAAAGCCTTTCAGGAAGCACTTCAATATTGTAGCAGATCTCTCTGGCGTGATGGGGTAGAATGGTTGGGGATCTGCGGGCGGCTGCTCCATCATTTTCTGCTTCACACAGAGGCCCCGGAGCTGCTTCCGAATATTCATAGCTTGCTTCATATTCCTGGTGTTGATTTTCCTGTCCTTGCACCAGCGTACTCGATCGGCGTTCTCGGCGCTGTATTGCTGGATGGTGGTCAAGTATGTGATAAGATCGCCTTCCCTCCTCCGCAATTCCTTCCTAAATTCCTCGGCTTCTTCCTTGGTCTCCTCTGACTGAATCTGGAGGAAGATGTCATCACCTGCCGTGATGCAAGAAATAATGTCGATAACCTCTAGGAGACAGTCGTATTTCGGGGTTGCTGCTGCGATCAAAACACGAGCATATGGTGGCGGGACAGGGAACATGACCATCTTGCGCCCGATATCCGTAATAGACCCGTCATCTGCCAGCGCACCGAGAATATGGAGGTGCAACAACGCCTTCTCGACCGACTCAAACTCTGGAGGGTCCATCAAAGGGAAGGCCAACACGTCATCGATCCCCCTTGCTTTCATGGTCAGCACGGCGTTAAGGACATCTGTCCGGAGAATCTCGGGGAGGTCTGTCTTCTCGAGTGACTCGTAAGTTTCTTCCGTATACAATCTGAAGCACTTGCCAGGCCCTTCTCTGCCCGCACGACCGGTTCTCTGGATGGCTGAAGATTTGGATATTGGTTTGGCCAGAAGAGATTCCATTCCCAAGCGAGGCCTGTATTGTTTTACCTTGGCCTTGCCACAGTCAACAACGAATCGAACACCAGGTACTGTGACGGAGGTTTCGGCAATGTTGGTGGCCAGAACAATCTTTCTGGTGTTCTTGTCCTTCGTCGGTTGAAATGCTTTGTGCTGGGCTTCCATGGATAGCTGGCCGAAAAGGGGCAAAACCGCAATTTTGGGAACGCCTGCTGGCAAGGTTTCCGCATGTTCTTCGATCAAACGCTGCGCAGATTCGATCTCCTCTTGACCAGTGAGGAAGGCTAGAATGTCCTTCCTGCCATGTTTGTCGAATAGTGACTCTTGCTTGTGAATTTTGAACAAGGTATTAAGCAGAGCGTCTTGAATATCTGGAACAGGTTTTGACGTATGCGTGATATCGACTGGAAACTGGCGGCCTTCAATTTGAAGGAAATCCACGGAAGTTTTGGGTCTTGTCACAGGAGGGGCGGATTCCTCAGAACCTTCTGGATCGGCATCGGAAAAGAACTTCTTGATGCTGCCAACGTTCGCTGTGGCACTCATGATGACAACCTTGAGCGGGATGCCGCCGCGACCAGCCTTGTCTCCGGACAAAATCTGCTTCAAAAAGCCAGATAAAAGATCGACATCGACGCTACGCTCGTGGATTTCATCCACGATGATCGCGCTGTACTGTCGGAGGTGTGGGTCGCGGAGAAGCTCTTGAAGCAACATGCCTTCGGTGACATACTTGATCTTGGTGCCTTTAGGGACGCGGTGGTCGAAACGAACCGAATAGCCAACAATACCGTCCGAAAGTGGGCCGTGTCTCTCCGTATCCTTTTTCTTGCCCGGAATGTTTGCTTCCTTGGCCACACGGTGTGCCAAAGTTGTTGCTGCAACTCGACGTGGCTGCGTAACTGCGATCATACCGCCCACAGCCATTTCCTGCACTCCGCCATCTCCCTTGACATTGACCTTCTTCCTCTGGCACCAGTCCTCCTGGATCAAAAACTGCGGAACCTGGGTACTTTTTCCGGAACCCGTTTCACCGACAAGAACCAAGACGTCGTTTTGACGGAGTCTCTGTCGAATATCATCTTGCCGTGACCAGAGTGGGAGCGCTTGACGGGCGTCGAAGTACTTTGGGTTGCCAATGGGTTTCAAGCGCCTGTCTCCCTGAGATAATGGGAGGCCTTCAGTTTTTGTTGATACGCCTTCTTTTGAAAGGTCTTCTTTTGAGTTTGATGGGCCCTGGTTTTTCGTTGATACGCCTTCATTCGAGAGCGTGAGGCCGTCCTTTGATGTTGATGAGGCCTCCAGTTTGGGCCTTTTCGTCAAATAGCCGCTCAGTGACAAGATCTTATCTCCCACACGGATGCCATCACTGGCATCGGTTTTTCTCTTTTTGGCCATTTTGTCGGGTCGGTTGGTCGTTGTTTGGGAGAGGTTGAACGAACAGGAAAGTGTTGTTTGTGAGACTAAGATTTCTTGAATTGGTCGCGTATCATGTGATTGGCCAAAAGTTGCAATAAGTGGGGGCATCAGCTTGAGGCAGGTGCGTTTGTCATACAACAGAAATGCGCCTTCAAATCTTTTGTCAAAGATAGATATGGTGCCTAGACCAAGAGATCAAAGCAGTGTAGGCTTTTAATTAATTAATTAAATCTTGTTAAGGTATAGTCGGCTTCACAAGACAAACTGAATAGTACCAATAATGCTTAAGCCCCTGATATAGGTTGTTGAAACCCTAACCCCAGTGATCAACAAGTGAAAGACAACATCGCACCCCCAGAACAACAGGAAGCTTGCTAATTTCAGAACCTATGTATGGTTTTGTGTTACCCATCATATTGTTCCCGAGGATTCTCTCCTAACTGCTTACATACCGCAAATTTCACCGGGCAGCATTACTGCGTTGATCCTACAGTGTGATAGGCATTGTTTGGTGAAACTAAGTGAGACAGCTTTCCGGGCGCCATAACTGACTGCCCCGAATGTGAATACCAGAAGCCTACACTACCTTCTATGATGATTGCTTAGGTATTATAGAACTAGATTGCGAGGTCATTATACGACCGTACATTCAATTCAGTTTCATCCTCCCTAAACGCCTTGAGAATTGAACCACACAGACAGAAGCGCAGCAAGTCGTGGTATTAAATACATTTTAGGCTCCATAGCAAGAATGCACAAGAGAATTTAAAATCACGGATATGAAATCACGAATTGAAGAAACCAAAAACCTGAAACAACAGTATTCAGCAGAGACTGGAAAGAGAACTAAACCCGAGATATAAACATCAGGGAATATAAACTATGTATTGCCCAATTGTATTTTAGGCATTGTATCTCGCGTTCATGCGATTCCTCTGGGCACGAACTTTCTCACCAGCCTCATCAGACTATTGAATTTTGTTAGCACCTTGATACATTCATCATGAGATAATAGTTGACTCACCTTCTCCGATAACCTGCCCATCTGGTTAAGCTGTGCATCCGTCCGCACAAGGAATCCCTTTGCCAACATATTCATGGTGGACACATTCCGCTCGATTTCCGTCAGATCATCATCGATTTGGTTGTTGAGCTCTTGCTGCTCTCCATCATTATCCTCAAAGCTCCACTTGGAGGGATCAGCTTTCTTGAAGCCTAGAGTTGGCCGTCCATTTGGAATAGTGGCAGTCTGCAGCTCTCGCCTCCGCGTAGCCTGCTCCTCCCGAAGCGCTTCCTTATCAAGTTCCCTCTCTCTCTCAGACTGAGCCTTCCTCGCTGAACGCTCAGCAAGTTTTCCTTTGCTGTTTGCGGCCAAGTTGAATAGTGACGAGTTGGCAGCGTCCAGATTGTCGAGGTGTGCGTTCGCCAAGCGAGCCTGATGCTCTGTAACTATGAGTTAGCATCGAGTTGGAGCAAACTAAAACACGGTAAACCGGAAAACTTACTTGATTCATCGAGTTGCTGTTCAACCTTATTGAGAATAGCCTCATCTCTGTCATACATCTGGTGCATACCCACCATACGCTCCACTCCTTGAGCAGCTAGCATCCGAGCACGAGCTGAGCTCTGGGCTGTCTCTCGAATGGTGTGGACGATTTCTCCCTTCTTGGCTTCCGCTTCGAAGTCATCCTTCTCTTCCGCCGTCATGTCCTCATAGTTGTCGGGAATCTCCGGACGAGGAGGTGGCCCCCCTGCTGAATAGGGATCTCTCTGTTGACGCCCTTCAAAGAGGGGGTTCGGGTCGTCCAAACCGCCGTATCCTCCTGGTCGTTGAGCAGGTGAGGGGCGGTTATTGTTTTGCCCATGGCCGACAGCATTGTCGTATCTGTTGCTGCCATACCCGCCGGGAGCGCCAGGGCGATCATTCCCATATCCTATCGAAGGGCTTGATGAGGCCGAATCGTATCTCTTCTTGTTGTCTGCAAAGGCAGCATCATTCTGAGCCGAGTAAGGGGGCGGAGCCGAGCTTCCTGGGCGAGGACCTGATGGCAAGCCGCCAAAACCACCAGGGCGAGGACCGGATGGCAGTCCTGAGGGAGCTTCGCGAGGGGGGGCCGAGTAGCTGTCATTCGACGGTTGCTGAGCATAGGGGTTGACATTTGTGTCGTCGGTCTTGTCTTTGTCCGACTTGCTGCGGAAAAGAGAGCTGAATTTGCCCATGATGGGACGCTGTTGATGTTTTAGTACGATAAACAAGACGGAAGGTTGAGTTGTCTGATGAGACGAGAAAGGCAGCGCAGGTAAACAGATGAAATGAGAAGAGATGGCAATGTTAGGTGGTTAAGGGGCGTTTTGGCGCAATGACCCTCTAACAGACGGCGGGGCTTTGAGTGGAACTCTGCGGCGGGACGGTGGGATCCAGACAAGCTTGTGTCTTGAGACTGTTCCAGGCTGTGACCCATTCGGTAGAAATGGAAAGTTCAGCCATGCCCGGCTTGCTGGTCTGCTGCCCCCCTGCCTCGCAATGCTGACGACCACTTGCTTGACCGCAGTTCAGCAGTTCGGGATCGCTGTCCCAATCAACCGCTGGATCGTGGCCGCCATGCAGCCGCTTGGCTGGTCTTGCAGGTGAAGGCAGGGGGGGTCTGCATCGCCGCTCCGCCACCAGGGATGATGCTTCAAGAAAGGCTTTTGGAAATGCATTTTCAAGATGTTTCTTACCTTGTCAACCACGGGCTGCATCTCAACTTCGTGCTCTTCGTCTGTTTCTTCTTCGCCTCCTCTGAAACAGCCCGATAGCCATCTCCAAAAACCGCGGCGTTTCTTTCGCCCCTTCTCTGGCTGGGTTGGAGTCTGCTTCCAGTCTTCCTGTGATTCCGACAATTCTGAAAACTGCGGCCCGCTGAGTTTCTCAGGGTCCTCTGTCTCCTTGGATTGGTGCAGGTCTAGTGGTGGGGGGCGCCGACGTTGCGACGGGTCCACTGGTGCCATCTTGGCTCCTTGCTGGGGGTTACGTTCGCTCTTATCGATATCGCTAGGCTTGCTGGAATAGCTGGTATTGCTGCTGTCTCGTAGTTCGCTAGAATAGCTGGAATCGCTGCCTCGTGGCGAGGGAGGCTCCAGTTGGAGTTCTTTGACCAGTGATGGATCCATGATGGTTCTAGATCGACGATTGACTGTTCATGGAACAAGCTGAGCGAGGTGGCTTCTTCACACAATGAAAGCCGTTCATTGAGAGAGAGGTGGTGGCTTGCACGAACAACGAAAAGTCCGGCTGATAAGAAGAATTTAAGACAGTACCTCACTTTTGCCGGTACTTTCGCCTAAACAAAGGTACTGCCGTAGTACAGAGTTAGCGGAGAACGGGCCTTGTCACCTGGTCACTGCAGTTGGCGACTGCCCATTCAGCGAATGCCATCTCGGCCACTCATCCATTGCTCTTGGACCTACCTTACATAAGTTTCCCCAAATCTTTATGTGTCACTTTCGTCGGTGTGAGAGTCACCTTTTTTTTTGTTGTTGACGACAATTCAAGGTGTTGATAAGAGCACCGGCATTGATTCATCCCCTCCAATTCTTTGCAATTCACCGAGTCACAAGATCCTTTAGAACCCGCTATCAAAATGTTTCCTTCCATTTAAATCGCCGTGATTCTTCTTGCAGGCGCAGTCGAGTCCCCAGTCTCTCAAGCATTTGCTTTCACATTGTTCTCGAGCACGCGTCTTCTGAGTTCAAGATGATACCACGAATACACCTGCACCTACACCCAATATATTTACTAGAAATGTCGATCAACCATACAATAGCATACCTATTCACCTAGAACGCATACCTCATAGCGATTCATAACAGCATTTACAAATCTAACGAGCAATTGCCCCCCCCCCCTAACACCCAGCGCCAATGTCCGTCTTCACCTTCGACCCTCTAGGGTCCGATCCAGCGCGAGCGTCTTCTCCATGGCTGAGACCCGTCGATCCTCACAAGAAGCCCAGTATTGCTGATCATCCAGCAACTCGGAAAGGAACCATTGGGTCAGGCCTCTTATCAGATTATGGCGTCACAAAACTGGAACCAGAACCACAAGAAGGCCCTACCGAGTACAAACTGCACCTCCTGCTCAGGTCTCGGAGGAAATATGAGCACATCAGCACGGCAACGCGAATATCTGGTTCTATCAACCGCCCTGTAGTCGAACCCAAAACGTCCAAGCCAGCACCAACCCTTCCAGGCTGTTCAACCACTGCACAGACACGACAGGACCGCCTCGAGCACCTCACCACTCAGCTCTTATGGAGGCTGCAACAGTCGTGTCCGTATCACTCTGGAACTGCCACCGCAGTCCCAGTGATACCACAGCTCCCTGACGAGAATTTCGTTCGGGACGCCCCGGTCAAGCTGGAAAAACTGCTGCCAGGGCTCGAAGCCTCGAGGGGAGCTCTGTATGAGATCGGAGTGGCAGACGATGGCACGCTTGCTGGTCTCACCAAGGATGAGCTCGACGAAAGTCTCAACACACTCCGCATCATGGCCGCCAGCCTGGGCTGCAACATGAAGGTGCTTCGCAAGATTGCGGTTGGGGACTGCGAATGGATTGACTCATCCGACTCTGACGAAGGGCCGCGCTTGGGAACGAAAGGTCAACGGCGACAAGCCAAGTTGTGGGTGGCCGAGGCCCTGGTTACACCGGATCTACGACCCAGAGATGCCAGTCATACAGGTGCGGCACAGTCGGCCGGTCTCCCTGACCCGACACATGGCCCGCTGTCAACAGACCAACTGCGTGTCACACTTACAGGGCCGACGACGTCGGGAAAATCAACGCTTCTTGGCGCTCTTTCGACCGGGACGCTGGATAATGGTCGTGGAAAAGGCCGGCTTGGGCTGCTCAAGCATCTGCACGAGGTGGCTTCTGGCATCACTTCGTCTGTGACGCAGGAGCTGGTTGGGTATGATGGCGACAGGATTGTCAACTATGGTCATCAAGAAGTTGAGTCCTGGATTGACATTCACAACTACACCAAATCTGGGCGGCTTGTTTATCTGGTGGACTCGGCAGGACACCCAAAATACCGGCGCACTATCCTTCGAGGCATTGTGGGATGGGCACCGCACTGGACCCTGCTTTGCATAGCAGCCAACAGCTACGACATTCCGACACCCCTTGAGCCCACGGTTGATGTCTTTGGCCCTGAACAGAGCATGGAACTGGCATCGGCGCACCTCGACCTTTGCCTACGGCTTAGGCTTCCCTTGGTTGTGGTTATGACAAAGTTGGATCTGGCAAGCGTAACCATCAAGAAGACGCTCAGCAGGATCTTGTCGAGCATCAAAAAGGCTGGCCGAGTGCCAATGTTGGTCAAAAGTGGACCGGCAGGCCACACAGATCTCAGCGTTGTCTCGGATCAAGACGCTGCTCTGGTCAGAGATGTTGCCGAAGCGCTCCGCGCAAATGACGATCCATCAGCAATCGTCCCTATTGTTCTCACCAGCGCAGTGGACGGCCGAGGCATCGGCACACTCCACGCCCTACTTCGGAGTCTACCAGTCCCCCGAACCCCAACATCCCACGACTACATCGGCGCAGCCCTGAACCCAGAACAGCCCGCCTGCTTGTTCCACGTCGAAGATAAATACAGCCTCCCCGCCTCCTGCGCTCTTGCCACCAGCGATGCCAATCAGCAGACTGATCTAGGAACGGTGGTGGCGGGTTACCTCAGGTTCGGCAGCCTGTCCATCGGGGACAAGGTCGTGGTCGGCCCCTTCCCGTCCGAGGATGGGGGCTCACCGCGTCATACACCCCGTGAGCAGTCCCCGGCGGGAAGTTATGGGCTTTCACTGTCGCACCCGTCGTCGAATGAGCTCAGCCGGATTGCTGCCAGGAATGCGGTTGCTGCCTCGGCGAGCAAGGGGGAGTGGCATGGGGCGAGCATTGTGAGTATTCATAACCTGAGGCTGCCGGTGCAGACGCTGGAGGCGGGGCAGGTCGGGTCGATTGGGATTATTTTTGACCAGGTCAAGGGTGAGGGTGAGGATGGGGGGGTGGCGACGCCGAGGTTGAGGAAGGGGATGGTGCTGGCTGTGCCGAGTCAGCATATGGTGACGTCTGGGCTGTCGCTGCAGGCTGTTAGTGGGTTGACGGCGGTGTTTGATGGGGATAATGCTGGGGTTGGTGGGCTGACGGTGGGGAGTTTGGTTAATATATATGTTGCCAGTGTGAGGACTGCGGCGAGGGTGTCGCGGGTGTCGAGGGTGGAAGTGAGTGGTGGTGAGAGGGGGTCACCGGGGGGGGATATGGAGGATGTTTTTGGGATTGGGGGTGGTGGTGATGGGCAGTCGGAGGTGGTGGCGGTGGTGGGTGGGGAGGTGGAGGTTCAGTTGGATTTGATGAATACACGGGAGTGGGTTGAGCTTGGGTCGAAGATTTTGGTGCTGGAGGGGAGGAATAGGGATCGGTCGGGGCTGGAGGGGTTTGTGGGGAAGGTGGTTGAGATTGCGGAGTGATGAAGGGGGGGTTGAATTGGGATTTTTTGTTCATGTCAGCATGTGTGTGATTTTTTTGTTTGCTTATTTTGGATGATGACTTTTGGATATTTTTGGAGGGAGAATATTGTTATGAGGAGTTTTAGTTGATATATATGTCTAGGGTAGTGTATCCAAGTGTTGTTTTTGTTGTGTGGTCTCCGTTTTCAGTGTCACGACGAGGAGGAATGGGCTAGATGATAGTGTTAAAGTAAACGTTTCATTCTCATGACCGTTATTGAATATATTACTGAGTAACAACAAGATAAAAATGGCGATTTCTTCCCTGGAGAAATCGAATCATGCTCTGGCATCCAGCAAGCTTTTTTTTTTTCTTCCTTTAATAAAAAATTAACCATTAATAATATCCTACCTCGAAAACATTTCCTTTTTTTGTTTTGTAAAGAATGAAAAAAAAGAAGAAAAAAATGAAACACAACAAATCTACAAAAGGTTTATGTTCAATCATTTATACTAACAAGCCCAAAAGCCAATCCTTGTTCTGTCTTTTTCCACAGCGGGCACTACACTGTAGCTTCAATATACTCCCCCCTCGTGGTCCCTGTGCCCGCTCTGGTGATGTCTCCCCTCGGCATCCTCCCACACGTGGAAGGGGCCGTTGTCATGGTTGTGCTCCTCTTGTCCTATCACTCCGTGATGGGACTCCTCGTGGTGGTCCTCGTGGTGGTCCTCGTGGTGCTGGGCGTTGTCGTATCGTTGGCTCTGGTGGTAGTCGCCGTTGGGACCGTTGCCATTGCCGTTGCCATTGCGCTCGTTATACCGCTGCTGCTGTTTTCCGTGGCCGTAACCGTGGCGATTGTTGCTGTAGCCTTCCTCGCCGAAGCGGTAGCCGTTGTTTCCTCCGTGATTGTGGTTGTTGCCGTAGCCGTTGGGGAGCTGGCCGTTGGGTGGGAAGCCGGGTTTTACTCTGGGGCGGTCGGACTGTTGGTGCTGCTGAGGGCGGGGACGGGGGGCGTATTGAGATTCGTGGTGGGGACGGGGGGGTTGTTGGGGTTGGTGATGAGTTTGTCCCTGGTGACCCTGACGCTCGTGGTATTCCTCGTGCTGCTGGGGTTGGTACTCGGGGTAATGCTCGGGGTGGTGAGGTTGGGGATGTTGGGGTCTCTCGTCATGATCGGTTTGGTGTCTTTCGGGTTGGTGTCTCTCAGGCTGGTGTCTTTCAGGTTGATGTCTTTCGGGTTGGTGCCTTTCGGGTTGGTGTCTCTCAGGCTGGTGCATCTCAGGTTCCTCGTCATCGTCATCGTGCTTCTTCCTCCCCTTCTTTTCCTCTGGCTTCTTCTTCCCCTTCTTTTCCTCCGGCTTCTTCTTCCCCTTTTTGACTTCCTTCTTGATCTCCTCCTTCTCGTCGTCGTCGCTTTCCTCTTCGTTGTCCTCCTCCTTCTTCCCGTCCTTGTGCACACTGTGGTCGCTCTTGTCAACCTTGATCGGATCACAGACGCTGATGCCGATGCAAAAGATCTTTTGCGGCTTCTCGTCCTTTTTCGTGCCGTTCTTGCTGTTGGCTGCGCGCTCGGCCAGGCGGTCGATGAGCCGGTCGATGAGGGCGTCTAGGTTGGGGTCCTCTTTGTTTTTGTCCTCCAGGACTTGGATCTGGGCGAGGAGGGATTGGATCTCGGCGTCGAAGGCCGGGTCGGAGGGGAGGTTCTGGGATTGGTAGGCTGAGACTGCTTGGAAGGCGGTTTCAGATGGGGAGGAGTTGATGGGGTAGGGAGGGCGAGGGAGTGGGGAGGCGAGGATGGGGAGGGCGAAGAGGAGGGAGAGGAGGGTGTGGGAGCGCATGATTACTGGTTGTTGGTGGTGGTGGTGAGGATGGCGAAAAACGAGTGAAGCCCACGGTAGTGTGGATGGGTGCGCTGTGTTGACCCGAGATGGATTGATGCTTTGAAAACCAATATGTCTTGGAGATGGAGGTGTATTATATTGATGTTTTGCCTCTCTGAATTCATCACATTTTACCTGACATCCGGGCTTCATTTCCGCGTTTGGACACACATCTCTAACGGCTACTCAACCTCCCTCTCCATTGTCGGCGCCAGGGACGGCAACAACGGCAAAGTCGCCTTCATCGCGTCGCGACATGACATCTCCAGAGCTAACGGCTGTCGAGACCCCTCGAAACCGATTCAACGGTCATCCAACGGCCATCCAGTTGCCAGGCGACCAGAACCTTGGGCCCGAAAGGCGAAGACACTGAATCGAGCTGATTACTAAGTGAGCAAGATTCCGAGATGGTTGCCGGAGGACGGAAAGGCGTGCCGGGTGTTGAAGAGGTTTGCCGGACTGGAAGTCAAATCTATTTTGGTTTTTCCACCAAAATGTAAGGTCAATGGTTCAACCCCTGACTGGTGAAGAACTGTTGGCCGAGTGTCTCCGGTTCAGGGCACACTGTAGAGCGGCTCTTCCATGCCATAACAGGTGCTGCCTCCCAGAAAACATGTGGAGAAATGATAGCGGTCTTGTCTGTCACCTCTTCACCTAACCTAGAATGTTACTTGTCAGCTGTGATCTTCACAGACAAGCCTTCTGAAAACTTCACCTCATAGGTATTCTGGCATGTGGCCACTCAGTCTCAATACGAGATCTTCTCTTGCCCTAGCTGTGATAATCAGCAACGGACTTTCATTTCACGCCTGTTAGACCAGTTCCCGAGTCATACTAAATGACCCAGACTCACCATTCTCTCACCTGTCGAGCTCGCCCACCTTTCACCGGCCTGGACCGTTCAACTCCGGACTCTTGCCCAACGATTCAGCCGTTGTCGTTTACATACCATCATGATTCGAGAAGCCTGATGTTGCCTCGAATCGGTCTTGATCGTTGAATCAAAGACGATGGCGACCATTCCCATGATGGAGCAAACGTTGCTACCCATCCATGTATAAAGTGACAGCTGACATCCCCCCCAAACGGCAGACTTTCAACTCATCACTCCCATCACTTCCATCACTCTCTTCTCTTCTATCCGCTCTCGCTCCATAAAGACAAGAGAAACCAGGCTCATCAGCTTCCATCTTCTTCACAATGCATATCGGAAAGATCTCTGCCATTGTCGCCCAGGTCAGCCTGACGTCCGCCAGTGTTTTGGCTGGAGACAACATGGGGTAAGTTTGCCAATAATCACCAGGATATCTGCCACATACTAACACAACCCCTTCAGCAAGCGCGATAGCTGGGAAGACGCCAAGGCGTCCGCCCTCTCCAAGGCTAGCCAGGCCGCTGCCAAGTTCAACCAGCGCAACGCTGCCCCCGAGGCCATGATCACCCCCGCCCCCGAGAAGCGTCAGTTCTTTGGCGGCAACCGCCAGAACAACGGCCTCGAAGCCGGCCGCCAGCAAGGTCTCGCCGCTGCCGAGGCCGCCCAGGAGCGTGCCGGCAAGATCGCCGCCGACTTCAACTCCCGCTTCCCTCCCTTTGGCTTCCGCAACAACAACAACGACAAGCGCGACCTGAACAACATGGAGCAGGGCCAGCAGTACAACGACAACCCCAACCCGGGGAACCAGTGGGCTGACAACAACGGTGCCTACCAGTCGTACTACTCTGGTGCTGCCGCCCAGGGCCAGGCTTATGCCTCGGCTGCCGCTGATGCCAACGGCGCCTACAACAACGCCAACCAGGCTCAGGAGGGCTGGCAGGCTGATGCGGCCGCCGGACAGCAGGCTGCTTCCGACTGGCAGGCTTACGGCTCTGCTCAGGGTGCTTCTTGGGCTGCCTATGGTGCTTCCGTCGCTGCCTCTGCCCAGGGCCAGGCGAGCGAGGCTGTTGCCTCCGCTCAGGGTGTTGCTGCTACTGCTGCCGCTGGCAACGATGGCAACTGGCAGGGCGATGTTGCTTCTGCCCAGAGCCTGGCCAGCAGCTACCGCTCCGAGTACGGCGTTGCCAACCCCACCGGTGTCCAGCCTACCCCTTCTGCTCCTCACGGCACCCAGATGGTGCAGGTTAATGAGGGCTCCTCGTCTGGTGCTGGGTCGCTGGCTGGCAAGGCGGTGGGTGTTGCTGCTGCCATGGCTGGGTTTGTCTTTGGGATGTTGTAAGCTTCTCCTTTTTTCTTCTTTTCGGACAACTGGATGGAATTTTCTTTTTGGATTTCTGTCTGGGGGGAAAAAGAAAAAGAAAAAAAGGAGTTTCGAGTCTCAAGGTTCGATACCCCCAAGGCAGGCGGCTTTCTCTCTCTCTCTCTCTCTCTCTTTTGGGGGAGGATGGGATTGTGAAGTAGGCACGTGATGTGTCCTTCGCTTTTTGGTGTTGTGTTTTGGATATATTTTCTCCGTGATCCCAACGGTATAGAGTTGGTGATATATAAAGCGGGAAAATTGGGATAGATCTTTGGGGGGGTATATTTGGATGGGTTATAGACTTGTACAAGTAATCTGGGGGGGGTGTAGAAGTAGTGGTAATAGCAGCACTTGTGTGTGTGTGTTTTTGGAATCTTTTTTTCTATTTTGCCATTGTGAAATTGTGAAACAACATTCTATGATCCGGGGAGTGTATGTACAGTACATGATATCTTACATTTATTTTCCAGGTCATTCTTTTTTTTAATTTTTGTATCTACCTCCCCATCCAATCAATATCTTCCCTATACCCATCCTTACTCCTTCTTCTCCTTGGGCCTAAAAGCCAAATGATACGTCCCCAACTCCTCACCGGTGATCTTGCCCGGCGATTTCACCGTCAAGTCCTCCCCCTTCATGCTCTTTGGAAAAGCAATCACGTCCCTCACGCTGTCCGTCCCCGTCAGGACGGCACACAGCCGGTCGAACCCCAGCGCGAACCCGGCGTGGGGCGGACACCCGGCCCTCAGCGCCTCGAGCAAATGGGCAAACTGCCCGACGCCCTTGTCGGTCATTTTGAGAATCTCCCTAAACACGTACTCTTGCATCCTGGCCGTGTGGATCCTGCGCGACCCGCCGCCCAGCTCGACGCCGTTGAGGACGAGGTCGTAGTGGTCTGCCCTTGCGGCTAAAGGGTCAGTGACGAGGAGATCGACGTCTGTGTCGGTCAGCGGCGCGGTAAAAGGGTGGTGGGTCGCGCTGAAGCCTGCTTGGCCTCCCTGGCCTGGGTCGGCGGTGTTGGATTTGGTGGTGGGGGTGGGGGTGAACATGGGGAAGTTTTGGACCCAGAGGAAGTGGAATGCTGAAGAGGGGGGGAGGAAGCCAGAGGTTATGGCGGAGGTGTATAGCAGGGTGCGGATCTGGCCTAGGGGTGTGCTCCCTCCTGTGAAGGGGGCCGAGGAGGGTCGGGCTTGGAGGAAGAGGACGTCGCCGGTGGTGAGGGAGGGGTATAAAGAGGTGATTGTTTCGAAGCCGGAGTGGGAGAGGGGGGAGAGGCCCATTAAGGGTTTGGAGGTGTCGACTATGAGGGCGGCGGGCTGGCCGTGGGGGTTGGAGGAGAAGAGGGCCGGGGGGAGGGTGGAGAGGAAGGTGTGGATGAAGGTGGTGGTGTCCCGGATGGAGGGGGAGTTGGTTGGGGAGAAGAGGAAGGTGTCGATCGTGGGGGAGGGGAGGGGGGAGATCATGGAGGTGAAGGAGGAGGGGAGGGGGACGTTGGGGGTGATTTCGAAGGGGATGCGGGTGTCGGGTTTGTCGACGCCGAAACGGGACATGGCTTCTTCGTAGGTGATTCGGGGGAAGGGTTCGTCCGAGACGGGCCAGGGTTTGTCTTTGGGGTCGGAAGAGGGGGGTGTGCGTCTGGGAATGGGGTAGCGGTCGTTGGTGTTGGATTGGACGAGTTCGAACTGGGAGTTGAGGGACTTCATGAGGTCTTTCATGATGGACTCGACGGTGCGCATGACGTCTTGGCCGGTGGCGAAGGACATTTCGAGATCCAACTGTTTGAGAGGGATTAGATGGTGTTTTATAGGCAAGTAAGATCTGGAGGACTGACCTGTGTAAACTCGGGCTGCCTGTCGGCCCTTAGGTCTTCGTCACGGAAACACCTCGCGAACTGGTAATACCCGCGAATACCGCTGGACATGAGGATCTGCTTGTACTGTTGGGGGCTCTGAGGCAGGGCATATGCTAACCCAGCCCGTCGTGTTGGAACCAAGAACTCGCGGGCTCCCTCAGGGGTGGACTTGAAGAGAATCGGGGTCTCCACTTCGGTGAAGTTGAGTTCAGTGAGGGACTTGCGCAGTTCATACCCAATTTTTGGACGAGCACGAAGACGAGCTTGAAGTGCCTCATCGAAGCGGATCTGGAGATGGCGGGCCGAGGGAGGAAACTGTACCCCCTTGGATACGATGATATCTTTGGGAAAGGCGTTCAGAGGCTGAATATTCTGCAGAGAAATCTCGAGATGTGTGACGCCCTTGGGAAACGTGCCAGGCACTTGTTTACTTGAAGAGGCAGACGAGTCCAGGTCGCCCTTCTGAGATACGACAGTTCCCGTCACTGCTACTGGACTGTGGAGAGGCAGAGCCTTGAGAGCAAGATGTGCCTCATGTCCTGGAGGAGGGTTGGATTCATCACTTGGCTCCGAGTGGGATACGATCTGGATAGACGGGCCATTGTCGACTTGTATGTTGGCAAAGATGAGCTTTTTGGATGCTATCCTTCTCTGGGAAAGAAAGCCATGTACTGTGACTGTCTGGCCATCCACAAATTGGTTGGCACTGGACGCCTGGGGAAAATGATCTTTATTATGAATCAGCCGAGGAACTACGAATGCTGGAACAGATATCTCTCCATACTATAGCTCGACCATTCTTCCCGTAGCTGCTGTGTTATATCACTATGAGTGAGCCGTTGAGGTACCCACGAGACAACTGATGGCCGGATGAGTCGAGGTTGGAGAAAACTGGTGCACGCTCTGAGATTTGACGGTCTCAAGCTGGTGAGACGCCGGATAGAGGCCCGTGAGAGGGCCATGCTCTGTTATCGAAAGTCGAAAAGTTGACTCGTGCACAGTAAAACTTCAGCCAATTCACTGCCAACCTGGAAATTCACTGCACTGGCAAGGTCTCATGAGGTGAGTGAGCTCTGAGAGCTGCAAGCCTGCCAACAGCCGGCAGGCAAATGATGTGCCCCACCTTTTCTCGGCTGATGTTTGGCCCGAGCACTCTCTGGTGGGGCCACTGGCAGAGCTGCGACCTACAAAAGTTTTGCGACTCGATCCATTTTGGAATTTTCCTTTTTTCTTCTTCATGACCCTTCCATTCAATACAAAGTGAGTAGCACCACCACCACCATTACCATCACACTCTTGATACAAAGATCACCAGCTAACATTTCTCCTCCAGATGATGAAAGCCAGCGTGTCCCACATGATAAAGCTTCCGCTTCTTCAAGCTTCCAAACTCCCCCCTCACGGGGCTTAGGTGGTTTGGTTGGGAGAAGGAGTTGGAATTATGAAATAAGCGTTCGGCACACCGACCTTGTTACTTATCGGACGCAATAACGGCATCTCTGATTACAATGAATGAGAAGGGATTGACTCTGGGGGCTTGTTTCTGGTCGTATTGGCGGCTTTTCGATCTTTGTCGAGCTGTCGCTGAAGGCATCCTCGATATGCATAAGGTCGCGCTCACGACAAGGACAGCCACCAAGTTTAAGTTGCTTGGGGGCTCTGCCTGGTGGTGTAGTGTCATCTAATGTTTGTGGATGATGCCCTCAGCGAAAATTAGCTGCGAGTCGGCTGGTCGCGGATAGGAGCGGGACCGTGTATTTGACTGGGACAAGTGTTCCATGTCGTCGTTGTAGCACTAGAATAATATCACTTATGAATGAACACAAATAATGCACATGTCTCGGATACATGAAATCAAGCGGGAACCCGTGAAGGCTGCCCCTCGATTTCCGGCCCGTCAACCCATGTCACTGGGAGAGACCCGCCCACGGCAGGTTCCTTTGACGTGGGTTTCCCAGTTTCGGGTTGCCGCTCTCCGCCTCGATATGTGAGTGTAGTGTACAATTGCTGTCCTGCATTGCAGAGCAGAGAGCATCAACCTATCAACAACCAGCCCGAACCCTTCGCCCGCAGACCGTTCCCAACTCGCCCGTCGTCTTGCGGCCCCTAATGCACGCTTAGGTCACCTCGCCGCCCAGGAACCGTTGACTGTCCGCTGCCCGACCTGGAATCTCCATCCACCAGGCGCCGGTTTCCCGCTCTGCCCCATCTCGCATCCCCCATCTCCGCTATCACTGGACACCCACTCCACGTCCCTGTCGCGAGCCATCACACGCCATCAGCACATTGAGCTTGGAGGGCGCCTCTTGCAGCAGCGTAGCCCCGTGCCAGCTCGACATCATCATCTCCAACAGCCATGGCGAGCTCCTTTGAAAAGTCCGTCAAGGGCGCGACCAAGATCAAGGTCCGTAGACTCCTTTTGCGCCCGCGAGAATTGCCCGCTCGTTTTTCATCATTGTTCTGGACTGACCAAGTGTATCGCACACAGGCCGCGCCGCCGAAAACAAAATACATCGAACACATTCTGGTTGCGACACACTCGGGCGAGGCGGGCGTGGGCGAGGTGTTCCGGGCGCTCCACCACCGGTTGCGCGACTCAACATGGACCGTCGTCTTCAAGAGTTTGATCACTGTCCACCTCATGATCCGCGAGGGCTCAGCAGACGTCACGCTGGCCTATCTTGCAAAACACAAGAACATGATTGCTATCAGCATGTTTTCTGATGGTAGGTAGCCTTGGTTTGCCAGAATCACTCGGGATATGTCCGGATCACTGACAGTCCGGCCGTTACACAGCGCAAACACAGGGGCGAAATATACGACATTACCACAATTACCTTGCGGAAAGAGCGCGAGCGTATCGAGAAACAAAGGTCGACTGGGTACGGTCAAAGGATTCCAGGCTGGAGAAACTGTCCATCGACAAGGGGCTGCTTCGGGAGACCGAAACTGTTCAGCACCAACTCACGGCCTTGCTGAAATGCGACGTGAGTTTCTCACTTTAAAATTCCTTGAATATATACTGACACACAATAGGTGATGGAGAATGAGCCAGAAAATGAGATCACCATCACAGTGTTTAGGCTCCTTGTGCTGGATTTGCTGGCTCTTTTCCAGGCCCTGAATCAGGGACTGATCAACATCCTCGGCCATTTCTTCGAGCTGTCCAAGACCGATGCCGAAAGAGCTATGGATATCTACCGGACATTTACCAGGCAGACTGACTACGTCGTACAATATCTCAGCACCGCCAGGCAATATGAGCACCACACTCGGGTTGAGGTTCCGAAGCTGAAGCACGCCCCTGTTAATCTCGGGCGCCAGCTCGAAGAGTATCTGAAGGACCCCGATTTTGAGATCCACCGGAGGCAATACCTGGCCGAACTTGAAGCAAAGAAGTCATCCAAGGGTGGATCGTCGGGGGCCTCGAAGCTGCCCAAATTTGACGCCTTTGAAACCAAGGCATCTTCGAGCACAAGCGCGGCTGTCTCTCAACCAGCCCAGACCTCCCAGCCTGCGGCACCGGCCAAGGGACCCGATGCCGACTTGATCGACTTTTTCGAGTCCATCGAACAGAACCAGACCACGTTGGCTGTCCAAGCCCAGGCTCAGCCCCAGTTGCAACAACAACAGACGCAAATGCAGATGGGCATGTCTCCTTGGGGCCCTGCCCCATTCCAACCTCAGCAGCCTCTTCAGCAGCAACCACAGTTTCAGCAGAACGGATTTGTCTCATCGCCCGTTCAGCAATTCCAGACCGGTGTTCCCTTCCAACAACAAGGCCAGCCGGCATTTACACCCCAGCAAACTGCGCAGCCAGTGCAGCAGGCTTTTACTGGCGTTGGTTTTGGCGGCTTCTCTCCACAACCCCAGCTTGGCTTTCAACCTGCTTCTCTTGCCCCGATACAGCAGGATACCGTCGCGAGTTTCCAAAATACAGGAGCGCCCGCTTTCCAAGGGGGCCTTCAGGCTCCTCAGCAAAACACCAACCCTTTCCGCCAGTCCATGCTCATGAACCAACAACAGACAGGATCACCTTTTGCGCAACAGGCACCTGTACAGCAGGTGGCTTCTCCACAGCAACGTCCCATGACAAGCCAATCTACCAATCCCTTTGCTCGCTCCTCGCCCCAAGGAACACAACCATTTGCGGCACCAGCATCCAACTCACCGTTCCAATCACAGGCGCCACAGCAGCCAGCTCCGCAAATGCAGCCAATGCCGACGGGGACGAATCCATTCGCCAAAAACTTTGCGCAGGTTCAACAAGCGCAACCTACACAGCAGCAGCAACGACCTGTGACTGCGGGAGGGATATTGTCACAGCCAACAGGGACGAATCCTTTTAGGCAGGGAGCTTTTGTGAATCATCAGACGGGCCTGGGGTGGCAGCAGCATCAGCAGCCGATTGGGGGTGGGCTGGACCAGGTCGAGACTGTGCCTGTGTTTCCTAGGCCTGCGGCGCAGACGCCGTGGCAGCAGTGAGGAGGGAGTGTGAGGAGCGTGATATAGAATGGAGGGTACTGGGTTAGAAGGACAAACACGGGGGGAGGTTGGGCGAGAAGCACATAACAACATTCGTTTAGCAAAGAGGCATTCAAGCGAGGCGTTTGTGAAACAGGCTGTTGATAACTTTTTTTTTTTTGGTATTGGGGTTTTAAGTTTTTTTGGGGGGAATTTTGGTTGTTCTTTTGGAGGGTAGGTTGGGGTGGAGGATGACACGAGGGATGTTGTGTTTGAAGGGGGGGGAAGTAGTAGTAAGATTCATTGTAAACTTTAATCTATATCATTTTGACATTGGAATTGGATACCTTGAGCTGCTGTTATATCCAACATGATCACCGTGGGTGAAGATGACGAGATCAAGGTCGTCTATTTGATTATGCCTTTGTTTCCCTGGGTGATATCCTTTTGTACCTGTCTTGTCCTAATATTTAAAACCCAACCGACCCTTTCCTTCTCTCCCAAAAACGCCAACGCTATGCCCTGTGAATCACACCCAATGTGCAAAAGAAAATGATGAAGAAATCCTGCCCTTTTCCATGTTTAATCCAACTCCATCTTCACCCCATCCCCCCCAACAGCAGCCAACGCAGCCCCCATCCCCACAACCTCACTCGCCACCAGCCCTACGCCCACCTCCTTCTCATCCTCGATAAACACCCCCAACCCGGCAAACGCCTCAAACATGGCCCTCGAGGTATACTCGTCAAAGCTATACCCCCCCGTCACATGGCCCTTATCCGACCGATACTTGTCCACATTCGGATGCGACAGCCCACCGTGGATCTTGTACCGACTAGGCGTGAGATCCAGCCCTCCAAACGGATCATACGGCCCCTCCGGCCTCGGCTCCCGCTTCTTCTCTTTGAGACCGCGAATAGACAGTTTACCCACCGTATCCGCCGTTGCCATCGCCGCCGCAGCCGCAGAGGAATTCGCAGCCAGGTTGGCCACCGCCTCGACAGCCTTGTTCCCGCGACGCTTGAGCTGAACCCGCTGCGAATCCGGCAGCGGCTGCCCCCGCTCCAGACTGTCAATCTCCATCTCCTTGATCTTGATTTTTTCCAGTTTTTCCTCCTCCGCCTCCCTGATGGCATCCAACCGCCGCTGCCTCGCCGCCGCCGCCTCGGCCGCGAGCCTCTTACGGGATTGCTCATCCTGCTCCCTCCCCGCGCGGCGGTTCCGCTCAATCTCGGTCCTGTGCTCCGCCTCCCAGGCGCTGAGCTGGGACTCGGCCTTGTGCCTGGTCGCCTCGTCGCCGTGGACGAGGTCAAAGGTGAGGTCCTCGACCATTTGGAGGTAGTTGTTGTAGTCGCGCAGGGTCTGGAAGTCGTCCTCGACTTGGTTGAAGACCTGGCTGACGCGGCGGCGGATGTCGACCTCGCGCTCGACCGAGAGGTCGCCGAAGAAGGGGGCGCGGAAGCCCTTGCGGCGGAGGGTGCGGCGGCAGCCGGCGTAGGGGCACTGCTTGGGCCCGTCGTCGAAGAGGCGGTTGACGCAGGCGGTGCACATGGAGTGGTAGCACTCCGGGTTGACGAGGAATTCCATGTCGCGGTTGAGGTAGCGGATTGTTTTGCAGACGGGGCACATGTCGTCTGCGTCGCGGGTGGGGAGGCCGTCCGAGGTGGTGGAGGGGGCGGCGGTGACGCCTCCGGGGCGGGGGGCGGATGTTGGGGGCCGTGGGGGAGGCATTTTGGTTGGATCTGCTTGCTTCTTCGATGATGGTAATGTGTTGGTGAAGAGGAAAAAATCCCGTGTGAGTTTGTCAACCCGGGTTGTGGTTGTTGAGTGGAGGTTTGGTCGGGTGGTGGTGATGATTGCGAAAGTTGCAAAAGGCTGAAGTCGGAATTAATAAGACAAGGCTGATATCTTTCCCGTAAGCCACCACTTAACGCGACCACCACCCCCCCTGTATTTCATGTGGGGCCCGCCATGTGGGGTACCTTTCCCTCGGGAAGTGCGGGGCCCCCCCTTGCTGCAAGCTTAGGTTTCCAAAGCTTCCCTTTTGACCCCACCATTGAGCTGCTCAGCGCCCTGGCCAGTGGCCAGCTACATAGTTCCATCGCTTTCTATATGTCACTTTTACCAACCCCCATATCAACAATCCCCTTTCTCACCAAACGTTCACCACAGTTCCCAACTTTCACCGCCCAACAAACAGCTCCGCTAAACACCCCAAGTCAAAATGGCCGACACAGGTACCTTCCCCCCCCCCCCCTTTTCCCCCTTTCAAACCACCCCCTCTAACCCCCCACCCTTTTAGACCCCTCCCCCGCCTCCCCCTCCGCAAAAGAACAAGCAGAACAATCCTCCCTCCCCTACACCTGGACCCAAACCATCTCCGACCTCACCCTCACCTTCCCCATCCCCCCCCACCTCAAACCCCGCGACCTATCCATCACCCTCACCAAAACAACCCTCACCGCCGGCATCAAAGGTCTCCCCCCCATCATCTCCGGCACCCTCCCCCACCCCATCCGCGTCGACGACTCCACCTGGACCCTCACCACCAGCCCCGACAACGCCTCCAAAACAGTCGAGATCCTCCTCGACAAGGCCAACAAGCAAGAGTGGTGGGCCCACGTCGTCACGTCCGCGCCCAAAATCGACGTGACCAAGATCGTGCCGGATAATTCTAAATTGTCAGACCTAGACGGGGAGACGAGGGGTTTGGTGGAGAAGATGATGTATGACCAGAGGCAGAAGGAGCAAGGGTTGCCGACGAGTGATGAGCAAAAGAAGATGGAGATACTGAAGAAGTTTCAGGAGCAGCATCCTGAGATGGATTTTAGTAATGCAAAGATTCAATAGGGGGTCTTTTCTCGCGTGTGAGGGGGGGAAGAGAAGGAAGGGGGGAAAAGGGGAGTAATGTACAAAATATCACGACGGGCAGAAGACAAAGAGAGAGAGGTGGAAATCACGAATTCATGAAATAATCTAAAAATGGGAGGTTTAAATATTGTTTGTTTTATTTTGGTCCAAGAACCCTCAAAAATAAGGAGGCAGATTCTATATTACCCCGTCTGGGGAAGGTATTCAAGAGTGTCAATATGGATATCAAAATGAAGCAAAGAAAAAAAATGTGAGGAGTGAAACGAATCGCACAAGACCGCTAAATTCTCAAGTTGTCAAAAAGCAACTTGGTCAAGGCGTCAGAGAGCTCCGTCTTTTTTTTCAGTTTTCAGTCTTGGAATCGCTAGTAATGATGAGCAGATGGAAGTGCTGCAAACCATCAATTGTCAGATTGAAAGCGTTCCGTTTGTCTTTTTTTGTCATCAGGTCAGAATGGAGGTGGAAGAATGGAAAAAGCCGTGATACACAACATATCACTTATATCCCAAACAAAACAAAACGACCCACCCCCAAAAAAAAGGATGCAAATAGTTCGATTACCTAACCCATCGACACTATTATAAACTTCCTTACTGCATCTTACCCAGCCTCGCCTGCTTGAACCTGCTCACCTTCTTCGGCCCGTTGTTATTCGCAATCAGCCCTTCCTCATTCAGCGGCGGGTCCTCGATAAACCCTCCCTGCTTCTGGATCAGCTGGTTCCTCATGCGGTTGTACTCCACCGCGGCGGCTTGGTACAGCATCGCGTCGTCCATGTCGTCTGGTTCCGCGGCCGTTGCGGGCGTGGCTCTCTCGACAACGGTGGGAGCAAGGGTCGAATCCTCTGGTGGTGTCGGCTCGGGTGGTGGCGCGCTGGAGGTGTGGATAAACGTAGGGGGCAGCTGGTGTGGTCCTGGTGGGAGGCCACCGGTGGTGGTGGTGGCGCGCTCCTTTTTGAAGCGGGAGACACGCTTGGGTGGTTCCTCTTCCTCGTCGTCTTCCATGGTCATATCTGTGACCTTTTCCACAATATCCGCGACGGGGTTGATCTTTGGTGCTGCTGGCGCTGGTGCGTCTGGTCGAGACAATGTCGTGGTGGGAGCAATGTCCAGCTCTGTCGCAAAGCTGACGCTCTTCTTCTCCTTGGGTGCTTTCGCCTTTTCCTTGGGAGTGTTCGTCTCGGCTACCTTGGGTGTCGACTCCTTGACAACCGAGATCCTCCCCATACCCTCATCAGGTACCGTCCGTGTTGGTTCGACGGGAGCGCTAAACGCAGATTTCACTCCGAGTTTCTTTTCAAGCTCCTGCATGCGTTGGATGTAATCAGAAGACAGAACGCTGTGTTTGGATCTCCCCATATCGTCCTCGTCCTCGTCTTCCTCATCATCATCATCCATGTCCCAGTCCTCGTCGTCGGTAAACTCTCCCTCTTCCAAAGTGAGCTCAGCGACGACCGGACCGATCTCCGACATGCTATACTCTAGCATCTCCCGTCGTAGCTTGGCATCCTCTTCCGATTCATCCTCTGGAATCACAGCCTTGGACATATCCATAGACTGCGACTCCCGGGCCATCTTCAAGACCTCCTCCAGTTGCTGCTCCACAAGCGACTTGACCTTCTTCTCTCCTTCCGGATGTCCAGGCTTCGTATCCTCGGTAAAGGACACCGTCTTTTTAGCAACCGGAGATGCTTCACCATTGGTGACACTCCCCTTTGTTTCAGGCTTCCGCTCAACAGCCTTGGGCGTCGGCTTCTTCTTTTGAGCAGGCTGCTCAGCCGCCTTCACAGCAGCAGCCTCCCCCCCATTACCCCCCTCCATCCCATTCTCCATCCCCCCCACCCCAGCCCTCCCCAAAACCTCCATCACCCTCCCCGCCGCCTCCCCCCCGCTCTGCAGCCGAAAATCAACCACGTTCCCCTCCTCATCCAGCATCTCAATCACATCCATAATCGGCAGCCCGCTCTCCTCATCGGTCGGAACATCCGGATCGGCCACCACGCTCGCCGCCGCGAGCCTGTTCTCCTCCCGCTCCAGCATCCTGCCCACGCTCTCCAGATTCTGCTCGACGTAGTCGATCCTGTGGGTCAACAAGCCCAAGATCTTGTCCACGTCTCTGAAGTCGTTCTTTCCCATGATTTCGTGAATCTCTTTTTGGGTGAGGACCTTGCCGTCAAAGTCGCGGCGGATGCGGCGGAGGGACTCGAGCGGGGAAGCAGAAGGGGAGGAGGAGGAGGAGGAGGGGGTGGTGGTAAGCTGGGAGATTTCCTCTTTGAGGGAGGAGTACTCTAGGTACCATTGCTGCCAGTGGGCGAGGGAGGCGCGGAGTTGGGAGACTTTTTGGGAGAGGGAGTGGATGTGCCGGTCGAGGGGGGTTTCGGTTGGTTGGGAGGCCATGGTTGTTGTGTACAGCAGCAGCAGTTGGTGGTGGTGGTGGTGGTGGTGTGCGCGTGATAAGACCTCCAACTTTTGGGGATGGGAGGGGAAAATTTAAAGGTTGAAAGAAAAAAGTTGTATGATGGATTGGGGGAAATTTTGGAAGTGTTTGGTTTGACGTAGAAGGTTACCGAAAAAACGGTCACACAGTCTGCTATGGGATGGGGGACTGTGCTGGGCACTGTGGGGTCTGACCCCTGACTTTTGACAACGGTGACACGGTGATACGGTGACAAACAACCAGCTAATAACTGCAGAATTTGAGATATTCAAACTCATGATGTATTTCTTCATCCCCCAATCAAACTAATAATTACAGTTACATGAGAGCAAAACTATGCTGATGCTCGCTCGCTATGCAAGATTTGTTCCGTTTCCTTTCCCTAGGTCCTCTCCCCCATCCCAAAAAGATGATAAGCCCAAACCAAAACTCTCTACCTATCAATACACATTCTCTCTCTCTCTCACCAAATATCACACCCCCCCAGGTTCAGGTTTAATACCCCTGCCTGCTATACTGACTAGGCGCATACCCCCCTCCGTTCCCCGGCCGGTCAATCCTCCTCCCATCCAAAAACTTTGGACTGTTCTGCGCCTGCCCCCCATTATTCCCATACGGGTCACCCCCCATCTGCTCCCTCCTCCTCTGCTCAAAGGCCGCCCTCTCCTCCTCATCCAGGCTAAACGCCTTCTTCAACCACCCAAACGCGCTCCTCTTCTTCTTCAGCCCCGCTCCCCCCTTTGAATTGGCCGTTTCGTTTGTCATTGTCGTCCCGTTACTCATCACCGACATGCCCATCGCGCTGGGAATATTCCTCGACGGGATCGGCGGGTGCGGGAAATTGAACTGCTGCACCCCGCCGACTGTCCCGGAAGTGTGCGGGCGTTGCTGGAGCGGGGAGTAAGGGTTCGCTTGGACAGGGCGGAAGAATTGTCGGTCCGAATGCGGTGAGGGGATAAGGCCGGGGGCGATGAAGGATGGCGGGGGCGAGAAGTCGGCTAGGGAGGAGGAGATGGAGGTGATCGAGTTGACGGGGGGGCGTTCCATGTCTGAGCCGGAGCCATATGCCGAGTCCGGGGCTTGGAACGTTTGATAGCTGTTTTGTTGCTGGTGGTGGGGGTGGTAGGCTGTTCGGGATGATGTTGGCTGGTGGTTGTGACGGTGGTGTTGGACGGCGTGATGGTGCGTGTCCGGGGGTGGGACGTGGATGGACTCTGGGGGGTTCATCTTGAGGGAGATGCGATCCCGGAGAGAGGTGCGGTTGTTGCTTGTGGGGTACACATCTACTTCGAGGTCTGCGTCTGGGACAACCTCTGGTGCGTTTCCTGGGTCACGAAGAGATTCTGTTCGCATCGAGTCAGACCCAAGAGAGTCTGTCTTGAAAGAGTCTGTCCTCCTGGTGGATGCTGTTTGGAAGGAGTCGGTTCTGGTGGAAGACGGCCTTGGCTCATATCTGGAGTCGGGCAGAATATCTCGCTTGGAAGCTGGTGCTCGGTTCCTAATCTCAACAACCTTTGGGCCTCGTACTTCGATAACCTTGGCCTTCGGGATTTCAACAACCTTGGGTCTTGGGTTCTCGATGATCCTTGCTTGAGGAGATTCGACGATTTGGGTCCGGGAAGTTTGTGGCCTATGTGTTTGTTCACGGGGCTTGGGAGAAGCAGTCCTCGGCTTAGGAATCGAGTCCGCTGGTGACGGGAACTCGAGGTTTGCGCTGGGGATGTTCTCCCTGGGCTTGGGGCGCTCAGCAACAATCCTGGGCGAAGGCTGCGGAGATGGCCGTGGCGAAGGGCGAGGGGATGGTCTCGGTGATGGCTGCGGGGTGTAGACGGTAGGCTGTAAAAGATACAAGGTACTCTCTCCAGCTTGTTCCTCCTCCTCCTTGTGCACTTTTAATGTTGGAGCCTCAAGCAGAACATTTGGCCGTTCCGAGAGTCGTCGAGGATTTCGAGCCGGCGGTGGCGGCGACTCGGGAGGTGATTCGGCTGGTGGTTGTGGTTGTGGTTGTGGTTGTGGTGGCGGTGGTGGTTGTGATCGTGTAGGTGGCTGATAAACTGCCGAGGTCAGAAGTTGTGGAGGCGACTGGGGCGGCGAGGACTGTGGCAAGGATTTAGGCGGTGACAACGGAACCGCTTTCGTTTCTGTCTCCTCTTGAATGGTGAGCACTTGTGGTTGTGGAGGGGTGGCTGGCCGGTTTTCCGGCGCAGGCTCAGGTTCTTCTGGAAGCGTAAAGTTCAAGAACGACGATGGTCTGGATGCTGTGAGTGCATTGATGGTGCTGAGGCGTAGAGACAACCGGGGAGGCGAATTCGGAATCTTCCTAGGTGGTGATGTTGGAGGTGTGGTGATGGTGGTTGCAGAGGCATCCGATGGCTTGGGACTGTGCTTCGGAGATGTGTAAGTAGCAGCACTCAGCTGCTGTGACCGGACTCTGCGGCTGACCTCACCGGCTCTTCGATCCATCTCCGAGACCATGCCAGCCAGTCTCACCACCAGAGCGTTCAACGAACTGCCCTTGTGCTGCAAATCCATAAAGGCGTTGAACCAACCATCTGTGTTGCCCTTCATGGCATCAAAGATGTCAATCACGTCAGGGCGCTCCTGTCGCCATGGCCCGTGGTGTTGCTCGGCCAAGTAAATGGTAAAGTCCCTGGTCGCGGCAAGACCTTCAGCCAGATCTTGGGTGGTTTGTTTGAGAGCAATCTGAGTGCGTGCCAGGATATGCTCAATCTTTTCGTTGCCCTCCAGAATGGTCATGCGGTACTTCTGGTCCTCCAACATGCGTTCAAACACATCGATGTTGTCCATGGGCAACCGCAAGTGCTCAATCCTGAGCTTCACGTCCTTCATGGCCAAATCCATATCTTCCAGTGTCGTTTCCAAGAACTCGTCCACCTCGTCGATATGTCCTTGTAAAATCGACACGACCAGAATCTGGCTGTTGGCCATGCCATTGAGCAGCAAATAGACACCAAAGGATATCTGGGCCATCAACCTCCGCAGTTCGTGTGCTTGTTGCCCGGGTCTAAAACGCCACAGCGCTGCCGGGTGAGGATCAGAGTGCTCACCATCGAGCAGCTCTTCACGACGAGCTTTGGCATCGCCGGTCCTAAGCTTGGGCTTCCCCGAGTTTTCACCTTTGGTGGCCTCGATCAGAGACTCGGCAAAGGCATCCTGCATGGAAGGGATGGGATGCTGTGGTGCCGATGATGATGCTGCAGACGAAGACGGCATTGGCGGTCCCGGCCGTGCCTTTTCCTCGGGTCTCCCTCTTGAATCCAGCTCGAGATCCGACCCCATGCCCCTGATGTCGTCGTCATCGGCGATTAGCATTATTGGGAGTTGCACATCGGATATCCGCGATGATGGGTGGCGTGGGAAGGCCATGATAAGGCGGCCGGCCGACTCTGACGGCTTCAAGATGTTGATAGCTTCGACGGGCCCGAAGGTTCGGCAACCATTGGCCTGCCGATCAACCCGGCGATCGGCAGGAACGGTGATACGGTGGTACGGTGGTTCGTCGCGGGTGGGGCCGGATGTTATGCGTTCTGTTCCACGGGAGCCCGCAGTTTGATGGCGGGCGTGTGCGACGATCGGTTTGGCAGCACAAGAGACACCACACGTGGTGGCTGTCTTTCCAGAAGAGTCGTTCGAGACGGGAGTGCGAAAACAATAAACAGAAAAAAGGACCAAGTCGATAAAGATAGAAACGGGTAGCTGGGTCAGATAGGTAAACAATTGCTTGTCATGGATTTCCCTCGAGATGAAACATAATCATAGACGGTGAGGAGGGCTGTCGGGCGGTGACTCTGGCCAGGCTGGTGACGGAAGCGAGCGCCCAATGTTCCAAAATCCGTCGTCGAGCTGCACGGGCGGACTGTCAAACACTCGTCCTTGCGGTAGGAGCAAAGAGCTTCTCGTGATACCAGGCTTGGTCCGGGGAAGGGTGTCGCACGATGGTGTCTAGTGTAGGGGAGCTTGTGAAGAAGTGAGGGTGTGTGGGGGGGCCCCCAGGGGTTGAAACAAACTCCAATGTTTCTTGTTTGCTGAGCACCGAGAGAGTATCCGCCGTCGTTATCTATCGCTCGTGAACCTGTGAAGCTGAGATGATGGAGTCGTCCGTGAGAAGAGAGAGCACAGAATGGCAGATGACGGATGATAATAATAATTGAGAAGCAAAGAGAGAGAGATGAGGAAGAACAGCAAAATCAGCGTTGCGTTCCGCTCCACTCGCGCACTATTGACAGGCGGCGCATTTGCTCAGTGCTTCTGGTTCCTGACTGGGAAGACCAGGCGTGGCCTGCACCGGCGTGGCACACACACTGGACCTACACACGCACACACACACACACTGTTCCCCCTGTGATGCCATCTCATCTTCCAGGTTCCCCATTATTGACTGCTATTTCTCCGTCATGTCCCCATCTGTCATTTCATTCTTCGCTGATATTCATTCTAGACTTTCAATGCTGATGAGTGACTTGAGTGCAGAATGGCAGGGGAAAACCTGGGTATGGCTCGTTTGCGTACCGTACCGCCATCCCCGTAAATTGCACTCTTATTTTCTCTGGAAAAACCCGGTTGGACTCTCTCGGGCCCCAAGGTCCAGCGGTCCAGCCCACTCTTCCAGGCTCTGAGAACCGTTTGTGGCCCACACCCGATCCAACGCAGAGCGGACAGCTAGCTATTTACCCACCTTCCTAGCGATTGACGAAGAGGGGGGCCGTCGCGTTGTCCGCTACGCTTACGGAGTACGGCTTACGCGGGGGCCAAAGGGATACGGAGTTTAGGTATCATGAGAATGTCGCGGTTCATCACCTCGGCTGCGCAAAAAGCGATCCTTCCTGTCTTCTTTCACGGTCAGCAGTTGGTGTCCAGAAGAAGAGATGCAGATGCGGGACATGGCGTCTGCTAGTGGTCTTGGCACGCAGCCGCTGCTCTGTGCGTCGCTAAGACGGAACGGAAACCCCACACGGCGGACAACGTCCCTTGTCCACGTTTACCTCTATCGATACCACGTATAAAAGGGGGGCATTAATTGGTCATCTTGCGGCTGCTGCTGCTGCTACATACAGAGTGTACATTTGCAGAGTCTCATGCCCAGGTAGTGTAAACCTACAACACCATGAGAAGAAGACTGATGATGGTTTGGAGAAAGAATACCTCGTTATCTCTACACTACATGTGATTGATGGAACTTCCATAATTACATGGATGGACCTGCAGGCCCATCTGCAGCTGCCCCTTTCCAGCACGTGTTCCTCGATTAGCCGTAAATCGTTTCTGCTCGGCTACCCATGTCTGTGCGTGCTGCGAGCATCGTGTGAAATGGAAAGGACTCCCCAGCTTTCATCCCATGGAGAACTTGACCTTGAACCAACTCTTCCAGTCGTCCCAGCTTTCTCAGAGAAAACACCATGACCTCTCCAACTCTAATCCCGCCGGACTGCTCCGGACTGCTCAGCTTCCTGTCATACGGCCGCGCCTTTGCTTTTCATTGCAGCGTTGTACCTTGACCAGCAACCTGGAATAGTGGTGGATTAAGGTGCTGACAAGGAAGATACAGGCTTACCATCAGCTATATCCGAGATGATTCCCCGGACAAAAACAGAATTGCTGCCTCGCATCGCTCAAGAGGCTCGGGAGCGCTAGCAGACGTTATCGTGACGGCCATCGGAACATGGCGAGTCTGGTCATTTCACAGAGTGAGAACAAGGAAACGTCATCGGCATTGGCGACCGAGAATGGCCCTACGGCGGTGGTGCTCGTAGGTCCAGCTGACTGCCCAGCACCTTAGTTGCCCACGGCAGTTGTTGGTTTCCTTCCTTCGCTCCTCCTTCCAGGTTCCAACGCATGACCTGCCAAGACACGGGGTTTTTCGACTCAGCCTTGCCGAATCCAAGATCCGACCGAGTTCCAGATTTCCAGTCTTTTATTGTCTTGTCTTTCTTTTTTTGCTTCGTCGCGTTTTGACCTTTTGATCTTCCTGCATCTACCGTTCGGCACCTGATCTGCACCTGCAGACAAGCTTTTACACCTCTACATTTAGCCCTACCTAACCTCACCCGCAGCCGCCAAAACCATGGTTCGCAATCCCTTCAAGTTCGGCACCGACCTCTGGGATCCGTCCCATCGGTTCGAAACCTCTTGGATTCTATCTCCTTGGGCCCTCTTCTTCTGCCGCGCGCTCATTGTAAGTTTTGGACCCATTTCTTCTTCCCCAGGAAATCTACAGCTTCCATCCCGGCCAACTTTGGTCACGCACATGGATACCCACACTTTTAAACAGACAAACTGACTCGCATTCTCCGTCTCTACTATCTAGTCCCTCTACGCATTCACAACCCTCATCTTCGTCCTCGCCTACCAATGCATTAATTCTCCCAATCACTGCGGCGCCTCCCAAGCCCAGTTCAGCTACTTTACCTCCCTCACCTTTTGGGGCATAGCCTTTTACTTTTTCTTCGCCGCCCTCCACACCTTTACCTACGCCCGCACCGGCCGCCCTTTGCTCGACCGCTTCCCCCGATTCCTACAGGCGCTCCACTCGGCGTTTTACACCACCATTGTCGTCTACCCTTTTGTCGTCACCATTGTCTACTGGGCCCGTCTGTATGACGGCCACTGGTACAAGCTCACCTATGAAGGCTGGTCCAACATCTCGCAGCACGCGCTGAACAGCGTGTTTGCCTTTTTTGAGATTGTGGTGCCGAGAACGGACACCCCGCCGACGCTGCACATATTGTGGCTGATTTTTGTGCTGGCGCTGTATCTGGCGCTGGCGTATGTGACCGAGGCGACAAAGGGGTTTTATACCTATGACTTTTTGGATCCGGTGAAGCAGGGGGCCTGGGTGGCGGTGTATGTGTTTGGGATTGCGATTGGGTGTGTGATTTTGTTTGGGGTTGCTTGGGGGTTGATTAGGGTCAGGAAGTGGGTTACGGAGACGAAGCTGGGGATGGAGGGCAAGTTTGCCGGGGTGAAGAGGGAGAAGGGGATGGTGGAGAGGGAGGTGGGGGGGAAGGAGGCTATTCCGCTGAGGGATGAGGTTTGATTCAGCCTTGTAGGTGGTTGTTATGCTAGGAAAGTTCCTAGCTGTTTTTTTTTTCATGATTTGTTGTTGATGTCTCTCTCTTCTTGGCTGGTCTGGGAATGGAGCGGGGTGTTACGGTCGTTTATCGGTCATTGAAAGGCGTTGAAACGATTACCAGGTGTAATGATGTGGGGGATAGAAAAACGGAGATACCCTCTTTTTCTTTTTCTTTGTGTGTGTGTGTGTGTGTGTTGCATAGGACATATATGGGCAAGCTAATCGTGGCTTGGGTAAGGTAGACATGAGTTAGATATTCAATGTGGTAATTACGACAGGAAATTACACTGCTTGTTTGCGTGAGGACGAAAAAGGCCTTGGTCATATGCTTGTGATACCTTGGGTGATAGGGAGTGCAGCATGCGTGCAGGGACTTGTGTACAGATATCGATATCACTCTCGGGTACTATTACACCAACGCCGTTGCAGCGGGAGTGTAACGGTTGAACGAAACGGGCCGCTTGTGTGCTGCTGCTGCTTTGCATGACGTGGGTTGAAAGGATGGGGCTTGACCACCTGACCGAGTACCCGGGGCAAACAACTTGAGGGATGGATGGATGGGTAGGTAGGTTGTGGTGTATGTACTTTTGGGATATAAATATGTTTGATGATGGTGGTGGTGGTGGTGGTGACACTTGAGGACAAACAAAATACACCGGTGCTCCTTGCAAGACTACAAACCCCCACGCTTGGTGAGCAATCTACATACATACACTTGCACACACGCAAGGCCATATCAGATAATACATGTCAATATCTTTACAACAGCGCTCCCCAATTCAAGACCAGCTCTTTGTATATACAAACCCCCCCTCCCCCTCCCCCCCATCTTCCACTTTTTAAAAAGAAAGGAAATGACAACAACGCTTATATATATTTCCCCCCTTGAACCAGCAAAAACTAATTCTTTTGATCAACACTTCAAGTTGATCCCCCTCCTCAACTCCCCCTGCCTAATCTCAAACATGACTTGAATCCCCACAAACAGCGCCGTGCAAGCCGTAGCCAAAAACACCAGTCCTGTTTCAATTTTCTCGTTAGCATCCCTATCCATCCCCATTCTTCATTTTTTCACGGGTTTGTGTTCAAAAAAAAAAAAAAAAAACATACCAGAATAATCCCTAAAAACCCCCCTCACAATCGCCTTCAACCCATCCAACCCCACCGCAAACCCAACCAAATTAGCACTAATCATCATCAGCACGTTCCCCACCCCGCCCAGCCCACACAGCCACCTATACTCCCTCTCCCTCCCCCTCCACCTCTCCTTCCTCACCACCAACCCCGCCACAATCTCCGGTATAAAAAACAACACCACCAGCCACCCCCAAATCAGCAGGTTCAGCTTGATGTCATGCCACAGCGCCACAAACGTAAACACAACCAGGTACGTCACCACCGTCCTCACCCCCTGCGCCAGCGACCGGAAGCTCGACCCCCCCAGCGGTATGTAAATGTACCTCAGCAGCCACCGGTAATACGACCTGTGCCACCCCCGCCAGAAGGAAAGGGCAGAGTAGTTGTTCGACATGCACCGGAGCATGTTCTCTGGCGGGTCGATGCCGTCGACCAGAGACCACAGCCGGAAGAACCGCCAGGGGAGGAGGAGCTTGAGCCAGACGATGTGGAGGTTGAAGTAGGACAAGAGGGAGATCTGGGCGGGCGTGTACGAGGACCACTCGGGTCGGGACTTGCTTATCGCGCCGACGTAGTCGTAGTGGAGGACGAGCTCCATGCAGAGGAGGACCAGCAGGAACCGGATGGCGTATTTCCATGTTCGTGGCGAGGAAATAGTCGCCGAGCGGTACCGGGATTGGGAGATGTAATCGTTAAAAGTGATGATCGGCCCGGTGAGGTACAACGGCGCGTAGACTGCGTAACCGACGTAATTCTTGAAAGTGTAATCCCCCGGTTGAGCCGGCAACGCAATCCGGTCTCGCTCCGAGAGGGAGGATGGGTCGAGGTTTTTCTTCTTAGGGGTGTCAGCATCTCTCTCTCTCTCTCTCACCTCACACACTGGGTGTATTAATGAAAACAACAAAAGCAAGCAACATACCTCCATCACCTCCCCCACCGTCGTCCCCCGATCCAAACTCCAATAATAATCCAAACTAAAGCTCACCAGCCTCAAAACAGTAATATTAAACAAAATCTCCCACCTCCCCATCAACCCCCCAAACCCATCCATCCACTCCCCCAACCTCACCAGCCCCGGCAAATCCACACTCACATTCCTCCCATCCACCCCCAACGTCCCCGTCAACAACCTCGCCACATACCCAAACTTGTACCCCGAGCACACCTCATTCGCAAACAGCGTGCAGATGTTGTAAACCCACGCCCCCGCAGGGATATACCTCCTCGGCAGCCCCTTCGCCAGCAGATAATTCCCCCCCAGTATCATCAGCACCTTGATGGCCGAAAACCCATGCAGCACCACCAAAAACACCAGCGCAAACACAAAATCAAAGCTGGTCCGCTGCCGGAACCTCCTCTCCACCACCCCCTCTTTTGCAGTAGTACCCTCCTTCACATCCCCCCCCCTGTGAGCAGCAGTAGTAACCGCATTCCACACCTTCCTCAGCAGGGGATGAAAAAGCAGCAACCCCGCCATCGCGGGCAGGTTCCTCCTGAAAGTCCTGTACTGCGCGTCTGAATTGTCAATCTTTCGGCCTGGGATCCAGCCGTCGGAGAGGAACCGTTCGAATCTGGGGTAGCGGGGGTCGGTGGGGCGGGAGACGTCGTAGGCGACGTAGAACATGGCTGGGATGGCGAGGGCGAAGACGAGGTAGTAGAGGAGGAACTCGGGGGTTTTCCACTTGGGGGGTTCGGTGCTGCCGCCGCCGGGGATGGGTTTGGGGGAGGAGGAGGAGGAGGAGGAGTCCCGTCGCTTGTCGGGGCTGCGGGACTCGAGGGGGCGGTAGGGGACGCCCGAGGGGTGGGTGAAGCGGGTGTCGAGGGTGTCGAGGTCGTAGATGTTGCGGAAGAGGGCCAGGGGCCCGCCGCCGCTGCCGCTGTTTGGCGGCATGGTTTTGGGGTTGTGGGTTGTGTCTTGTGAGAGAGGTTGTAAATCGTTCGTTCGTTTGGGGGAAGTTGTTGTCGTTGTTGTTTGAATCGTGAAGGTTGTAAGTGTAAAGGTGGTTATATCATTTCCGCCCCTTTGCGAGTCCAACAGTCCCAAAAGGCAGCAAAACAACCACCCTCAAGCGCAAGACAAAAAGCAGCTTAATGACCGTTGCGAAAAAGTTAGACTCTGGGAAAATTTCAAAAAAGAAAAAAGAGTGGCTGTAGTCGGAAGATGGCAAAAGTGGTGATGGTCAGAGCAGAAAAGAAATTCGTCTCGAGTTTCCCCCCCGGCTCCGTGTCTGTTCACAAGGGGCGCGGTTGATGGATGGGAGAGAGCGACCAGACCGCGGTCCAGCCGTTGCGGTTTGTGGGGTCGGGTTGCTGCCGCTCGGCTGAGCTGAGCCTGGGGGACGCACTGACCACTTTTGACCCCTTTTTTGATGTCGCCCCTGAGGCCTGTTTTTGTTTTGGTGATGATGAGGTACTCTGTAGCGAGGTTGGGGTTGTTGGAATGTAACGGGCACTTCAATGAAAAAAATGAATGATAAAAAATCTTTCTGACGTTTTGGAATGGTAAAGCGAGACTACAGTTTTATTGGTTGGTGAGTGGGAAGTGGTGTGATTGAAGTCTGGACGTGGATGCGCGGGTTGGAGTTGGGAATAGCCTCAATCTGGGATTTGTTGGTGCATTGGCGATTTAGGCATGGAGTTGAGCATTCAAAAGGTGCTCAACACCAGAAGTCGCAAGAGTCGGGATTGCTGCCACCAAAGGCCAAAGAAGCGGGTTGCTTCCAGCAGTGAGTGCAAGGGCAGGTGTAAAAGTCGAACTCGCGGTATATAACCTCAGATTCCTGCTCAAACAATCGCTCTCTCTCTCTCTGGTTTACTATCATATCGTAGCCCATGGCTGATGGCCATGTGGCAATGGACGTGATTGTGAACCAAAGAGAGAGGGAGCATTTTTGTTGGATTCGTAAGGCTCAAAACGTCAGGCGTTCGAGTACAGCCTCGACTTCTTGCTTGTGTTTTTATTCAGTGCAATGCCCAAGATGTGTCTAGCCAGGCAGTGCTAAGTATATACCCGCCAATCTCGACCAAGAAGGTATTCCTGCGACGACACTCCTCCTGGAGCTATGCAGAGAGTGTTTTGCTCTTCCCACCCAGGACACCAATGTTAGAACAACCAAGTTCGAAACGTCGAATGATCACCCTCCATCTATTTTTATGCCCTCGAGTCTTCCTTCAAGCCCAACGGCACCCCACGATATAGCTTCCGTTTTCTCCCCAACCAGTATCGTTCCTTGCATTTGATTTATGGCCATCTCGTCTGCGACGACGATTTGATCATAAACCAAATGCAAGGAACGCTTTTTCCATTTTTGGACACTATGCCGGGACGCTCACGTTCGAAACGTCGACAGATCAACTCGGTGTTACTTTTGTGCCTACCAACTCCAACGACAGTACTTCTGACGACTCTACCACAACCATGAATTTTTAGGTACCTTGCCAGACCTCCAGTATATGGAGGGCATCAACCGCACACGTCACTCAATGAAAATATCACGCACGGGGCTTCTATTTTTACACTACATGAGACGTCTTTTGCTCTGTTCTCAAAACTCAGATACCGAATGTCCAGATGATTACGTTCGAGTGGTTGACTGATCAAGCTGTGCTTTACCATCCCCCCTCCCCGTCAACCCTCCCACCACAGGAGCAACTGCCCCCCCTCCCTTTATAGCTCCAAAGTCCAACCCCAAACCTCGAACCCTGCATTTGGTTGATTGTCACTAGGCGTCGACAAATGCCGGGTTGATTTTTTAGCTTCCTTCCCTTTCGAAATGCTGTGAAAGAACGCTCGTGTTCGAGGCGTCGACCGATCAAGCTGTCTTGGACTTTTTCTTTCTTCAGAGGCCCGTATCATTTTGCCAGCGGCGATAACCAAAACACCGTCTCTTCCCCTTGTGAAATGCTGTGTCAAGAATTCCGTGCTGGTCCCAATTCGAGTGTTCTTCAAAGAGTGTGAAAGTCGACTTCCACGGTATACACACCAATCTTTTGTCCCAACTTTCGATCCCTGCATTTGATTGATGGCCGGGTGCCATTGACCAAATGCTGGGGTGTGTTTTTCGCCGGATTTTGAAGACTGCCCTGTCAACACTATCGTGTTCGAAACTCCCGTCGAGCATGCTGGCCTCTTTTTCCTCTACACAGCCCAGACACACTTCCACAACCCTCATTATGCACCACCGCAATCATCTCACCCAATCGACTTCATCCACAGTAACATCTGTTAATCCCCTCTGCGCACCAAAGTCACCCACAATCACCCACGCCACCCCCCGCAGCAAAAAGACTTTTAACCAAACCATTTCATTCAATCTTCCTTTCATATACTCATCAGTCATCCTATTTACACACACCCCAACTTACGCCCCCATAACCCCATAACTCCTCACCCTGCTAAAGAAAAAAGGCTTGTCATTCCTCAGCGTAAACTCGGCCCAATCATCCGTCAGCCTGTTCCAGCTATAAAACCCCCTCCACGCCAGCTTATTGTTCCTCCCCCCCTTCCCCGCGCTCTTCAGCGTCAGATCCAACCTGTAAATATACTTGCTCACCCCCTCCGTCTCCACCATCACATCCCCCTCCACCTCACTCAGACTAGCCCCCGGATTATCCCCCGCCCTCGCCAACCTCCACCTCCCCTTCAACGCCGACTCAATCACATGCCCCGCGTGATGCGAGGCATACGTCTCCCGAGTGAGGTGGTGAACAACATCGTTCGGTTCCGCAGTCGTCAACAAAGAGAGGCAGGTGCCGTCTCGGAAAAAGCGCAGGTATCGGTAGTACGTCACCACATGAATCGGCGCTCCCCAGGTGATACTGTTCGAGTTGGCCATCCCGCTCCGGACATAGTTCACAGTGCTGATATAACACCCGTTAAACCGTATCCTCGGCCGGAGCCGAAACATCCTCTGCCAACTCGACCCATACAAACTGTTGAAAAACGCCAGCGTATTCGCCGCAGACTCATCAGCCAGTCTCTCCGCCCTTGTCTCCAGGTCAAACACCGGCCCACCAACAACACCAAATTCCTCCTCCTCTTCCTGCTCACCCCCCGACGAGCCACCCCCACTAGTCTGGGCAAAAGCCTCCGCCGCCGCCGCCTCTTCCGCAGCCTCCCGCTCCATATCCTCCTCGGTAAGCGGCTCCCAAGTAACCTGCTTCTGCCAGTAATAATGCATCCCCCCAAACCCAAACTCACTCCCCAGACAAACCCGCCGCCATATCCTATCCTCCGTCACCACCAAAAACGCAAGCCGCTTGCACACCTGAGCCAGGCGGACAAAGTCCCCCACGTCGGCAGTGGCAACATCACGGAGGATATGCACCAGTATCTCATCCGGCAGGGTCGACATCGGGCACGGGGGTTGGGGCATCCCCTCCATCTCCGGAGCCACCGGCTCAATGCCCAAACCGGCGAACCCAGCGATAAGCTCCTTCATCGTCTGGCGTTGATGATCCATCTTGGTTTCACCCGACGCCGCACTTTTGGAAGCAACCCCCGATTTTGCCGCACTTTTGGGGGGGAATTTCCCCGCCCTGGGAAAGTGCTTGGCTTTGTAGTTTTGATCGACTTGGTCGTCCATCTGATTTTCATATCAAATTAGCAAATCAGCCTCCAACTATTATAGATTTGACAAGATAAAAAAAGACATACCCTAAACGCCTTCCTATACAACCTCAGACTCTCCCCCAGATTCCCCGCCGCCTCCCTCTCCACCGCTTTCTCATAGTGCTCGAGGGCGGTGACCGGCTCCTTTTTCACGGGCACAACCTTGCTGTCCCCTGCTGGTTGTTGCACAGGCTCGTCAAAGACCGTTGTAGGCAGAAACTCTTCCTCGATGTCTTTGGCGATGGGTTTCTTGGTTGGGGGAGGGGGTTTCCTCACAGCCGTTGCATGTTGCTGCTGCTGCTGCTGCTGCTGCGCTGGTGGTGGTGCCTGTGAAGGATGTCTAGCCCTCACTTCAGCCCTCCACTGTTCCCGGAAGGACTCCAGATCGGGGTTTGTCTCTGAGGATTCCATTTTTCACACAATTTTGTTGACTTGGTTAGGAAAAGTGATGATGATGATTGTGAAGTGAGTGAAAGTGATAATGCTGAAGGGGGGGGTCCGTGTGGCGAGTTGTGATGATGTCGACGACTTGAAGAGGTGAATGGCAGTACCGTAGTCAGTCGAGGGCGGGGAAAAAAGACCAGTGTTATGATAAAATAGGGTTTTCAAACTAACAACAAACTCATCCACCAAGAGTATTTGATATAGTCGTCCAACCCAATTAAAACCGTGATGTGCCTGGGAGGAACAATATAGGTTGTGTCATCCGGCGAGCGAATGGCGATAAGCCCTTCCCTTCCGGAGCGATAAGCTAATTAGTGATCAACACGCTTGGGCCACCACCCTCAAGATCGGAGTTAACCACTCAACCAACTGTGGCGTTCTGTTCTGCCAAGCCTCCCGAGTTCTTTGTCTTTCTTTAGTTCTGTTAACACCACAAAAACTGATTATCATAGTGTTTTTGGGAAATATAATAGTAAATTCCTACAGGAACAAGCACATACGACCACAGTCAGTTGAAAATACGGCATCCCGTCCGCTCTGCCCGAGTCAAACAACTGAACGCCGAACTAGTACTCAGGTGGGTGACCACTGGGGAATCCTCGGTGTTGTATGTTTTTGTCTTTTTTCAAACCCTCTTTTTTTTTCTTAGGTGTAGAACTCCTGTGTTTTTGTGACTTGATATGTTTGATCCCTTTTACCTACTTGGCTGAGATCGAGAAGTCTGCCGCTGTCGTGATATACACCGTAAACCAAAACGAAATGGTACTGCAGATATTTGAAGGGACTTTATCGGGACGCACCACCCACATCTTACTCCCGCACCACCCCAAAATTAGCCACGCACCACCCTCATCTTACACACGCACCACCGTAACCCTGACCTCTTCACCATATATAACCCTGGCACCTACTGCAACCTCAGACATGGCATCATACGTATCAACAACACCACGGTCACCGCCTCACTTTCTAGACACCCGCACCACAACCGTCATTTAATTTCCATACAATTACCATACAAATAAAATGCAGTAATTAAAACTCAGTCCATTAACGGTATTTCAATCCTCCAAACCCTACCCGCAATGCTCAACCGTTAATTGGGTTACGTAGTGGTTGAGCGTGGGCATGGTGTTGAGCGTGGGCATGGTGTTGAGCGTGGCGATGGCTTCAGTTTACACGCGCGTCAGGCGTGGAGCCAAAGCGTGGATCTTTGCCGGGCTTAGCATCAAAGTGGTGGCTGTAGGGATCTTGGGGGTCCAAAAAAGTAGACATTTTCCATATATAACCCTAACCCAACGATAGGGTGGTGCGTGTGTAAGATGAGGGTGGTGCGTGGCTAATTTTGGGGTGGTGCGTCCCGATAAAGTCCCTATTTGAATGTGTAAAAATACCAACCAAAAGATAATTCCTGGTGATCAAACAAAAGATAGAGGTACAAGTGCAACGTATATTCCCAACCCAATAAACAACCCCAACCCCTCTAACCAGCCTAAAAAATCCTATCTTACAAAACCTCCCCCCAAAAGGTATGTGTGTTCCCCCGTCTATCCCTCTAATCTACCCCTCCCATTTAACCCCCCCCAGTCTAAAAATACCATCATTATACAAATCTATCAATCCATTATCTACCACCCCATCCCCATCACCTACCCACTCACTCCCCCTTCCCCAGCAACGTAGCCCTCACCGTAACCCCCTCCTTAGGCCTCAACACCAACCTCCACATCTTCCACTCCTCCGGATCAGGCGTGTCATAATCCCTCGCAAACTCAAACTCGCTCAGCAGTGCACACAGCAAAATCTTCATCTCCGTCTCGGCAAACTTCCGCCCAATACACCCCCTCGGCCCCTGCAAAAAAGTCATAAACGCGTTCGGCACCACGCTCTGCGGCAGATGATCCCACCTGTCCGGGTCAAACTCATCCGCGTTCTCCCCCCAGTAGCTAGGAAGCCTATTGATCGTGTTGGCCAGCACATAGATGACCGTCCCACCGGGCACTTTGTACCGACCCAACGTGTCGTCCGCGATGGACTGGCGGACCGTCATCGGGATGGGGGGGATGTACCGGAGCGACTCGCGGCAGACGTTGTCCATGAAGGGCATCTTGTCCGGGTCCACCCCCGCGAGGAGCGACTCGTCCTGGCGGGTGGACGGGTCGAATAAAAAGGGCATGTGGGCCCTGATCTCCTCGCGGAGCTTGGTCTGGATGTCCGGGTGGGTGGACAAGAGGTGGACGGTCCAGGCTACCGCCGTGGCGGTGGTGTCGTGGCCCGCGCCCAGGAACGTCATGATCTGATCCCGCATCGTGTTGAACGACAGCCCCTCCTCCCCGTTCTCCTTGAGCTTCTTGTTCTCCTTGGCAATCAGCGCCAGAATGTCCTTTGCCCCGACGTTGTTCTCCGCCTCGTCGAGCTTGGTGGTGATGATCTCGGTTGCCTTGTCGAGGATGATGCCCCGGGAGGTCTCCATGTCGCGGTTCATCTTGGCGGGGATGTGCTTCGAGGCCGGGATGAAGGCCTGCATGCCGTGGAGGAGGCGGGAGAAGAGGTCGAACGCAAAGACGAGGCGGTACGCCTCGCGGATGGGGACGTCGGGGTCCTCGAGCGAGTTGATGTCGTACCCGAACCCGGCCTTGCCGATGATGTCGAGCGTGCAGCGGTTGAGCCACTCCAAGGCCTCAAAAGACTTGACCTTGAGGTGGTCGACAGCCATTTCCTCTTTCCAGAGCTTGGCCATGATGAGGGACTTCTCCCAGAAGATGGGGGTGAGCGAGCGGATGGCACCAATCGAGAAACCAGCTGTGAGGGCCTTGCGCTGGACGACGTGGTCGTTTCCTTCGGCCAGCAAGACACCCTCGCCGAGGATGCGGACCATCCAGAGCTTGGCCCGGACCGGCTTGGGGTAGTTGTAGGGGTTCTTCACCGTCATGTGCTTGAGGGCTTCATCGTCGGCGATGGACAGTCTCTCGGCGCCAAAGGGGAAGTAGTAACGAATGATGGGACCGAGTTCCTTGTGCCAGCGACGCTGAGGGACGCCGCACTCCTCGGTGATGATGGTGAAGAACTGGCCTATGAGTGGGTTTCCGGGAACGGTAGGAACATGCCGAAGCTCAGAGAAATAAATTGGGTAAAGATAGCTCAGCCAGACCAGAAAGTAGAAGGGGATGGCTGCTGCCAACGCCGTCCCGATGGTCTGGGTCAGGGGAAGGTCGAATTTCTTTGCTACACCGATCGATGCTGCTGTGGTTGCGGCCAGCACAGGGCCGAGAGTGACTTTTGAAGCCATGATTAACAATGTGACATCCGTTTGTCAGCGCCGAGAGATTGAGTATCGAAGCGGGAAGGGCAACGGAAACGAAGCATAGAAATGAACGCCGGTGAGGTCCAAACTCCGGGAGATACAATGTGCTGAGATGCTGAGATATCAAGACCAGAAACCCAACAGCCACAGCAGATCGTTATATACATCATTCTCGTTGATCTTGGAATCCCAGCAGCTCGGTTCGTCGTGGCGACATCGAGATTGAGGGCTTTCCATGACGCTAGTCGAGGCCGGTGAATAGTCTACAAGCACATGCTACTCCTGGGAACGGTAGTCCAGAACAGACCTGGATCTCCATTGACTGAATCAGGTCTGCAAGAGTCAGTGTTGCGGCCATTCCTATAATGTGTGTGCTAGCGGATTAGCTTGAGCGTTGCGAATTCAACAATGGGATCCGTTAAAACCGTCGGATTAGCCGCTGGTATCATGACCTGTTCTTCGGTACCTAAGCAATCCAACGTTGATAAAGGGGCTCCTGTATCACCCTTGAAAGTGGTCAATCGAGCACAGATAGACATGTTGAATTTCACCTGGAGCTTAACATGCGCGTAAGTGTGTTCTCAGAAAGAAAAGTGCTTGGGAAGCTGCACTCGAATGATTCCATTGTGATGTCAACTGAGCTCCGACAAAGTTGATAAACTGTTGGCGGTTATTCGACCGTCAAGTGGCGCACCTACTTTGGATGATCGCCTGTGACCACTGCTGACAGCTCCGCGGCCGGGAGTGACGGAGACGTCGCGTGCTGCCGCCACTAAGCCCCGAGCCTACGCCGTTAGTCAACGGAGCAAGAGGTATCATCGAGACTGTTGAACTTTAGCCGACGATGGAAAGCCGTTGCCGATCGAGATTGTCGGGCTCCCACACTGACGAGAGCCGCATTGACATGGCAAGCGACCTTTTCAGTTGCCTGGGCTATTAGTGAGCTTGTCTGAGGTCGGATTTCAGGAGTTGAAAGAGGTCGAAAACACGAGCCATGGCCAAAATTTCCCAGCTCCTGAACGTCGAACGAACCTTGGTTCTTTCATTCAAGCCCGAAATTCCTCCCTCTCATTCCTGGTGACCTCTCTAAGAGGCACTCTTTTCATCACCATGTCCTTCCGAAGACGCCAACCCCCTAGGGAAGAGAGCCCAATACCAGACATCCCTCCCGAACTCCCCATGCCATCATGGCAACAGCGCAAGAACTCGAGCGGCTCCGGCGGCCTAGTCAGCCAACGCGACCTCCAAAGAATCGGCATCCCGCCCCTCAGAACCAACTCCTCCACCAAGAACGACAAGCTCTCGCCCGCCTCGCCAGTATCCCGAGCAACTCGGGACCCTCCACCAATTCGCACGCAGCAGGAAATGTCAGATGTCCCCAAGAACATGCTCATTGAAGAAGTCTTAGGAGGTCTGCGGCAGTTGGCTGTATCTCCTACACCCGTGACACCCACGGGTGTGAGGCGAAAGTACTCGATCCCCATGATGGAGCAGAGACACCCGGGGAAACCGGACGCGAAGATCCATCGGACTACAAAGACGTTTGAGATGCCGAGGAATGAGGAGACGCCGGAGTTGCCCATGTCGATGGTGTCGGGGGACATACCGAAGAAGAGTGAACCTGTGGGGGAAGCACGTTATGTCTCTGGGTTTCCGTTGGTGTGTTTGATGGTAGGGTTGATGTTTGCTGTGTTTTTGATTTCGATTGATAGGACGATTATATCAACGGTAAGTGAAGACTGATGCCAAATTGGTGTTTTCTTCCTTTGCTGACTCCAGTAGGCTATCCCTAATATTACCGAGGAGTTCAAGTCGACACCGGATATTGGCTGGTATGGCTCAGCATACATGCTCACGGCCTGTGCCTTTCAGCCCATGTTTGGCCGCATCTACACGATTTTCTCTGTCAAGGTCTCGTATTTGGTGGCCATGTTTCTCTTTGAGCTGGGGTCGCTGCTGTGTGGAGTATCGCAGACCTCCATGACGCTGATCATCGGGCGAGCCATTGCAGGACTGGGGTGCGCGGGTATCCTCACGGGGAGTTTTGTCGTGGTGTCGACTGCTATTCCGTTGCATCTGCGACCCGTCTTCATTGCCATCGTTGGGCTAATGTTTGGAATCGGTGCTTCCCTTGGTCCTCTGTTGGGTGGCGTTTTCACAGACTTGGTGGTATGTATCCTGTCCCTTAAAGACTCACCGTGATATTGCTGACCAGTACAGACATGGCGATGGTGCTTCTACATCAACCTTCCGGTCGGTGGCGCCACCGTAGCAGCCATGATTCTCTTCTTCCATCCGGCAAAGAACAAGGGAGCCAACCGCCCCTTTTGGGAACGAGTCCTGGCCCTGGACATTCTTGGAAACGCGCTTTTGCTCGCGGCATCCATCATGCTCTTCCTGGCTCTTGAATACACAACTCAAGGAATCGCTTGGTCGAGTGCCGAGGTCATAGGGCTCTTGACAGGGTGTGGCGTCGTTGCCATCATCTTCATTGTGTGGCAGTGGTGGAAAGGAGAAGAAGCGCTGATGCCGCCCCGAATTGTCACGCAGCGTACCGTAGCTGCTTCTTGCGGCATGGCCTTCATGACGTATGGTGCGCTCATCAACTTGACCTTCTTCTTGCCGATTTGGTTCCAAGCAATCAAGGATGACAGTGCCATTGGGTCTGGTGTCAACATGATTCCTTACTTTTTGGTGAATGCCTTCTTTTCACTGTTGGCTGGCATTTTCGTGTCGATTATTGGATATGTCACGCCTCCAGCAGTGATTGGAAGTGCCATCGGTACCATTGGCCTCGGGTTGTTGACGCTGTTGAATCCACGTACCACGACAGCGCAGTGGGTGGGCTACGAGATTCTATCCAGCGCGGGATTTGGCTTGTCTATTCAACAGGGCTTCACGGCCGTTCAGACGGTGCTTGGCGAGGACGACATGGCTGTTGGAACAGCAGCGGTGGTGGCATCGCAGTCACTAGGAGGTGCCGTCATCCTATCCGTCGGAAACAGTGTGTTCCAAAACCAGCTCCTGAAGGCGTCAGAGTCGAATATCCTTCCCGGAGTTGACATCAAGAGGGTCATCGATGTGGGGGCAGCTTCCTTCCGTCACTTGGTGCCGGATGATGAGCTGCCATTAATGTTGGAGGTGTATAATGCTGCTCTGAGGATGGTGTTTATTGTGGGCATTCCCATGGGTGCCCTGGCTGCCATTATCTCGTGCTTCATCGAGTTCAAGTCAGTCAAGGTGAACAAGGCGGGGGATACGGCGCAAAGTCGTGCCGAGGAGGGCAGGGAGAAAGATTGATTGGATGGATAAATATGTATGTACATGATCAGGTATTTAATGTGAAAGCTTGAGAATACTCCGTACAGTACACGAAGTGGGCGCGATATCACGTGTGGCCGGCCAGACTCCGGAACGGGCCACAGCTGTCAAGCCTTGGCACCTGCATGGTCGCTGCTCTGGGTGTGGATCAAAGGAAGCTGCTCCCGAGTGGGGCTCTTTTTTATCGATATCAATCGGGCAAGGCTACGATTACCTTTCTGGAAGCTCCGTCACCTTTCTGAACGAGAGAGCCAATTCACCCTACTCCCCGACCGACCCTTCAGGTTCGCTTCCTCAACTCGCTTCCAACGCTCAACGCAATAATCGGAAGCAGTCCGCTGTCGACAACCACACTCTCGAGATCGATCTAATACACCAGCCACCATGGACGACCGATCGCTCACCAAGCGCATCCAGACGCTTCACAAGGCTGCTGCGAAAGAGCCGCCATCCGTGGTCCTTCAACTGCTGGAGGAGTTGAAGAAGGAGCCTGCCCCGACTGAAGAGCAGCTTCGTGTAAGACTTCTCCTGCTCTGTCCGCGCCGAGCGGCCTGCCTTTTTTTGACCACCTCTGTTGATCACATTGCAGTCCACCAAAGCCGGTGTTGTCGTCGGCAAAATGCGATCCAACACCAACAAAGACATCGCCAGATTAGCCACCGAGATCGTTTCCAAATGGAGGAAGAACGTCGACTCGGCCAAGGACAAGCGCAAGGTTGAACTCTCCAAGGATTCACCCACTCCAAAGACCGCCAGCTCGCCCCTCCCGCCGTCATCTTCTTCCAACAAGCCATACGAGGGCAACCCCGAGACGCGGCATTTCAAGACAGACAAGGTCGATCTCAAGCGCACCGGCCACCAGGCTCGCGACGGCTGCATCGGCATTCTCTACAATGGCCTGGCTTACCGGGCCACAGAGTCGGTCGAGGAGGTGGTCAGGCTCGCCATGGACGTGGAGGCTGCCGCTTTCAGAGTCTTCAAGGGCGACACCCCAGAGTACCGCCAAAAGATTCGCGGCCTCATGACCAGCTTGAAGCGCAAGGACAACCCTGCCTTGGGCAAGCGCGTACGATCCGGAGCCATCGCGCCAGATGCCTTTGTCAAGATGACCGACGTTGAGCTTGCCTCGGATGCCCAGCGTGCCGAGGACGAGAAGCTCCAGCAGGAGAACATGAAGAAGGCACAGGTGCCCATGGCGGAGAAATCTATCAGCGACGCTCTCAAGTGTGGCAAGTGCGGGCAGAAGAAGGTGTCGTACAGCCAGGCCCAGACGAGGTCTGCCGATGAACCTATGACGACCTTTTGCGAATGCACCGTGTGCGGCAACCGATGGAAGGTAAGTCTAACATCGCGATAGTCTTGGGCCAAACAGCCTTCTCGTGCTAACATGTGGCAACAGTTCTCTTAGTTCGCATCGCGTCGCATTCTCTTCCTTTTTGTCGTCTTTTGATTCAACGCGTTTTTTAGGTTGGCGGGGGCCAGGAACCTGGGTTTGGCGTTTGGGGGAACGCGCACCATTTTCGTTTTTTTTTCTTGCTGCGTTTTTTGCATGATACCCGAGCAGCGGCCAGGCAGTACTTGAGGCTCTGTCTCGGGGATAAGGAGGGGTGGCGGTTGAAGGATTCGGAGGAGGTATTTACATATTTTATTGAACTCTAGATGTAGAGCACAGTTGTACTATACATAAACTTCACGAGAGGCTGGCGGTCCGCGAAGCATGTGTTGACTATATAGATATGACTAACTCGGGCAAACTGGGGGGGTAAGAAGGATTGAATTCCCCCCTCACCATCTCACGTGGTTGTCCTATTTTGACAAAAGGGTTTAATACATGAATAAATCTTCCCATTAGCTTCCTATGTCATTGCATATATTTCATTGCTCCAATGTCACTCCCCTTCCACCTCCTTCCCCCCACCCCCCCTTACACACCCAAAACAAAAAACCCTCCCACACCCCCCCTCACACCTCTTCCCCTTTTCATTTTCCATTTCCTTTCCCCCCCCCTTAACCCTCTTACTATTATTACTACTCCCCCCCTTAACAACAACACCCCTCTTCTTATCCCCCTTTTTTACCGAGCCATCATCCCCCTTCACCGCGTACGACGGCCGCGGAGTGACGCGGGAAAACAACCTCACATGGTTCGAAGCAGGCGAAGACCGCAACACAACAGGCCTGACCGACGAAGCAGACGGCGACAAGAGATCCAGCTCGTCGTCTTCCGAGTCGGAAAGCAGAGACAGCACCCCCGAGCGACGTTTTCTCTTGGCGGTCGAAGAGACTGATGTTGTTGTTGTTGTTGTTGTTTTTGTTGTGGAGGATGAAACAGGGGGACGTTTGGACGTGATGGGGGTTTTGGTTGGTTTGACGGTCGTGGAGGAGATTGATGTTGAAGATCGGGGTGGGGGTTTGGAAGTGGGGGTTTTGTTTGGTTTAGCCACCGTTGGTGTCGTTGACTTGACAAAAGTAGATGGTGTGGTGGTTGGCCGTTTTGACGTGGGGGTTTTGGTTGGTTTAGGGGCCGTTGGAGTTGATTTTGATGTGGTGAATGGTGTGGCGGTGTCTGCTTTGGCAGCTGGTGTAGGCTTTGCCTTTGGGGGACGACCACGCGGTCTCCTTGGTGGTGTGGCCAGATACGAAGGGGTGGAAAGCCTGAGGTTGAAATCCCCTTTGCGTTGGGCGGGTTTGTGTATCAATGGTGATGAGGTAATGTCGATGCCTTCTAGCGTCATATTATTAATATCATCGTGGGGGGTATCTGGCAGTGGTGACGAAGCTGTCTCCGTGATGGCCCCGTCGTGAGACTGGGACGATAGGGCCGGAGCCGAATCCGATGTTTCGTGGGCTGGCGGTGAAAATACAGTGGGCGCGGGATCCAACATCTCAACATCCTGAGGCTGTAATGATAGAGAAGCGATCGGGCCCAGCATCTCATCATCGGGAGCATAGGATGACAGAGTTGGCGACGGAACTGTATGATCGCGTGGCGGCTCTTCCTCCGGAATCTCCAACTCACTCGACGGTTCAATATAAGAATCCGGTATTTCCAGCGTGGTTTCTTCGTCGTCTTCACGAAAAGACAGACTTGGTGACGGCGGCCTCATATCGTCGTCCAGATCTTCCTGGGTCGAGAAACCGCCGATGGGGTCAGAGTCGGGGATTTCGCCTCGCGGGTCTCTACCCCTGAAGGATGGTCCCCCTCTCCGTCTCTTTGGCCATGGTGTCTCCCGGTTGCCGATTGTGTAGATAACCTCTGTAATCTGTGGTGGCTGAACCATACTGTCCGGTATTGATGATTCTCTATTGATAATAGATGATGCTGGCTGCGGTGACGGTTGTTCCAAGTCTACCGCGACGCGTTCATCTTCACGGTTGGCCTGATGCTCCAGGCTCGAATCTGTCGGATCAAGATTTCCAGCGTCAGGCATCGGCGCATCCTGTGGCTTGTCCGACATGGCCCCCGTGTCGGAAGCCACGAGGCTGAGAGGCTTGCGTAGAGTTTTCCGTAACAGACTTTCGTCCTTTTTGCGGCTTGCTCCTGCCTGCTTTAGCGGCTGTTGTTTCTTTCTTGGCATTGGCTCGTCCTCGTCAGAGAAGTCGTATTCCGCATCCACCACATGGCGAGTGAACACTTCCTCTGGGGGCTCCAGTTGAGTCTTATTTTCTTTTTCGCTTTGAGGGCTCGGTGGCCTCTCTGGCCTCTCTGGCTGATTTGCATCTTTCTCCTCTAGTGTCAGAGGTGCGGTAGTTTCTGCGGAACCGCCATCCTCTGCGTTTATGTCCAGCATAATCGGAGACCCAGCCTCACCTTGTTCAGGAGTAATAGCCCTGAACGAGGTGATATCCAGCGGCATCTTGGCCACAATCTCCACTCGTAGACTCTGATTCCGTGGTTTCCTAGCCGACTTGTGCTCTGAATCAGACACGTAGACATAGAGATCCGAGTCATCTACAGGTGCTGGATCCTTAACTGTCGGTGGCCTGGATTGAACTGCCATTACTGTAGGCTTCTGTTCTGGGGCCTCCGTACTCTCGGTCTCTGTATGCGGTGCAGTCTTTTCCGGCTCAGTTGGTACAGGATCGGTCTCGGCTGCCACAGTCTCAACAACTGGTTGAACTGCTTCCGTCTTCGAAGGAGTATTATCCTCCTCAGCCATTGTGACATCCTCCTGCTGCGGCGAAGGCGCTTTCGCTGTCCCTGTTTCTGCACCTTTTGGCACAGCTTGTTTCGATGTATCCACTCCAATCTTGGACTTCCGCCTTACAGGTCCCTTCTTCTTTTTCTCCGATCCCGTACCAGGAGGTGGTTTCGGCAACAGCAATTTCTGCTTTATTGGCGTCTCCGTCGTCTCCCTACTTTTATCCCCCGTAGAGACACCCAGCAAAATATCATCCTCATTATCCCCTTGATCCTCCCTCGCTGCCGCAAGTGATATCCGCTTCTTCTTCACCTTGGGCGCAACCGCCACCGTTCCAGGACCGTACATATACGAAGGCGGCAGCGCCGGCGCCTGCCAAGTCGGATCGCTCGTCTGTAAACTCATGTGCGGTCCAAAAGCCGATGGCCACCCATTAAACCCACCCATTTGCCCAGGAAACATCATATTCGGCCCCATTTCCCCAGGGAACATCACATTCACCCCCATCTGCCCACCAAACCCCATATTCGACAACCCCGGCTGCCCCCCCATACTCCCCGGCCACCCACCAAACCCCCCTCCCATCGCCAACTCTGACGACCCCATCATCTGCGGCAGCATCACCCCCCCTCCCATACCCATCCCCGACGACGGCCCCATCATCACCTGCGGCATCATCACCGCTCCCAACCCCAGCCCCAGCCCCACTTCCACCTCCCTCCCCCCTTGTAATATCCTCTCCTCCTCATTCATCTCTCCCCCTTCCTCCTCCCCCTCCCCCTCCTCATCTTGCCCCCCCTCATCCTCATCCTCATCCTCACTCCCCCCCCCAACCAAAAGATCACTCCCCCTCATCCCCTCAATATGCCCATTATTCACCACGATCCTCCCACTCCTCAAATCCACCTCGTCCCCCACCCCCTCAAAGTCCCTCCCGTACCTCTCAAAGATGCTCTCAAACGCAGACTTTAGCTTGAAGACCGCCCGCTGCCGCGACCGCTCCAGCCTCAGGTTCGGATCCCGCCTCGCATTGACCTCTGCCGGCAGCGACAAGAGCTCGTCTTCTTCCGGATCTTCTTCTTGTTCCTCTTGTGTTGCTAGCGGGTTCAAAAGGCGCGGGCGTTTTCGGGGGGGTTCCATCACGACGAGGGTGGGAAATGGGGGGGGCGCATTATCTATCTCTCAAGACAAAGGTAGGTGGGAGATTCGAATAGGTGTAAGGTAGGTAGGTAGGTTGCGGTTAGTGACTGTCGTCGAGAGGAGGGTGATCGCAGGTGAAAGTTGGTTAGGTATTCGGTTCGGGTTAGGTATCAGGCCTTCATTGTTGTCCGAGAGAAAATCTGGCGCGCACTGCAGCTACCTGTCCAGTCTGTCGTAGGTAGTCGGTCGCAAAATCAAAAAGTTCAATTATTAGATTTGCTCTTTGGAGCAAGTGACAAGCCCCGACGACGACAAGAGCATCAATTGGAAATTGATTATTGTTAACAGGGCAACGCATGGGGCATGTGGTCAGTGCGTCGCTGAGCTTAAACCCGCCCTCCCCCTCAAATAGGGGCGCTGTCTTTGTCATTCTTCTAGGTATTCATACACACTACTTTTTACACAGTAAACATCACAGTAGCATTCTTATACCACGTCAACAGCGGGTTCTCCCCGCTCTTGGTCTCCGTCTCCTCCAAATACGCCCACCGGCGCATAAACTCCTCGTGAGACAGCGACCGCGTCAGTTTGCCCGTGATGGCCTGGTACATGGCTTCCGACGTCTGAAAGTCAGTCGGGAACATGATGTCAAAATATCCTTGGTGAACCTAGACAAAAATTATCAGTATTCATTCCTGTCCTGAACCGACGACCATTAAAAAAGTAACTTACCAAAGGCGTCGAAACCGGCACCGGCCTCCTCTGATACCTCGTCTGCACAATCGGCGCATTCAACCCCTTGATCGCCCCCGGCAGCCAGTGGAAATCACTCGTCAACAACCGATGAGCAGGGAAATACTTGCCCAACACGTCAAAAAACTGCATCAATCTCGTCGGGATGTACTCCTGCTCGCTCAAGTTCCCAGGCAAAGGCCGCTGCTGAGACAACCACTTGCCAAACCTGCTTGTTGGGTACGGTACCTTGTACCTCCCATCCGTAGCCACATCCCTTACCCGGAAGAACCTGGCGGTAACTGGATCCAAGCTGCGGCTGTAAAACTCGTAGTAGTCTCCCTTGTCGTCGATCAAGACCGTTCCCTGAAGTGGAGCTTCAGTGCTCATATCGTACCGAACAACATCATGCGCAAAGTTGTCAAACACCTCAAACGCAAGGAAGAAGCACGGCGACGGTACTTTGGTCTTCCAATCAAAGATGGACTGGTTGATAATTTCGACTTTCTGGGCGTGCCCACGAGCGGCGCTGTTTTTCAAGAGGTGGTTGTTTTGGATGGTAGCGAGCTGCGTGGAGATTTCAATGATCTTATACTGGGTCCGAGCATAGACTGCCGGGTCGACATCGCGGATGTAGTCCAGGATGTTGAGCATCAGGGTACCACGACCGGCGCCCATTTCGTAAATAATCAAATCATGATAGGGGTAGGTGGTGAGCTTGTAGTTTGCGATGAGATAGCGGGCGATCGCTTCACCGTAGTAAGGGCGGAAGAGTTCGGTGGGGGTGTACCAGAGCTGGCGGGTGTCGGTTGGGGAGACAGCATCGAGGGCGTCTTCGAATTCAACGTAGCGTTTTGACAGAAGAGTTTGGAAGTCGAGTTCGTCGTGGAGGGCGGGGAAGTTGAAGGGCTCGCCGGGGGAGAAAATGACGACTTGCTTGGAGAAGTAGCCGTAGTTGGGGTTGTATAGACTGTCTGTAGGGGATGTCAGTTATCTAAACAAAGAGAGAGAGAGAGATTTGTTCCCAATAGAACCAACCTTCAACAAAGTCCCGCATCAACATCTTCACCCGGCGTGGCCGTTCCTTTCTGCTTCGAAGCTCATCGGCCGTGACCAAGGGGTAGCTCTCGAACTCCTTGGACATGTCCTCCTGAAACACCTCGCTCCGTTGTTGCCAGTTACTTTCATTGTGCGGGTTTTTTGAAGACTCTCCTCCTCTGCCGCGGGCCACATAGTTTCGGTGTTGTTGCTGGTGTTGTTGTGGCGCACGGCAATGTTGGTGATGCTGTGGAAGCTCCTGAGCTTGCAGCCGCTGACGTCTCACATCCCGCAGAGCTGTTGCCAGTGTCGCCAAGTTCCTCCGCGATTGACACGCAGGATGATGTCTAAATAGCTGTCTAAACAGCTGAGTAACTGCAGGCGAGTCCATTGTCCCGGCGTTGACCCCTAAAGGTCTTGTTCTAGCGTCGGGGGGGTCGTCGTCGAGGGGTTTGCCGAGCTGTCAGGGACACCGAGCTCCATCCCTCTCCTTTGACAAGCACCCGCGCAGTTCCCATTTTCGGGGGTCAACTTTTTGCGTTGGCCCGAGCTCCTTCTCTTCATTTAACAGGGGTCTTCGGCCTTCAACGGCCTGGATCTGGCGGGGTTAAAAAAGCGGCCCCCACTGAATCTCATCAACATTGGACCAGGGTTGAGAATTGGCTTCTTGGCTCAGAAGCTTGAAAGTTCTCAATGACATCAACTCTATTTCTCTTCTTCACGGTAACATTGCAATTTTGCTCTGGAGCCTCTTTTCAATTTATGCTTCCTGAAGCCCTGGGGCTTCTTCTCATTTCTCATATTTAAACTTCAAGCATGTCTTTATAATCCGAGCCATCCTCAAAACTTTCCACTTTCCTTGCCAACAACCAGCCAATTTCACCAATTCTCATGACAACCCTCTCATGAAGCAATGAGATAGCCACCAAAAGAAAAATGTCTCTAAGCGACCACCCAAAAGCCTACGGCACGGCCGCCTTAACAGTCGCCTTCATAGCCGGCATCTTCGTCACCCTCGGCTTCAAAGACCTCTACCCCGAACTCGAAAACCGCTACCACCAACGCCTCAAACGCAACCGCCATGCCCGCAACTCCCTCGCCCGCTCCTCCACCGCCTCCGCCTCCTCCTCCTCGAGGAGAGACTCCTTCCTCTTCAGCGGCCCCGTCTCCCTCGAAGACCGCGAATCCTCCTTCACCACCATCGACCGCGGCCTCGGCATAGTAGACGGCATAGCCGGCACAATCGGCAACACCCCCCTCCTCCAAATCCGCTCCCTCTCCGAAGCCACCGGCTGCACCATCCTCGCCAAAGCAGAGTTCCTCAACGGCGCCGGAAACTCCCCCAAAGACCGCGTGGCCCTCAACATGATCGAGGCAGCCGAGCAGCAAGGCCTCCTCGTCCCCAACCGCGGCGACACCATCTACGAGGGAACAGTAGGATCAACCGGCATCTCCCTCGCCGTCCTCGCCCGCGCAAAAGGCTACCAATGCCACATCTGCATGCCCTCCGACATGGCCATTGAGAAATCCGAGCTCCTCCACCACCTAGGCGCCACCGTCGAGCGCGTCCCCCCCGCCCCCATCACCGACCCAAACCACTTTGTCAATCTGGCTCGCCAGCGAGCGAGGGAGCACACGGCCCGGACCGACACCGACAGCCGCGGGTTCTTTGCCGACCAGTTCGAGTCGTTGGCCAACTACACGGCCCACATGAAGACCACGGGCCCGGAAATCTACGAGCAGACGGGCGGCGTCATTGACGCGTTTGTCGCCGGCGCCGGGACGGGGGGCACCATCTCGGGGGTGACGAAGTACCTGAAGGAAACGAAAAAAATGACAAAGCTGAGGGTTGTCCTGGCGGACCCCCAGGGGAGCGGGTTGTACAACAAGATTCGGCACGGGGTCATGTACTCGCCCACGGAGAAGGAAGGGACGAGGAGGAGGCGGCAGGTTGATACGATGGTGGAAGGGATCGGGATCAATAGGATCACGGAGAACTTTGAGGCGGCGAGGGGGCTGATTGATGATGCGGTGAGGGTGACGGATGGGCAAGCACTGAGGATGGCGAGGTGGTTGGTGGAGCATGATGGGATTTTTGTGGGGAGCTCGAGCGCGGTGAATTGCGTGGCGGCGGTGATGACGGCGTTGAGGATGCCGAGGGGGAGTCGGGTGGTGACGATTTTGTGTGATAGTGGGAGTAGGCATTTGAGCAAGTTTTGGAAGTCGGTGGGGGAGGTGGTGGAGGAGGTGAATGGGGAGGGGGAGGTGATGGGGGGGGAGGGGAGGGGGGATATTATCGAGGTTTTGGGGTTGGAGAAGAGGGGGGAGAGGTGAGAGTAGGGGGGGGGGGGGGGAAGAGGTGAAAAATAAAGATTGGGGGGAACTGATGTGTGTGTATGTTGGGAAGAAGATTGATGTAGATATGAAAGAATGAGATACCCCTTGTTGTGAATGAAGAATATGACTGAATTGGTTGATTGGTGTGGGTGGTGAATGTGACCTTGACGCGGGTTTTGACCAGGGCAGGAACTGCTGTCCTTGTTGAAGGGGTGTATTTCTGACCTAGTATATATACCATTGTTGCTCTCCTGTCATAGGGTAGGTTAGGAAGGGAAAGTAAATAAACAAATTCATCCTAATCAATTCCTTCTATTTCAGAAACCACAAAAACAAACAAAACTTTTTTTTTAAACTCCCATATCCCCAACACCGACCCAAATGACTTTATGGGATATGCCCGACACACAAAAAAGAAAATCTGGTATCACCACCCCCCCGCCCAAAAACACACCATCCAGTCATAACCTTCTTCCCGTTCATATACTCTCTCATCATTTCCCCACATCATGATATATCATTTCAACTCCCCGCCCCATTATTCATCGTCCCATACCTCCCACCCCCCCTCTTTTTCCCTTCCTTCTTATTCTCCTCACCCTCCGACTCCGACTCCTCCCCCCCCAACGCCTCCAGCACAGCCACCTCATCGTACCCATCAACGCTGCTATCGTCATCGTCGTCCTCACGCTGAAGCAGGCTCTCTTCCTCCCCGTCAGAAGTTGAAGTTGATGTTGTCGTCGAAGAAGCGGTAGGCCCATCACCCTCGACAATGAACCAAGGCGGGATTGTCCCTACCAAGGCAATCAACCCCAGAAACCACCACGCGGCAATCACGTAACCCCTCTGCACGCCCCAGCTGAAGACCGCACCCGCAGCAGCAGGTCCCGCTGCTCTTCCCAACCCAGAAAATGTCGTCGCCACTCCGTTGAGCGTCCCAAGAATCCGGAGAGAAGTGGCAGAGTTGGTCAGGAGGATCGTGGTGCAGGGGAAGGCGACGATGACGACGAACCCTTTGACTAGCATGATGGTCAAAAAGAAGACGTATCGGGTGGTGGTGTCTTGCACGAGGGCGGTGTAAGGTGTCAAAAAGTAGATTACGGGAAAGACAACGGCTGGGGATATATCTGTTAGTTTTTTACATGTTGATGATGATGATGACAAGGGGGCTGTGTGTGTGTGTGTGTGTGAATAAAACTTACTGGCGAAGCGGTAGATGCCCAGCACGCCAAACTTGGCGCACAGCTTGGGGAACAGGAAAAACTGAATCACGCCACAGGAGATGCCGTAGACCGTGTAGATCGTGCCGATTTTGTCCGAGCTGAGACCGAAGCCGCCGGTGAATTTGAACGGGAGCGAGGTATTGTGCTCGTCGGGGATTACTCGCGGGTAGTTGAGAAAGACAGGAAGGACTTGGTCGTATGCCACCGAGTGAAGAGCCAAAAATGTATAGCAGATGAGGTTGATGGTCGTTTGAGGCGCAAAAATGTCCTTCATGGAGACTGGATCGGAGTGTTGTTTTGATTCCAGCTGCGAGGAGCTGTTTGACATGGTGGACTGGGCAAGCAAAGGGGCGGATGCCTCGCTGTCAACAAAGGAGCGCCGTCTAAGGTGCTTGCTAGGCTTGGAGCGGTGGAAGGGACGGGTCAGCTTCTCGCCGAGTTCGAGGCCCCAGTCGCGTGTGTTGCGTTTACTTTCGAGTGTTTCCTGTAGAGGTTGTTAGTTTTATGCTGTGTATTGAGTGGGGCATGTGACACTAACCTTGAGGAACAACAACCCAGTCATGAAAGAAACGAAAAACACACAGCATGCCATGATGTTTGGCAAAGCAAAGGGGTATCTCTTGAAGAACTCGATATCTCCAAAGACGTTGGGAAACTGCTTGGCGGGCTGAGCAAAGAAGCCTCCAAAGGCGGGCCCAAATACGGAGCCTATGGACCACACCAGGGGCATGAGCGAGAAGGCTTTTGGTTGGAGAACTCTTTCTGGCACCATTTCGGCTACCATGGTTCTGATGATGCCAACTAAAGGAAGGTTAGTGAGGTAAAGATTTGTGCTGAATTATGTTGAGAACTTACCATTGCCATTGCCACTCCCCATGATAGCTCTTGCGGTGATGGCCATGGGTAGACTTGTCGACATGCCCCAGACAAGAAAACAAATCATGGTGCTAAGCAACCCTATCAGGATGATGGGTTTCCTTCCGAATTTGTCTGACGCCCGCCCCCAGGCAACGGCCGTACAGCTCTGACTTATAGAGAATATGGCACCGGTAAAACCTGCCCATCTTGCAACCTCATTCTTCTCTACCCCAAAGCTGGCGATCATCTCTGGTAGATAGGGAAAAACCGAGGTTAGCGCCAGGGGTTCGGCGAACCTGGCGATGGCTACATGATGAATGTCAGCATACTATAAAAAGAACGGAAGCGGTACCCGGCTATGAGATGAACAGTGATCGTCTAGTAACGGTTGTTGATGTCTGCCAAGCTCCGCTGACTCGGGGGGTATTATTGGGCAATGGCCCTCTTACTCCACTACCCTAGGCCGGTGAACAACGACATGTAACGATCCAGAAGGGCGATTGACTTACCGAGAATGGCCAACTGCTGTACAGGCAGCTTTGGCCCATCATTCTTATGACCGGCCATGGTGTACGATTAAGTCTAAGGTAGTGTTGATAAAGGCGGAGGTAAGTTCTGAGGTTCGGAGAGGCAGTTGCCTCGAGATGTCACAGTTGGCTCCACTGATGTGTGTAAGACGTAGGTATGCCACGGATCGGGAGGCAAAGTAAGACTCTTTTGAAACTAAGTCTATGCTCTCCAAGTGAGAGGAATTGGTATACAAATAGTCCCGGGAAAGGAACAAAACAAATGAGAGAAAGACTGCAGAAGGCAGGGGGGCAAAACAGTTTTATGTAGGAGAGAGGAAGAGACGGCGAGTGACTCTGCAGGCCTTGATTTGCCTTATCCGAGGTGTGAGAGCAAGGGTGGGAAGGCTGACAAACACAGTCTCAGTGTAGAGGCAGTCTTGATTGGACAGCTGTGGCTTGGAAATCGACTCAGGCAGCGGGAGCGGATCCGGGGCATATGGCTAGTCCTAGATCAGTAAACCGTCGGCCGGGGAGAGGCTGGTCGAGTCGGATGGCCGGCGAGGTGAGTTCGGCCCAGGCGGTACTAGGAGGAGAGGCCGTTGGCTGTTCGAGACGAGGAGGTTAGGAGGTATGGGGTGGCATTTGTGGCATTCTGCAGGGCGTGCTTTAGGCAGGAGGATCACGTTCTGCAGCAATGGATAGCAATGACCCGCAGAAGCGGGAAAAAAGGTGGTCAACCTGGAAAGGCCGCTGAAAAAAAGAGCACTGAAGATGGCGTGGATGGCCGGAACGGCACCGGTAGACGCCCCACTCCGTGATCGGACGGGCTGGGATGAACCCTCATTCGCCACTGACGGTCCCACCTTCGTCATCCAAGACGAACTCGGTGGAAAGAGACAGCCGCCATTGTAAGATGGCATCTACCTGAGCTACCGAACCATAGACATCATTCAATTGATGGTGAGACAGGTTGTCGCAAAAGGTCAGCGGACATATAAATCGAAGAGGGGTAGCACCGGGTCGAGACACAACAGGGCGTTTTCTGACACCTCCCACACCGAACGAGCTCACTGCATGAGCATGGTGCCGCAGTGCAACCGGGGAACAATGAGTGCGCCTTCCGCCGCTAACCGCAGAAGTTTCTTTCTTGATTTTGGAACATACCGTTTTCATTGATGACTCCCTGTTTATATCACAGAGATTGGACATGAAAATGGCAGTCAAGGAGGCCTTGAGCTTCTCCTTACCAAAGATAGAACTTCTACACAGAAAAGAGCCAATACTTGGTGTTGGTGACCAGGAGAGTGAACTTGAAGTCTGGATATTCCAGAATTGTAGAGAGACGTTCGGAAGCGGGGTTCCCCAGACCCGCCAAGCCCACACACAGTTTCCCAGAGAATTCCCACACTGTATACTTTCAATCACACACCGGCAGCTCCCGTGGTTGCGTCAACGACTGCCTCCTCGACAACATCTGAGTGATCGGCCACTATTCACAGGTGCATGAGACACGCAATCGCAGCTCGCCACAGGGTTTTGTTTTATCAGTGCTTAATTCAACTTTCCAACTCATTTCTTTACTTTTCCTTCTCGATTGTAAGAAACGCCAGTCAATACGAAGTATCTGTCGGTGAGATGCAGCTGTCTTGGCGCTAAGTTGACTTGTAAGTGACCAGCAAATGTCGGCCATCCTCATACATCCTGTCTGACCCTTAGAACAGAATTATCATCATGGCGTCCGAGCACGAGCCGCTCAACACGAAGAAGGCACAAGATGCCCAACTATTTCCTGATAATTACACCTACATACCGCCACGGCCACGGCCTCACTCGGTGCTTCGGCGCTTCTGCACTATAGCCCTCGCCTCAACGCTCATATGGACTCTCATAGCGCCACTGGGATCAATCCTGTCCGGAAGCTGGTCTATTTCGGAGCCGGATGAACAGGATGGACAGACGTGGCCTGGGCACAACCAGGTCAGCCAGGAGGAGTTGAGACAAATCCTTCGCGACGTCCCGAGCAGTGAAAGCGCCATGCAATGGAGCCGCTATTACACCTCAGGCCCTCACCTTGCCGGTAAAAATTACTCACAGGCTCTGTTGACCAAGCAGAAGTGGGAACAGTGGGGTATCAAGTCCTCAATCAATGAGTACCTTGTCTACATCAACTATCCTGTCGACCACAGACTCGCCCTTCTCAAAGAGAAGGAGAAGAAGGGAGAAGATGCGGATAAGGAATACGAAGTGACGTACGAAGCCTCTCTAGTTGAGGATGTCATTGAGGAGGATCCCACGAGCGGGCTTGCCGACAGTGTGCCAACTTTCCATGGATACTCTGCTTCTGGAAATGTCACCGCTCCAGTCGTTTATGTCAACTACGGCACATACCAAGATTTCGAAGACCTCCTAGCTGCCAATATCACACTCAAGGGCAAGATTGCCATTGCCCGCTATGGTGGAATTTTCAGGGGGCTCAAAGTCAAGCGTGCCCAGGAACTCGGAATGGTTGGTGTTATTCTGTACAGCGATCCAGGGGATGATGGAGAAGTTACGGACGAAAAGGGCGTTCCCACTTACCCTGAAGGGCCAGCAAGGCAACCCAGCAGTGTCCAGCGCGGAAGCACCCAGTTTCTCAGTGTCGCCCCGGGTGATCCAACCACACCTGGATATCCATCAAAGCCAGGGGTTCCTCGCAGAGAGGTCGAAACAGCCATTCCCAGCATTCCGTCCCTCCCAATCTCTTATACCGATGCCCTTCCCATCCTCAAAGCCCTCAACGGCTACGGTCCGAAGGCCAAGAACTTCAACCAGTGGTGGACACGTAACACCGGCTTGGGGTACAAGGGTGTCGAGTACAACATCGGGCCTACTCCAGATGACGTCGTTGTAAATCTCTACAACGAACAAGAATACGTGTACACCCCAATCTGGAATGTGATTGGTGTAATTAATGGTACCATTCCTGACGAGGTTGTTGTTGTTGGGAATCATCGTGATGCTTGGGTTGCAGGAGGCGCCGGCGATCCGAACAGCGGATCGGCAGTCTTGAACGAGGCCATGCGTGCTTTTGGTGAAGCACTCAAGCGTGGCTGGAAACCTCGCCGAACTATTGTCTTTGGCAGCTGGGACGGCGAAGAGTATGGTTTGGTTGGCTCGACGGAGTGGGTGGAGGAGTACCTTTGCTGGCTCAAGCATGCGAGTGTCGCCTACGTGGTATGTTTCTCGAGTCGTCGTTAACTTGAATTGTGTGAATGCTAACCTTTGACAGAACACTGATGTCGGTGTACGTGGCAAACGTCTCGCCGTCGCCGCCTCCCCAATTCTCAACAAGGTCATCTATACGGCCACGTCCCTTGTTGGGTCGGCGAACCAAACACGTCCCGGTCAGACCGTGTATGATCTCTGGGACAAGAAGATCAAAACCATGGGAAGCGGCAGTGACTTTACTGCCTTCCAAGACTTCGCCGGCATTCCATCCATCGATATTGGGTTCGACAATGACCGCGATAGCCCCGTGTATCACTATCACTCCAACTACGACAGCTTTCACTGGATGCAGAAATATGGCGATCCTGACTTCCTTTACCACAGAACCATGGCCCAGGTTCTTGGTATTCTCGTAGCGGAAATCGCCAACCTGCCGGTCATTCCCTTTGGTGCCGAGGACTACGCCAAAGCCTTGGCTGAATACGTCCACAAAGTTGAAGACAAGTTGGAGGCTTATCTCAACCCTCAAGCTGAAGTTCTTTCGGCCAGTGTAACCGACGAGGAAATGTTTGAACTTCGCTCCTCCATCCGTAACCACTCCTCTCCTGCTTCCGTTTCCACCACATCCAAGCACACACCCAAAACATTCCGCAAATCTCTTACTCGCCTCCACGAGGCTCTCCAAACCTTGACCTTCCACGCATACCACCTCGACCTTTTAGCCGAGGAACTCAAGCACATTTCAGAAAACGACGAGATCCCCTGGTGGGATTTGCCCCGTAAGATCCGCCATCACTGCGCGGTTCGCAAGGTGAACACCAAGTACAAGTACCTCGAGCGTAGCTTCTTGTACGAGGAAGGGTTGGACAACCGGCCTTGGTTCAAACACGTGGTGTTTGCCCCGGGGCTGTGGACGGGGTATTCGGGGGCTGTGTTTCCGGGTTTGATGGAGAGTATTGATGAGGAGGATTGGACGAATGCGGAGAGGTGGGTTGATATTATTGAGAGCAGGATTTTGAATGCTGCGAGGGGGATTGAAGCGTGATTATCAACAGCGAGGTCTTGAGGAGAGATGGATAGAGGAGGTGTTGATTAACGAATTATGTAGATTGTATCAATTGATGTGATTGAACTAGAGGAAGGGGAGCTTCATCCATAGCTTCTGGGAGTTTCGATGCTTGGCTCATTATATCTCAGATGGTTTCCCACTCCATTTGATAGGTCCTGGTTTCGTACTCGCATCTCTTCTTCCACGCCCCTTGGGTATTCCACATCTCATGAGTATCTTTGCAACCGGTTATTTCACAGTTCTTGAGTAGTTCTACACTTATTATTTCACAGCTATAGATAGTTTCACAGCCGATATTTCGCAGCTCTCATTCCACCCCTCTTATTTCACAGCTCTAAATCCACAACAACCATTCCACAGCGATAATTTTCATAGTAGGTATTTCGTACTTCCAATGTTACCAGTTATTATATTCCTCTTATTTCACCGCTATCCTTCTGCGGCTCGCATTCCACAGCTTCTGATTTCACAGTATACCTTCTCATTTGACAGTTAACATTTCACGGGCATGATTTTATAGCTACTGCGTATTTCACAGCAACTATTTCACAACAACTATTTCACAGCAACTATTTCACAGCAACTATTTCACAGCGATTATTTCACAGCGACTATTTCACAGCGACTATTTCACAGCGACTATTTCACAGCGACTATTTCACGGTTATCCCACAGTTACTATCCTGACCATTCTCCCCACAGCATCAACCTAATCACGGCAACTTACCTCACCTCACAGCCATCTCTTACACCTATCATTCCACCACCTTCCCTTCACAACTTCAGCCCACAGCTAACATCATCTTTTCCCCCCCTCACCCCCGGTCTTTTCTCACACAGTCTTTTCTCGCACATCTTTCTTTCCACAAATATCTTCCACACGTCTTTTTTTTCTTTCTCTTTTTCTTTTTTTCAACAGCCCAGCTTTCCAAAGCTCTCTTCTCGCAACTCTTTTCTCATCACAGTTCTCACAGCTCTTTCTCACAACTCTTTTCTCACCTATCTTTTTTCCCCTCGTCTTTTTTTTTTTTCACAGGTCCATTTCTATGTACAACCAATATACCTTAATCTCACACACACAACCAGTTTTTCCATATCATATCCCACTGACTAGCATCAGCAAAACATCAAATCGACTGTTTCTCTAGGTACCGACCTAGGTAGCAACACGGTGGGCATTTTACACACACACACCTGCCTGTCATTCCTAAAAACAACCATTTGGCAACCAAGTTTCCCCAACTGACGTGAGGAATCCCCACAAGACACAAAGCCGATGATTCAGGGGTAAATATATTTCCTAAAATGCAACACAACACTCAGACGGTCGGTCCAAAGCAAACAAACAAACCCCTGAAACTAAACCAACAAATCTTCGCGCTCATCCATTCACTACCTACCTACTCCCCGCCCTCTTCCTCGCCTCACATATAAAAAAAAAGCATTAAACACCCCCCTTGTGACTGTACAAAAACACAAATCCCATACTCCTTGCCATTTCTAGTCGCACCAAACGATATTTGACTAAATACTTTATTCAAGTTGTGTTTCTTTCTCTTCTCATTCTCCTAATCACCCGCCCCTCCCACACCCACCCCAACGTCAAAACCACCACTCACTCACTTTCCCCTCTCCTCTCCCCCACACCCTCGGCATGTCCTTTCCACCCTCCCACCAGTTCCCACTCCAGCAGCAGCCTGGTATCAAATCAAAAGTCCCCTCTCTGCTTGGCTATTACTTGGGAATGTGCGGGAGAATGTCCTGCCGTCCTTCCAGCCGCCTCCACTCCTCCGCAATCCACGAGTCATCAAGGTCCGGGATGGAAGATGACCAGAAATCTTTGGTTGGATCGTCTTTATTCATCACCTAGATTGCTTCGCCGGCGAGATAGCGCTGGAGGATGCCCTCGTCGCGGATTGGCGCAAAGTAGGGGTGGGCCATGGCTTCTTTGGCGGTGAGACGTTCCTATCGTTGTTATTAGCATCTGAACCTGTTTTTTTTATAAAAATAAAATAAAAAACCTACCGCATGGTCGTATCGGAGCAGCTTGTCGAGGAAGTCAATAGCCTCGCTCGAGACAAATCGTTGGTTGTCGGCATTGACAAAGCTGTGCCAGGGCTTCTTTTGGAAACGGCCCAGAATGTCGTCGTACTGTGTGTCGAGCTCGATTTCGTACTTGTCTAGGTAGTCAAACAGGTCGTCGGTGCCGAGCACCTTGGCAATCTTGACCAGCTGGTCGGCGTTGCTCTGGCCGTGGAAAAACGGCTCCTTGCGGAAGATCATGGAGGCAAACATGGCGCCCAAACTCCACATGTCCAGGCTGTAGTCGTATTCCTGGTAGTCGACGAGGAGCTCGGGGCCCTTGAAGTAGCGCGAGGCGACGCGCACGTTGTACTCGGTGCCGGGGTGGTAGAATTCGGCGAGACCCCAATCGATGAGGCGCAACTATCAGAGTGTCAGTAGTGATTAGAACCAGAGGCTGTAGATGTGCGTGCCTTTCTGTTCTCATGGTCGATCATAACGTTATGAGGCTTCACGTCGCGGTGCATGATGCCCTTGCTGTGGCAGTAGTCGAGGGCCTTGAGGAGCTCGTAGATGTAGTAGCGGACATCGATGTCGACAAACTTGGGGTAGAGGGTTCGGAAGTCGGTGTTGTTGACAAACTCGAAGATGAGCGACGGGGTTTTGCTCTGCGAGTCCCTAACCACGTCGAGCAGGGCGACGATGTTGGGGCCCCCGGCCAGGTTCTGCAGGATCTTGATCTCGCGCTTGATCTTCTTCTTTTTTACGGGCTTGAGCACCTTGATGACGCATTTTTGATAGTTGACGACGTTGATGCCCTCGAAGACTTCAGAGTACTTTCCGCGGCCTGGAGGGAGGGAGAGAAAGAGAGGGGGCGGTCAGCGAGTCGTGTTTTCGGCAGCAGACCAAGAGTGATAAGGTTAACTAACCGATCTTGCGAACCACCTCGTAGTTTTCGAGAGCGCCCCAGCCTGGTGAAGAGGGTTAGTTTGATCGAGGTACTTTTTCTTTTTTGAGAAGGGCTGTCGCATCGCAGATGGGGGCGGGCGTGTTTTGGAGAGGCAAACAATGACAGGATGGGCGGGCGTACTGATATTGACAGAATCATAGTCCCAGTAGCTCCTGGGCATGTTCTGGTTGACGTCGGCATAGACTCTGGCCATTCTGGAGACGGGTGCGCTCGTTTGCGCGGGAGCTGGGGGTGCGGGATCGATGTTGCAAATTGGTGGTGGTGTGGGCGAGAGAGCGCCCAATGTCAGCAGACAGAGTGAGGGGCACACGGCCAGCATCTTTTTGAGAAAGGCCCTTTGACCAGGCGCGCGTTTCCTGCGCTTGCCGTTTAGCGTAGGGTAGCAGGGATGGCCTGACACCCACCAATTGCAGCCGATAAGAGTTTTTGTCTTATCGCACACGCAGCCTTCCTAGGTTGCCTTGCCTTGCCTGCCGCTTTTTACTTTTGTTTGCAGTTGCAGTTGCAGTTGAGGTTGCAGTTGCAGTTGAAGTTGCTGGATGGATTGGAAGAAGTACCCCCTCCCGTAGTTGGACCCCTCCGTTTGTTCAAATACCCAAGATGAATAGTTTGGAAAGTGTCTCCTCCTCCCAAGTAAAAAAGGCGTGGTTTGAGGCGCAGTTTAAGCCCTATTCTCCATCTTGCCATTTTTAACAACTGTTAGCACCTTGGTCCTGCGAGACTGGCCAACTACAGGTGCCAGTCGGGAGTGAACCTTACGCGTCTGTTTCTTAGCACTTCTGGGCAGCTGGAGCATGTCCCCGATATATCTCTCGTAATGAAGCTTTTCCACATCTTCGATAACTGGCATGTGGCTTGCACACGTCGGCTTCTTTTATTATTGTCAGTTCCTCAAACAAGCTAGCGACCCCAGCCCCCTGTCGCCATGTACTGTAGCATCAGAAGGCTCGGCACCTATCCGCTACCCATCATGCGGCGGTGAACCACTCATCGTCCTGCATCGAGCCCCGCGATACCTAACCCGATTCTCTGTCTAGGGATATTCTCGAACCATTCCTTTTTGTCTTTCTTTCGACACGCCTTCTTTTCCTTCCCTCTCACCCCTCACCATGTCGCGAAGGACGAATAGACCTCCCTCAACGTACGAGGACACGCGTTCTATCCGCTCCCAGCGATCCAGAGCCCCAGCTAACCATGGCTCCCAGAGAGCGGCGGCTCGTCCAGCCGAGGCTGATCGCCAGTCGCTGCGCCCACCTGCTGCTGAAACAGATCGCTATTCCCTTCGTGAACACTTTGCAGCAACCAGGAGTGTGCTAGAGTTTGATTTTGACGACGCTTCCTCCTTTGTGGGTTCAACCCTGGCGTCTGAGCACTTTGGGGGCGAGGACCAGGATGATGAGAAGGTTGCCGCCGAAAGGGAGGTCATCAGGAAGTTATTCGCAGATGGGCCTTTGGACAGAAGCTACTATGAGCTCATGTGTCTTCCAAAGAAGGGGCCAGCACTGAGGCGAGACGAGGTCCAAGTGGCTTATAATCGACTTGTCCAAGTTCTTGCTGTGGAGAGACAATCGGAACCTCTGCAGAGCCCCGCTGGCTTCTATCTGGGGCTGGTTCAAGCTGCCTATGAAGTTCTGGCCGACCCATCTCGAAGAATTGGTTACGACTTGTCAACTGTCGAGGGGTATGACTCAGAGGACGATGAGGCCGAGATTGATGTTGCCCTCGCTGGGCCAGAAAAGCAGAGCACCTATGAGAGCAAACTTCGAGATCAGTATATCCTCCTCACACGCCGGGATGCACGGGCGACTACAGACTTGGGGTTCAGGATCAATGCCACGCCCCTGCTTGCGTCTTCTGACGAACTTGCGAAGCGCGGGAACCCTGGAGTCGAGGTCCTGGATTTCTCACTTCAAAAGTCTGCCACCGTGGCCTTGCCGGGATTCAAAGAGCCGTTTGAGGAAGCTTCTGTAACCCTAGCCAAGTTCTTTGAGGATTCAGAGGAAGCAGAAAAGAAGGCACCACCAGCTCAACAGCAACAGCAGCAACAGCAGCAGCCAAAGAAGGCGTCAACCAAGCCCCCCATCAGGTTCACAGACCCAACCCTCACCATCACCGGTTCAGTCCATGGTCTCCTCGATGACCCTATGCGGCTCGCGCCCTTGGTCCTGGACCATTACCAACCTCCAGGCCCATCCATCCACAGCCGTCGCCGTCTTGACCAGCTCATGTCATCCCGATTCCTGCCAGCTTTGAACCTCTCCTTCCGTCAAGAAATGGCATGGAGGGACCCAAAGACCCCCCAACACCCTCAAATCCCTGACCTCATCCTCGAGACAGATGTATCCCCCCTCCCCCACCCCACCACTTCCCTGAGAGTAGGCCACACCATCCCCCTCCTCCACGACCCAACAGCACCCATCAACCTCGAGCTCTTCGCCTCCAAAATCTGGTCCCACAACATCAGCAACTTCGGCCTCGCCGCCCACAAGCGAGTCGGCGCCGACTCCAACGGCACCGCCTTCCTCATCGCCGACTCGGGCGACTTCTCCCTCTTCAACCTGGCCGAATCCCGCTCCAAAGAATGCGCCGACATGACCCACTTCTCCCGGACGTTCGGCTCCCGCTCCCCGGCCTCGTTCACCAACCCCCCGACCCTAGAAGTAGGCTACTCCTTTGCCCAACCCGACCTGGGAATCCACCAAGGCAAGTCCCTGACCAGACCCTCGGTCCGCGGGCTGTCGGTCCTCGACGCCGACCTCGACGAGAACAAGCCGGGCAGCTGGACCGTCTCCACCGGCTTCACGCCGGGCAACATAGCGGGGTACCTCCGCTACGGCCGGGATTTCTTCTCTTCCTACCTCCCCGGCCGGGCCAAAGGCGGGATCCGCGGCGAGGTCGAGCTGGCCGGCACGGTCCAAAAGGACTTTTACCTCGCGTTCCGAGCGCTGAAGTCGTTTGGTCGGTTCAGCAAGGCGGGGCTGGAAGTCGGGCTTTCCCCGTTGAATATCCACTTGTCCCTCTACTGGTCCCGTCTGGGGCAGCGGTTCTCGCTGCCTTTTCTCATGGCGAGCGGGGCGGGGCGGTCGAAGCTGAGCATGAGGGTTCTTTTCTGGAGTACTGTCTTCCCCTTTGCGACCATGGCCGCGTACGAGCTGTATAAACAACGGCAGAGGCAGAGGAAGGCGGTTGAGAAGGCGAGGGGACCGGGGATCAATCCTGCTGCGTTGAGGCAGTATATCAATAAGAGACGGACGGAGGCTGATGAGCTGACTGTTATCTTGGCTACGGGGGCGGAGGGCAGACAGAGGGAGGAGAGGCAGAAGGGGGGGTTGGTTATTCTGTCGGCCAAGTACGGGGTGAGGAACGCGCCGCCGGAGGAGGTGGCGGATGTGACGATTGCGCTGGCGGCGTTGGTGGATGATTGGGGGAGGTTGTGCATTCCGAAGGGGGTGAAGAAGGGGAAGCTGCTTGGGTTTTGGGATCCGAATCCGATGGCGGGGCAGGGGGGGAAGGTGTTGAGGGTGAGGTATTTGTGGGGGTATAAGGAATATAGTGCTGAGGTGGAGGGGAGGGAGGAGTTGAGGCTGCCGTGATTGGGGGGGGAGTTATGATGATGATTGAGATGAGGAAGAAAGATAACAGTGAGTTGGTTAATTTTTCTGCTTTGGAATAGTAAGAATGTTTTGTTTTTTTGGCTTAAAGCAGACAGACAGACAAAAGCACCGCTCCATCACAGAGATATATGGCAAGATAAAACTCACCTATATAACTCAAATAATGCATACAAAAATCGTTCAGTACCAAGCATATATATATACCATTGCCAAGCAACCCCTTTTTTTCTTAATTAACTATAAACACCACGGACCAACAACCACCAGTATTTACACACGCGACGCCCTTTCACCTCCCCAATCCCCACACCAACCTCTTCCCACCCCTCTAAGGAGTCCAAGTAGGCACCGTACTCGGCCCCGTAGGCGTCTGATCAATCACATCCCTCTGCCTCACACACTGGCTCTTGGCCGTAATCGCCGCCGGGCACGCCACCTGCCTAAACCTCACATCAGGGTTATCCGCCCCCATAAACCAGTCAAACCGCCAATTACACCCATCCTTCAATTTCTCCGGAAAACTCGCGCAAGCACTCTTCCCCCCGACCCCCCCGTACCTCTCCCCCCACCCATTCGGCGGCGCGCCATACTGCTGCGTGCACGCGTTGAAAATCCCCACCCCTCCGCCCGGCATGGCGATGTCGAAATGGTTGTTTCCCAGATCCCCCCCGGTGTTGGTAGCCTGCACAATCATTTTTTTTCCGGACACGGGCCCGGAGGTGAAGGTGAGCTCGTAGCAGGCGCAGCACCAGGCGGCTTCGTTGCTGCCGGCGATGTTGACGGCCGCCCAGCCGTAGGCGAGGGTCTCGTTGACTGCCCAGGGGGATTGGTTGCTGCACATGAAGGCGGAGCCGCCCGAGTCGCAGCCGGAGCGGGTGGCGCCGCGGTCGTTGAGGGGGTTGTCGTTGCGGTCGCAGGTGAGGACGGGGGTGGAGGCGGTTGATTTGCCGGGCCAGGCGCAGGAGGGTTTGCAGCAGTCCCAGTAGCGGCTGTGTTTTTTTTGGTTAGTAAGTAAGGTGAGGGGATGGGGGGGGTTGGATTGTGGAGGGGAGGGGTGATATAGGTAGGGAGAGAAAGAGAGAGTGTTAGGGAAAACGGGGGAGGAAGGGGGGAGGGGGGGGAACATACGTTGTTTTACCGTTGCCTTGTGCCCCTTGAGCGGAGGCGAGGCCGGTCAAGGCCAGCATGGTCAGGGGTAGGTGCATCATGTTTTGTTGACTTCAGGGGGGGCGGTTGGCAAATCAACAACAAAAAAAGTCACCAAAACACTAAGCTGGTTAACTCAGGTAAGAGCAAAACAAAACTCGGAAAACAAAAGAGAGGAAGAGCTGGGGATATATATATATATATATATATATCTGCCACCACCACCGATCAACACACGGAACCTCATCCCGGATCATCAGCATATAGTACCTTCCCCGCAATCTACCCAGAAGCATATAGTAAAAATACCACAGTCGATCCCCCATCCCCCTTACCCGTCCCCCCGTTCCTCAGCCCCCCCCCCAGAAACCGCCTCTATAAACCAACCTGCGCAACAAAAAAAAACTCCAGGAAATACCCGTCCACCCAAATTGCGTGATTACTTGTCCCGGGATTTAACCCAATCTATTATCATGCTTCCCCAATATGAAACGCCCATAACGAACAAAAAACCTTGGACGACGGCAAGCGACATCCGAGGTTTGGATATACTACCTAACAATACATAACCCACCTCACCTAGGTAGATGAACATGACATGTCAGCTATATATATATTCCCGTGTTTCTGGAATTTTTCTTACTTACATACTTACAAGAGAGAGAGAGAGGTGTGAGAGATATATCATCGGAATTCCCGTCTCCCAAGGAAAAACGAGCGGGTATATTAACCGCCTTGTCATTCGCATCATCCCCGCACTAGGTAATAAGCACTTACACGGTAAAGAAGGGGGGGGGAAGGGGGTCGTCATCAGCGTTGTATCGACGGGATATGCTCAACCACAGAACTGATCATCTTTATACCTACTGTATAGCTATGATGATGAAGATGATGATGCTGAGAAGAATTGAGCTGGTTACCTAGTTACTCTTGCCCCGGCAAGTTTTGCCATTCTTTCATTGCGAAAACATATCTACCTACCTAGTTCGTCTCTCCAAAAACTGGTCAAGGCAAACATCAGTCAAGATACAATGGTTTATACATCCTACCTTAGTAGTTCCCATCAATCCCCAGCGAAGTAGCTCAACCACACAGGCTCAAATTGGCAAAACCCACCACCGCCAGGTCTTTGCTTTTCAACAACCCCTTTCCCCCACCACTGTCCATTTTCCATTTTATTTTTTTATTTTTTACATCTCAAAATATCTCACATCATATCCCGTTTCAAAAAATTCACATCACTTCCAAGCAAAGCAAACAAAAAAACATCTTTTAATATCACATATAATTCATCTAGCAGGTATCCCCCCCCCCCCCACCCATCAATCAACCCGTACCTTACTCATCCTCTCATACCAATCATCATGTCACAAAACGAGACAGCCTACCCGCGGAGGTGTTTTACCACCGACGGCGTCCCTCATCCTCCTCCTCTTCATCCTCTCTCCGGCGATAACCGCCACCGCCACCACCATAGGTATTAGTTTGGCCATAGCCGCCATAGTCACCACGACCATAGCTGGCAGCCTCACCCCCACCCTCCCCCTCATCGTCACGGCGGCCATAACCACCGCCGTAGCCACCAGAACTTTCCTCCTCGCGACGGCCGTAGCCGCCGCCGTAGCCAGAGCTCTCCTCTTCACGACGACCATAGCCGCCGCCGTATCCGGAGCTTTCCTCCTCACGGCGGCCATAGCCAGAGCTCTCCTCCTCGCGACGACCATAGCCAGAGCTCTCCTCCTCGCGACGACCATAACTAGCAGCCTCGCCATAACCACCACCACCACCGCCATAGCTAGGCGTCTCCTCCTCCTGACGTCTATAACCCCCACCATAGCTAGGCGTCTCCTCCTCTTCTTGGCGTCTGTAACCACCACCACCACCACCACCATAGCTAGGCGTCTCCTCCTCCTGCTGCTGCTGCTCCTGTCTCCTCTCCCTCTGAGCAGAATTAAAGATATTACCCGCCACACTGCTCAAAAACCCCCCCAACCCCCCACTCTGCTCCCCACCCCCCGCGTTCTCCGCCGCCTGCTTAAAGCTCTGCTTCACCCCCGCAACAATATGCCCCGCCGCCGCCTGCGCAATCTTATCCTCCATCGTCTCCGGCTCAGCATTCGCATAATTCTTCTTCACCTTCAACCCGCCGCCCCCACACCCATGCCCGCAGTCCTTCTCCCCCTCCCTGTGGTTCTCCCCCCTCTCCACCCCTTCCCTGCTCAGCTTCTGCCTGTACTCCTCCTGCTGGCTCCTAGACATGTCATTCCACCACTCCTCCACAATCCCAAAGATGATCTCCCGCCCTTCCTCCGCCCCGTCGGGTCCCATGTTGCGCTGGGCCGGGTGGTGAAGAACACCATAGATGATCTTGTTGAGCGTGCGGTTGATGTCGATCGAGTCGTCGTCGATGGCCTCCATCAGCTGCGGGACCGACCACGACACCACCTTGGACGCCGCCCGGCCGGCCACCTCGTTGAGGATGTTGGTGAAGTGGTCCTTTGACAGCATCGAGTGGGTGGGGTCCGAGGCGTCGTCGTCCTCAAACACGACGTGCTGCTCGTTCTTGCTCGACTCGATGATCTCGGTCGCGCCCGTGGCGAGCTCGTTCTTGATCTGCTCAATCACGGGGATGACAAACGGGGCGATGACCTGGAAGACAAACAGCGAGAGCTCCTCCTCGAGCTGCTCGATGATCTTGGGCAGGATCGGGATCCTGGACACGGCCTCCGAGATGGACTTGAGCAGGTCGTCGTGGTACTCGATCGCGGGCATGATCTGCCTGAAGATGTCCTGGACCTGCCGGGTGAACTCCTCGGTTTCCTTGGGGGAGATGCTCGTCTGCTCCATCTGGGCGGCGTTGGCATTGTCCTGGATTTCGTTGACCTTGTTCTTCTTGTCGCCTCCGATGAGACCATCGGGGATCTTGTCGAGGAGCTCGCGGAGGTAGGACAGGTCGCTGTTCTTGGACTGCTCGAGGGTGTTCTCCAGGTCTTGGATTTCGGACTGGATGAGCTTATCCGAGACTTCGCCGGTGACGGAGTGCAGGAAATCAACGCCGCCAAAGGTGCCCGTGACGATGGGGTAGACCTCGTCGTTGGCGCCCTGGAGGGAGATCTTGGTGTTGCGGCCGACGTGGGGGAAGATGTCTTGCTCGCCCATCTCGATGAGGGCGAGTTCAATGTAGTTGCTGTGGGCAAAGTAATCTGACCAAACAAAAGTTAGCACCCCCTCCTGAAAACGGGACAAAAAGAAGAGTCAAGAAACATACCCTCAAGACAGTGCAACCCGGTACCAATAAGTCTCAAGCACTCATACAGCTCATCCTTGTTCCCGCTCCTCCCATAGCTCCTCCCGAGGTTGATCGCATCCGTAAACAGCTTCCTGCAGTGCGCAGCCGACGTCATGATCCCAATGTCCTCATTGGCAATGTAGTTCTTCATGCCCGTCTCGGGATCAATCGCCAGCTCCACCTCCTCGTTGATGGGGCCGCGAAGGGCGCGGTGATACTGGCGGGCGTCCTCGTTCTCGGCATAGTCCTTTGGGTTGTCGATGTGGTCCTCGGGGCGGTAGCAGCCGAGACGGTCGGCCGTGACCTCGAACTCCTTGCTTCCGTAGCCGAAGGTGATAAATCCGAGGACGCAAAGGAGGAGTCTGATGGCCTCGGCAGAGACGCTCTTGACGGTGCCCACGTCGATAGCTTGGGAGTAGTCGCGGAGCCAGTTGCCAAAGTAGACGCGGGAGACCATGATCTTGTCGAACTTCTTACCGCCGACAGCGCGGGCCATCATGACTTTGAGGAGGGCATCTTCAATGTCACCGTGGCGCCCTGGGGAGTTTGAAGAGGGGTTTGGTTAGCCGGCTGGGGATGTATGATAAGTAAAAAAAAAAAAGAAAAAAGGGAATCACTCACAGTTCTGGCCCTCGATGCTAGAGATGCCGGCAATGTTACCAGCGCCGAAAGCGAGGGTGGGCTTCACAAACCAAAACAGGAGGATAACCCCGAGCAAGATAGTCGGGTACTCCCTAGAGTAAGCCATGGCTGTGAATATGATTTGCTATAGCGCTATGATTTGTAGTGTGAGGTCGCAAAAAGATCAACAAGGGCAGTTGGGTGTAAGATAAGTTATTCGGTAGGGTATCAATGGGAGATATTTCAAAGGTCTTGGAAAGAAGAGGAGGGAAGTACTGCGTAGGTTAGGTGCGGGGCAAAACAGAGCAAGACAGGAAAACGACCCCTGTTTGCTGGCTAGTCAGTGGCCTTGTGGTCCGATGCCAGGAGGTGAGCTCAGCTCGGTGGGTTTCGAGATGGGATGGGATGGGATGGGAGTGTAGTGTAGGTGTGGTGACAGTGTCAGAGAGAGAGGAGGGGAGGGTCAGCACGATGAGGAGGAGAAACGAGGATTCATATTCCCTAAATATAAACCTGGCCCTGCTCACCCTCCAGTATTAACTGGAATCTTGCTTTGGGCTGCTGCTTGAACATCAGCGCGGCTCACACCACGGCATCAAACCATGCCATCACAAGAAGAGCGAGTTTCAGGCAATCAGAAACACCGCCAAGCCAACCATTCAGCTTGCGTCGTTCGCGGGGCACAGGGAGAGGAGAAGAGGAGGCCTGTCAGAGGAGGGGTTGTCTGGCGGAGCGGGGTTGCTGTTCACGGGTGGGGTCGATAGCTCATCGATAGGTAGCGCGTCATCGTCCTCTGGGCGCTTGAGCCCAACCGAAGCCAAGAGAGCACTTGTGAAGAAACACGGCACGGCACTGGTGCATCTGGGCCCGGGACTTGCGGGACACAAAACGTCTCCATGCTACCACGGTATCTTGACGCTCTGGAGATGGCTTCTTTTGATGTTTTCTTTCGAGACTGCCCGGCGTAGAGGAGTGCGTTTTCATCCGTAGTTGGAAGCAAACGCGCAACGGCGGGCATCAGCGGGGTGGCTGGCGCGTTGGATGCTGTGGATGTCGACGAGAAAACGGCGGAAGCTCAGGCGGGGCTGTCCATCCGGCCACCCGCGCCGCCTATGCCCGTCTCAGCATTCCCGCTATGAAAAATCAAAAGATCTAGACTCATTAACAATGTTCAGAAGCAGAAAGGCGCGATAATAATTCAGCAGGACTGGTAGATGTAGAGTACAAAATGTGACGAGCACACCGCCGGCCAGGTGTGAGTGGTGTGGCAGATGATGGCGGTGCCGTCACTGCGACCCCGCGTCTTGTTCGATCGATGGGCTCCAACTGCCCGTCGCAACGGGGTCGCATGTCGATGTCTTGATAATCGTCCCGGCAGTGTGGTTTCACGGGTTGAGCTTGGTAGGTTCAACTCGCTCTTTGGATTCTGTATTTCATAAAAGACACCGCCGTCATGTTTCTTGGTTCTTGAGTATACATCTCAAGCTACTTGCATAATTTTCATAAAGATAGTGCTGTGGATAGCCTGTACAGTATGGATGTGCTATGCAGCTTCCTCGAGGAGTGTTGGCAACGAAGAGCGCGCAAAAGAGCTTGGGAACGCCAAATGTCACTGAAGGGTAGCAAACAGAGCGAGGAAATTGTGGGCTGAGATGAGCGGAAAGAGTTGGCACACAGCGCTGGCCTAATAAGCTGTTGTGCTCTTCCTAGGCTTTGGGAACTTCAAGTAAAAGTTGCCCAAATTCCTGCTACAACAGTGGCATATAGCCCTCTCAACTAAAATGGACAAACACTACCGTCGCGACAGAAGCTGGTGTGAAGCCCCAAGCGAACGGGAAGTGAGGGGAAGCCACTCATCAGGCTGTGTCACTGAGGTGTGAAGAACTGAAGAGGAGAAGCTTGGGCCTGGGCAGAGGAAAATCAGAGGAAACTGGGGAAGTGATTGTGGGCGCTCCACAGCAGCTTCAAATCAGCAAAGAAAAAAAAACCACCCCCGTCGGGTCGCCGGATTTTGGGCGGTGCTGACGAGGACCCCTGTCGATTTGAGGGGACGGGAGGACAGCGCTGCGGTGTCTCAAAAGACAACAACGAGCCCCAATTGGACAGTGGGCTGACCTCGCGTAAGACCGCTCGATCTTCCGCCAAACACTGGAAGACCGCCTGGAGGTACCTGAAGGCCCTTCGAGATAGCTGCATCGCGTAGCTGAAGAACAGCGACCCGGGTCGCCGGCGGCTCGCTGGAGCCCTACAGCGGTGCACAGGGCATGCAAACAGGGCGAATCGATTTGCGAGAACTGGGGTCGTCGATATCAGCCATGCTCAATAGCATCCCTCCACGACATGAAATAAAAATATCGGTCGGCAGTCCAGCACCATCATAGAGAAGAACAGCATCAACTCGAAATCAGTGACTGTGAGGGTGTTGTGGTGGAGAGGTTGTCTGCAGGCCCAGTGGGGTTTGTTGGCGCGTCGGGTTAGGTAACGTGTTGTTGCACCAAGCCGCCCGGGTTCGCTCGCTGTACACGAGGCTCTGGAGCTGGCTGGGGAGGTGCGACTGCGGAGCTCTGAGGTGGGCTAGGTGGGAGAGAGAAGGTGCAGGAAAGAAAGGCTGGCTGCAAGAGGTTGGCTGTGAGAATGGATGTGTTTTTACTGTAATTTGTAGTGGGATCTTGACGGCAAGTTTTATGCATAGCAGCGGTTGGTAGAATCCTGTCCAGTAGAGGATCACTACCTACCCAGTAACTGAAGGGAAGCTGAAGCGCGAGTGTCGGCAACAGGCGGGAGTGCCATTATTTTGGAGCCTTGCCTGCGCGGGCGGACACTGGGCTTCCCCCGGAGCGGGGTGGGTGACTGATTTCGCCCAAAATCGGGCAGCCCCCCCCCCCAGGCAGGGCAGCGCACAATTTTTTTCCACGACCCGCCAATTTTCAGCAGGTAAATCAGCGCTGGCTCTTCCCCCAGTGGCTTTGCGTATATTTTGGGGACCCCGCCACTCCCCCCAAACCTCGCGCCCAAAAATTTCCTCTTGATCTCACCCTTCATTTCCAGCAGCACCCAACTCCAGCGCTTTGCCTCCCCCAAACCACAGCGCAATCCACCATCGCGCCGTCGCATCTGCACCACAGCGCCGCCATTAACCATAAACAAAGTCATTCTTAACACCTCCACCTACCTCACTACCTTACCTTACTCCCAAATCGCAAACATGCCGCGCCCACCCAAGAAGGTCGCGGAGGTCGCCCCCTCTCCCGCGCCAGTCGCTCCAGTCACCACCATCGTCAACCCCATCCAACAACTCCCTGTTGCCCAGGTTCCCGGTGGCCCTCCCGTTATTGACGTCGCCCAGTTTATTCGCGTCAGAGACTCTGTAAGCCTTTGCACTTTTTCACCCTCCACCTCACTCCCCACCTTCACCACAGTAGAATATCAACCTGCAAGGCACACCTGCCCTCACCCCCACGACGTGACCCATTGTTTACTTGTACCTGCTTTTGGCACTGCACCCCCCGACGGGACGGGACAAGCTATGGCCACACAGGCACAACTCTCTTCTGCATGCATGACTTCTGGGGAACCACCCTGCTGACTGTTCTCAAAAAGGTGTACAACCGTCTGCAAACTATCCAAGATTTGATTAGAAGTTTTTCTGCCGATTATTTGCGTCAGACGAACCTTCTCATTGGCGAGGGTACCAGCCTCGAGAATGGACAGGAGACTCTTGACCATCTGAATGGCGCCCTCGGCGGCCTGATGCCCGCTGCCCTTGCCCCCCAGCTTCCCGCTGTTGAGGAGAAGAAGGAGCGCAAGAAGCGCACTCATGATCCCAACGCCCCCAAGCGCCCTCTGACCCCTTACTTCCTCTACATGCAAACTGCTCGCCCCATCATCGCTAGCGACCTTGGTGAGGGCGCCCCCAAGGGTGCTGTTCAGGAAGAAGGCCAGCGTCGCTGGGCTGTGATGGCTCCCGGCGAGAAGGCCGGCTGGAACCAGGCTTACAAGTACAACCTGCGCCTCTACCAGGCCCGCGTCCACTCTTACAAGGCCGGCAACATGGACGCCAAGAACATGGACGATGACGAGGCCCGTCAGTATGCCGAGCTCTACAACATCGACATTACGACCATCCCCCAGGCTGATGAGTTCCCCGCCGATGAGCAAGATGCCATCGCTGAGCAGCTTCACCAGACTGCCGCTGTCGAGTCCCCCCCTGCCGAGGTCTCGGAGGAGGAGCCCGCGCCACCGGCCAAGACCCCCAAGAAGACTGTGACCCGCAAGCGGAAGAGCACGGCTGCCACGCCTGCTGCCCCCGAGCCTCCCAAGCCAGAGCCTGCGGCTACCCCTGCGAGCCCAGAGGCCAAGAAGAGGAAGAGAACGTCCAAGGCGGCCGAGATTGTGGAGGAGCCCAAGAAGTCTGCTCGTAAGAAGACCAAGAACTGATTGTGCTCGTCTCTCTGTCTCTCTTTTGCGCGTTATACTCTGGGTCTGGTTTGGGTCGGTTCATTTCCAATCTTCATGATACCTCTGGCGCCTCTCTTGCGTTGCCTCTTTAGTTGGGGCGGCATTTTCTCTTTATGCTTTGGGAGCAAAGGCACAACTGGGTTTTGAACAACGCGGGCATGTTTTTTTTTTCATCTATGATCGCTTTTTGCTGCAACAGTTGAAGCAGGCGGTCACGAGTTTTTGTATTATTTGTATGGGTATGAACTGGGGAATATTGGCGGGTCAGTTCTCTTTTTGCGATGCTATTCGGGAGGGAGTGGAGGATGGGAAAAGAAACAGGAACGACAAGTGTATGGAGTCTTGTTGGATGTATGTAGCCATGGGAAGGCCAGCGAGCGGGATGCCGTTCTGCATATCGGCACTGAACGAACTCTGGGCTCGGCGAAATGAAACTTGAATAAGTACAACTTGTTTGTTACACTGGTTTGTGATTGTGAGACATGGTGCGATGAGCCCTCTGGCATCGATCAGGTAGCATCCCCTCGAAACCCTTAGGTCCGGGATGCTTCCGCAGCTATCTCTCGAGCCTCGGACACTGACTTTACAGCGCCACGGTGGCTCTCATTGATTATGGTGTTTCCAATGGTACAGGAAGAGAACAGACGGGGTACCTATCTGGAACGACTGGGTTGAAGAACCTTTGACAGAAGCCCCCTAAAGGCTGTCGAGCGGCAGGTTCAAGTTGTAAGTGTCCTGGGTATCCCCACAGCCTTTAGAAGAACGGCCCAAGTTCAAGGTCAAAGCACAGTGGGAAGGGCCTAACTAACTAACTAACACCATAACTTGGAGCATCCCTCCCCTACCTACCTTAGCTATAAGTGACTCCTTGTAAGCAGTAACTCCCTCCCCCCCCAACACACAGCCCTACGTACGGAGCGTCACTCCTTAAAAATAGGGGGGGGGGCAGAGACGACCAAAACAAACCAACAAACCAAGAAAACCCAGCCATTCAACCCACACACGGCACACCACCACCTCAGCAACAGTAAAACAGAACAAACAGCACGCGCCCTCCCTTCGCCCACGTTCTAGTCTAGATAGGCCAAGGTGCAACCAACTGCTGAAAGCTACCTAACCAAGGTAATAAATAGCACATACATACATACATACAACCAACAAACTACTGGGTTTACCTACTCCAGGTGTGTCCCTCCAAATGTAGGTACCTATTTCAGAGCTCGATACTTGCCACAAGCCATAGGTAACTCAACAAGACAAGTCTTTTCCTGTATGACACATCATCACTCGTTACTTAACCTTGTAAACGGGGAATCAACATAGATAAAAAAAAAACACAAATAAAACCAAATCAGATCCTCTCCTTATAGTCAAGATAGACCTAGTCAAAATGCTGAATTCACACACCCACACACCCACACCCACACCCATCTATCTATCACTACCTTATGCTACTTTCTTTTGCCAGGAATATTTATTCTTCGGTCGTCAACACACCAGCATGTCTCCATTTCTTTTTTTCTTGCTACCTCACCTAATATTCAACACACCACCAACATCAAGCCTTGATTTAAACACACACACAACCACACACACACACAAAACAATCAAGACCTTTAAACACAAAAAACCAAAAAACCAAAAAAAATCAAATACAAACTCCAGCTTGGTCCCAACAACCCCCATTTCACATTTTCACACTTTCACACGTCCATAAAATAAAACCAAGAAAAAGAAGCTAACAAGACAACTAAAAAAACAAAACAAAAAGAGGTATCATATTCACAAAAAAAGTAACATTCCACCCCCAGCCCCCCAAAACCCCCCCCCTTTCCATCAAATATTCTTCCTCTTCCCCCAATCCCTTCCCAGTACCTAAGTATCCCATCCTTATCCAGCACCCTTTAAAAACCCTTCACCTTTTTATCTCCTCCCTTTCCTTTCCTTTCCTTCCCCTCTCTTTCCTCCCCCCCCCCACTAACCCCCCCTCACTGCGTCCTATAAAACTTCTTATAAACCAAATGCAACAACAAGTTCACATTCAGCTTCAGCCCACCCCCCTCAAACAGCTGCATAAACTGGTGCGCCTCAAACTGCGCCTGCAGCAAATCCTCAATCGGCACCAGCGCGCTCGCCCCAGGAATCTGAATATGTCCCCTGCTCCCCTCCAAGCTGAAAACCCCCACCTCGTCGCACGAAATCGTCAGGTTGATCTGCCCCCACTCCCTCTCCGGTATCCCCGCCCAGGAAACCAACACCCCTTTATCGTTGAGAGCCCTGGCAGAGTACTTGTACGACCCAAACTTGGGCACCCGCCCCGACCGCTCCAGCTCCCGTTGGTGATTGTACTGTTTTGTGAAGGGGAGGAGGAAGCGTTTTTTGCTGTTGTTGTAAACACACATTAGTAAACCAACCAAAAGCAGGAGACAAGAAGAGCCTGAATACATACCCCTTCTTGTTCTGCAGCGTAGCCATCGCCTGCTCAATGTAATCATCATAGCTCTTCCTCTGCTGCTCCAGGTACCTCGCCTTCTCGTGCAAGTTGCTCAGCGTCATCCTCACCCCCTCCAGCTCCCTCTGCCTCTGCACCCTCCTCCTGCTCTTGGTCCTAATGTCCAGCGCGATCGCGTTCAGAATGTCCTGGTAGTAATTGTGCCTCGATATCCTCCCAATCTGCTCCAGCCTCATCACATTCTCCAGCGCCATCCTCTTCAGCTCGTAGTAGCTCATGCGCGTGACATCGACCATGTTCGCGTCCGAGTACGCGCCCTTGGTGTTGCTCCCGTTGGAAAAATCATCCCTCAGCAGCATCTGCCACTTGTGCTCGTCGTCCTGGCTGATGGGCTTGACCAGAATCTCCATCAGGTTTGTCCCCGTCTGCACCCGGATGATGTACAAAATACACCTCTTGGTCTCCATAAACAACGCCTTCACCTCCGCGTCCGGGTCCGCGACGTCGTGCAGCTTGGGCGTCAGAAACATTTGGATGTCCGTCGACCCGGCCGCCGTCATCTCGCTCTCGTTGTGCTTCGCGCTGCCCAGATCCTGCATGATCTCCCTGAGCATGTCATCCCGGTTCGGGCACAGATGAATCAGCTCCGACGCGATGAGATTGTGAATCGCAAAGATGTCCGCCATCTTGATGTACAACGTCGGCTTGTTCTTGGCGTAAAGGTCGTTGTACTCGTCAATGTCAAACGTCCTCTCCGCATCCGGCACCGCGATCAACGCCTCCGTCAGCCCCGTCAACCGCTCGATGCTCTCGGCAATAAACGCATTCAACGGCTGGAGGTAAACATTATCCCCGCCAAACTGCCTCCCCGAAGCCATCTGGCTGAGCACCTTGGCCACCTCGCCCAGGTTCCTCTTCTGGAGCGGGCTGAGCTGCTTCTCAATCACACCCACATTCTCCGGCGCCGTCAGCGCAGGCTGCAGGTAAAACTTCCACAGCCAGTTCATCACCACATTCAGCAACCTGACCGGGTCCTCCCTCTGAAACCTCTGCCTCAACGCCTCAAAAACCTGCTTGCAGACAAACCGCAGTCCGTACGGCATCCTCGGCAGCAGATCCTCCAGCGCAAGCAAGAACTGATCGCAAATCTCCCTCAAGTCGCGCAGGTGATCAATAAAGACTTGTTTGGTCTCCGGATCCTTAATGGCGAGCTCGCGGGGAATGTCCAAGGGGCGACTGCTCGGGCGGCCCGTCCTCAGCTCCTCATTGTTGATAGCAGACCGATAAATCTGCATAGGGTCGCTCTCCAGATCCAGCTCCGGGTCCTCGATGATATTGTCGCGAACCAAAGGACCGAGCAGATCCCTCAGGTACTTCCTATCCCTCGGCGATCTGGTGTAATTCTGCAGCAGCTTCGACCAAAAGAAATTCCCCCTCATATAATCCTGCAGCGTATTGCAAGCCTCCACCTCCTCCCCAATCGCCCTCCCAATCAACTTCAGCAGATAATACTCCTCCCTCCTCTTCTGCGCATACCCAAACAAGCTCATCATAAGCAGCTCAATCCTCTTGCACTCCTTCTCCGCCGTCCCCACCTCCCTCAGCCGCTTAAACAACCTAGCCAGATACTGCGGCTGCGTCTGCAGCGCAAAAAACAACTGCTGGTACGACTCCAACTTCTTCCTCGACCCCTTGTTCAGCGCCTTGAGATCAAACTGATTCGCGCTCGACATGGAGCTGTTCGCCAGCAGCGTCCCCGTGTGGCCCCCGTAATTATGCTGATGCTTCACCACCTCGTCCAGCGTGATCTTGTTCTTGACCAGCAGCGCAATCTTGATGTCAAGCTGGTCGATGTACTGCTCCAGCATCTCGTTCTGGCGAACCTGCTGCACCACCGTCTTGCGCAGCCTCTCAAACTCCACCTCCTCGTTGAAGTCAAAGTCGCTGTCGTTCAGCAGGTGGACAAAGTTCTTGACCGCGTTGACCGGTGGGTTCTTGCCGCCGGTAAGACTCTTGTAGGCGTCTCCCTGAAGTTTGGCGCGGACCAAGCTCTGGATCTTGACCACCTTTTGCATGTTCTCGTTGAAGAACTTCTTCTTTTCTTCAAACTTGGCTCTGACGATGAAAGCCTTTGCCGCAGCCTGGACTTCCGCCACGACGGCCTCGTTCTCGTCCAGTTCGTCAAGAACCTCGGCCACGCTGCCGCGGAGAAGCATGGCCCTGGCAAGACCCTGCAGCGAGGCAATCTCCATCTCGGTGGTCTCAAGCTGGTCGAGAATCTCGCCTTGCTTCTGTCTGCAGAGCATCCCGCGCATCTGAGCCTGAAGCAAAGTAATCGACTCCTCCTGTTCACCCAAGGCATCAAGAAGGTCCGCCACCCGGTTGCGCTCCAGCATGCCCCTGATCTGGGACTGCAAAGCGATAATATTGTCTTCCTCCTCGCCCAGAGCCTCCAGCTTCTCAGAGATCTCCCTCCGCACAGCACCGGCCCTAACATGCGCCTGAAGAAGACCCAGACTTGGCTCCTGTTCCTTAAGCTCGGCCTCAATCCCCTTCACAGTGCTCCTAGCGACCTTGCCCCGGATCGCAGCCTGCAGAGTCGTGAAAACCGGCTCAAAGCTCTCAAGCGCCTCCAGCTGATCAGCAACGCGGCTCCTTTCCAGCGCAGCCCTCGAAGCAGCTTGGATCCCAGTAATCGCCGGCATCGCCTCCTCCAGCGCAATCTGATCCCTCTCCACCTCCTTCCTCAGCAGCATACCCCTAACCGCAGCCTGAAGCCTCTCCACCGGCGCCTCACTCTGCCTCACCTCCCTCTGCTGCACCTCCATCTTCTTCCTAGCCAAGAACCCCCTAACCGTCGCCTGGATGTCCCTCACCGGCCCCTCCTCCACATCCAACTGCGAAAGCTGCTCCTGTATCCTCCTCCTCTCCAAAAACCCCCTAAACGTCGCCTGAATATCCCTCACCACGCCCCCCGCCGTGTCCAGCTCCTCCAACTTCTCCCTCACCTCCCTCCTCGCCCTCAGCGCCCTAAAAGCACTCTGCAGCTTCACCACCGCCGGCTCGGCCCTCTTCACCTCCCTCTCCCTCATCTCCCTCCCATTCCTAACCAAATACCCCCTAGCAGCAGCCTGCAGCTTCCTCACCACCCTCTCCCGTTCCAACTTCCACTCCACCACCTCCCTCGTAAAACCCCCCCTAATCCTCGTCTGCAAATCCACCAACCACTCCTCCTCCTCCCACAACCGCTCCATCATCTCCCCCAACCTCATCCTCACCACCGCCCCCCTCACCTGCGCCTGCAGCTCCCTCACACTCTGCTCACTCTCCCCCAGCTCCCTCTCCACCCTCTCCTCCTCCGTCTCCTCCGGCTCCTCCACCACCTCCTCCACCACCCCAAAATCAGCCCCCATATTCCCAAAACTAGGCATACTAACCCCCAACTTATCCAACCCCCTCTGCATCTTCTCCAGCTCACTATCCTCAAACTCCAACTGCCCCACCAAATTCCCAATCCGAAACCCCACCACCCCCTTCCGAAACAGCAGCCAGCTCAGCGCGTGGATGCAATGAATCACCTTTGGTATATTCTTCTTCTCGTACAAGTCAATCAGCTCAAACCGGAACAGATCCGGCAGCTCAATCTCGTCCAAATACCGGAAAAAAATCGCAATGTTGTCACTGTGCCGGTACTGCAGCTTCGCGTTGCGGAAAATCTTGAACCTCCTCTCCGGATTCAGCGCCTCCACCACCTCCGCCAGCGTCACCCCGTCCCGGAGCGCCTCCTCTAATTCCACAATCGGCGGGATCGCCCGCTGGATGATATCCTCAATCCACTCCTTTGCCTCGCCAATGTGGCAGAGGTACTCGTACGCCTGCAGAAACTGCCGCTGCTTGTCCATCCAGTTTCTGTTTTCCCACCCAGACTTCGCCGCCGGCCGGTTCGACTTCAACCGGCGACGGCCCCTCAGCCCGACAACCTCCTGCGTGGCAGACGTGATGGTGGTAAAATCCTCCGATTTCGCCAGCTTGGAGAGTGTTCGCAGCTCAGAAGTCGATGACCGCCCCAGGCTTTCCAGGTCCGGCCTAAGGATGGGTGCTACTGTGTGGGCGCTCAGCAAAGGCGGGGGCATGATGCCGACGTCACTAGGTCGACGGGGCGCCATGACTGTGTCGGATCGGGTCAGAAGCATCGAAGTAGGACGGACGACCGAGGACCGGTGGGGGTGGTGGTTGCCGTGACCTGGGGGCGCTGGCGGGTGTACCGCTCCTGGGGAGGTTGCCGGTACGAGGGAGCCGCGACGGGGTGGTGTCGGGGGTTGTGGTGAGGTGGGCGGGGTTCGTTCGCGAGGCGAGGAGAGGGATAGGCCGGCCATATCTAACCTGCCGACGTCGACGCTGCGGCCGCGGGAGTGGTGACTGGGCGGGACGTCAACATGTTGGCCTCGATCATAGCGACTGTTGCCGATGTCTACACTATAGCCTCGGTCACGGTGGCCAGGAGCGCGGGGGGGTGTTAATGTCGTCGTCGAGGGAGAGGTACCCGGTGGGACCTGGGGGAGTGGTCGGAGTGATTGGCGAGCAGCTGAATAAATATTATCCGGTGTTGGTGTCGTCGGGATGGAGGAATAGCTGTGAGCAGAACGAAAACTTGGAAGCAGATGGCTGGCCTCGCTTTGCCCTCTCTTATGGCCGTATCCTTGGTTCGTTGTGGAGTACACACTGGACGCGGCGGACATGGCGCTGGGAGCTCGACTTAGGTTCAGATCGAAAGAAGCGGAGGACACATGGGAATAGCCCGACGAGGCGGATGAGGATGCTGTCGAGGGCTGGCGGTAAATATCGGACGCGCGATAGTCGGCTGTGTGCGACTGGCGCAACGGGTGCGGCCTGTGCGACGACGACGACGACGACGGCATTGTGTGGGTGTGTGGGTGTGTTTGTCTTGTTGCCACACGACACGACTACCGTTGTTGTTTTGGCTCGAATCTCGGGTTGCACGGGATGGCGGTCGTCGACAACATTAGAGAGAACAAAACAGAAACAGCTTCTCGAATGTCCTGGCTCCTCCCTTGCTCTCTTGCTGTCGGGTCTGGGTGCCAAGCAATGACGATGGGGGATCCTCTTTGGAGGGGTTGGGGTGAGGGGAGGGTGTGTGCCGGGTCGGTCGGTCACCGGTGTGGAGGTTTTGAAGCGAAGTGGGCAGTCAATCGATGTCGATAACGTCTAGCGCCGAGCGAGCGACGAGCGCAAACACGTCCTGCCTCTGTCTAGTCCCTAAACAGTTGATGTTGTACCTTGATGCTTGGAAGACAAATCCTTGCCAATGCCAATGCCAACGCCGGCGCACAGCGCAAAAAGTTTGAGTGATGTATGTGAATGAATTTCAAAAAAAGGGTCGCTTCATGCCAGTTGAGAGCCGCATGGAGCATGGAGCATGGAGCATGGAGGGGATGATAAGTCCAAAGTTATTATCGGCCAGGTTTAGTGGTTGCGGCCTGAGAGGGGAACTGCCTTGTTTACATTTACGGAAGGGCGCCAGGGCAACGGGCTGACTTGAGCCAGCAGGAACCGGGAAACCTACCTGCTGCCAGGTGTGTGGCTCGGCCCTATGAAATCCCGTTCCGCCCTGCGTCCACGGGTCTCTGTGCCATGTAGATTAAGGGCATCTTGGGATCTTGGTAGCACCAATTGTTTGGAAGCGAGACACGTGGTTGACCAAAGTAAACAAGAGAAATAAGAGGAACAAGAGATATATCATGAAGCAACTCTCACTTGCACAGGTCTCATCTCAACCTAAGGTTAGGTAGGTAGATAGACTAGGAAGAGCTACCTACAGAGAGAGCTGCAGCTCAGAGCCGCAGAGCCCGGGGCATCAGTTGATGGAGTCCCGGGCAGTCTCGACGCAAGAGCTTGGAGCTCTGACTGGGCCCGTGCTTTAATCCTGACACATTCACCGCCCGGCAATTGCCCCGCATCCCACTCTGAAATTTCTGGTGGCATAAAAAGATTTTCAGCGGCGAGTCTGAGATTTTCTTTTCCTCTTCTCTTGGGGGGGAACAGTTGGCTGATTCTCAAAGGACCTGTCCTTTCTGTCTCCCCCCTCGCTCGCATCAACAATCTCTTGCTTCACACCCACCAGTCTCTTCACAGTTCTCAGTCCAACGCGCAGAAATGTCGTCCGACCAAGTTCTTGACTGGCGCAAGGCCGAGGAGGTGCTCAACGAGTACAAGAGCCGCGATGGCCTCAGTGTCCACGAGCTCATGGACGCCAAGGCCCATGGCGGTCTCACCTACAACGACTTCCTGATTCTCCCCGGCTACATTGGCTTCCCCGCCTCTGCCGTCGCCCTCGACTCCAAGATCACCAAGAAGATCACCCTCAAGACCCCTCTCGTGTCCTCGCCCATGGACACCGTCACCGAGCACGAGATGGCCATCCACATGGCCCTTCAGGGTGGTCTCGGTGTCATCCACCACAACTGCTCTCCCCAGGCCCAGGCCGACTTTGTCCGCAAGGTCAAGCGCTATGAGAACGGTTTTATCCTCGACCCCGTTGTCATCAGCCGCGAGACCACCGTCGGCGAGGCCAAGGCCCTGAAGGAGAAGTGGGGATTCGGTGGTTTCCCCGTCACAGGTTAGTTTCTTTTCTTTCTCTCTCCAACTCTCCCCTGCCACATGATTACAAACCTTACTTTCGTTCCACCAAATCGACCTATGTGTCATGAGGACTCAATATCACTGAAAATTATGATCGTGGCACCATTCCATCACTTTTTACGCTCTGCATGTCTTCTTGAGACTTCAAAAGCTAACAGCTGTGATTACAGAGTCCGGCAAGCTCGGTTCCAAGCTTTTGGGTATCGTCACCAACCGTGACATTCAGTTCGAAGATGATTTTGAGAAGCCCATCTCCGAGGTCATGGTGACCGATCTCATCACCGCCCAAGACGGTGTTGACCTCCTCGAGGCCAACAAGATTCTTGCTGCTTCCAAGAAGGGCAAGCTCCCAATCGTTGATTCCGATGGAAACCTCGTTTCAATGATTTCCCGCTCCGATTTGACCAAGAACCTTCACTTCCCCCTCGCTTCCAAGGCTGCCGACTCCAAGCAGCTCATCTGCGCCGCTGCCATCGGTACCCGTCCCGAGGACAAGGTCCGTCTTGCCGGCCTTGTCGAGGCTGGCCTCGACATTGTCATCCTTGACTCGTCTCAAGGTAACTCCATGTACCAGATCGAGATGATCAAGTGGATCAAGAACGAGTACCCCGACCTCGAGGTCATTGGTGGCAACGTTGTCACCCGTGAGCAGGCTGCTGCTCTCATCGCTGCTGGTGTCGATGGTCTCCGTATTGGTATGGGCTCTGGCTCTGCCTGCATCACCCAGGAAGTCATGGCCGTCGGTCGTCCCCAGGCCACCTCCGTCTACAATGTTGCTTGCTTCGCCGCCAGATTCGGCGTTCCCTGCATTGCCGACGGTGGTATCCAGAACGTTGGCCACATTGTCAAGGGTATCGCCCTTGGTGCCTCCACCGTCATGATGGGTGGTCTCCTCGCCGGTACCACTGAGTCTCCCGGTACTTCCTTCGTCTCCCGCGAGGGTAAGCTCGTCAAGGCCTACCGTGGCATGGGTTCCATCGACGCCATGCAAGACAAGAAGGCCGGTGGTGGTGGCAAGGACAGCCAGAAGAGCAACGCTGGCACTGCCCGCTACTTCTCCGAGGGTGACTCCGTCCTCGTCGCCCAGGGTGTCTCTGGTGCCGTTGCCCACCGTGGCTCCGTCAGCAAGTTCGTTCCCTACCTCGCTGCTGGTCTCAAGCACTCCCTCCAGGACATGGGCATGACCAGCGTCGAGGAGCTCCACAAGCAGGTCGAGGCCGGCATGGTCCGCTTCGAGATCCGCACCCCCAGCGCTCAGCTCGAGGGTGGTGTGAACATGGAGTCCTATGAGAAGAAGCTTTATGCTTAAATGACAAAATCTTTTATGGGGAAATGATGATACCAGGCGGGCAAAAATTGGGATTGGGAATGGGTGGTAGTGTTGGTTGGGTTTCAAAAAACGGCGTTGGCATGGGAAGGGAAAAATGGGAGCATTGATCACGGACACGATTTCTCTCGTAATATTGAGGAATCGGTCGAGTGAGGAGAGCGGGAGTGGTTGCTCCTTTTTTTCTATCCATCATTTTAGCGTCCTTGCTCTCCGGATAGTAGATATAACATAGCACCGATCTGATGAATATATCGATCGATATTGAGTGTCAACCTTGATTTGGTTCAATGTCTTATTGCTTCCATGTGTTCATCCGATATCCCAGCAAAATCACAAACTTTTGTCCAACCCAGGTTGTGATCATTCATCCCATTTCGGTTCATCATCTCATCATCTATTCTATGACGCATTTTTCTATTTCCATCTATGATATCATTTTTCTCACCGTTTACTTCTCCAACGCGCTCGCAGGCAGGGTAGCGACCTTTTCGTCAAACAGCTTCTTGGCCCTGGCCCAGACAGGGGAGTTTTGCCAGTCGTTGAGGGTGAGCAGAGAAGGCAAGAGATCGTCTATTTCTTTCGTCAGCACTTGTTTAATACGGTAAAAAGGGGGGGGAACTTACGGGAGAAAGCCTCCGACGCCTCCCTAGGCAAAAGAGAAGGCAAGTGATCAATCGAAATGACCGACACCGCCGGGCCAGAAGCAAGCCCGTCGACGGGCACGGTGGGCTTGTCAAACGTCGTGGCGACGGTGTAAATCGGCACGGGGGTAAAAGGGGACGTGGTGTCAGCCGACACGTCACAAACAACCGACAGCTTCCGGTCGGGGACCTGGAGGGACTCGAGATTGACAAAGTTTGGGATCTTGGAGGTGAGGTAGATGCAGTTGACAAAAATGTCCGAGTCGGTGATCTCCTTGAAGGGCCCGCCCTTGGCCGTCTCGGCCATGTCCCACTTGAGAATGTTCTCCTCGGGCACGCCGGCCTTGCGGAGGGCGTCGACCGCGCCGGAGCCGCACCTACCCAAGGCACCAATGACGATGACGCGGGGTTGGCGGCCGGCGGCCTGGGCGCCGGTGGCGAGGGCTTTTTGGACGTTGGCGATGAGGGCGTCTTCGTTGGGGTAGGAGGCCACGCCGGGGAAGGGGGTGGAGGCGGGGTGGGTGAGCTGGTGGGCCCAGACTTCGAGGGCGAGGGCGGCGCCGGCGAAGCCGGCGTGGAAGCCGAAGGCGGCTACGCGGCGGCCGCGCTCGTCGACGAGGAATTCGAGGTCCAAGAGGGTGCCGCCTCCGCGGGGGAACCTGGCGAGGACGTTTTCCCAGCCGGCTTGCTGCTTGTAGCAGTGGGCGAACTGGACGTGGACGTGCTTGAGGGGGACTAGATAGGCAGGGGGGGTTAGCTTTCTGGGATATGATGGGATTGGGTTTGTCATGTGAGACTTACACTCCTTCTCCTCGAGCTCCTTGAGGCCGATGATGATGTGCTCCTTGGGGACCTCTTCCCAGCTGCCCTCGGGGACGAGGGTGGCGCCGACGGCCTCGAACTCGCTGTCGTCAAAGATTCTCTCTGGGGAACGCTCGACGTTCACGACATAGCCGGCCTTGATGAGGGCGGCGGTGGTTGTGGGAGTGAGGGCGGATCTGTGCTCGAGTGGCTTGGTCTCGCTGCGGAGATGCAGCACTGTGGGAGCCATTGTGAATTGTGAGTGAGGGTGAGGGTGAGGGTGAGTTGGAAAGGTGGTGTAAGTGTAAGTAAGTGGAGGGGTATCAATGAGTCTTGAAGAGGAAAGGCGTGAAGCTGTGAAGCTGTGAAGCTGTGAAGCGTAAAAGGTTTAGAGAGAAATGCAGTAAGACAGAAGCACAGCACAACACAGGGTCTTGTCTCCAAAGTACGGTATCTCTCAATTTATGTATCAATTGGGGGGGGGGCGTCGTCTCTGCTTGAGTCACCGACTGGAGATGGAATGGGGTCCCCTCTTCTGATGCAGGCCGACTGCGGTGAGTGAAAAAACGAAAAACCCTGCTGTTGGGGGGAGCTGCAGGTACCACACCCGCAACCCCGCGGTCGCTAATTGGCTGGCTTGGGCCTGAAGTCTCAGTTGTTTCGCCATTGCACGGGATCTCCCATGCTGTCCTGTTTGCCGGGAGACTCCACTACTGACGACGGATTACGGAGTCCAAGATTGGCTCACTCAGCACTGATGTCGGTATATTTGCTAGCACAATGCTTTGAAGGCATGCATAGGTACTCGACCACTCGACAACCCCTCGATGCCCGCAGGCTGTGATGGCTTGCCCCTCCTTTGGAATCCGATAATCTGATAAGAACTAGTCCCCATCGGGTATCACCCAGACTCGGCCCGCGCGGGAATACTTCCTGGCTCTTTGTCCCCGAAAACGCCAGTCACGTGCAGTGGTAGCATTCACAGCCTTTTCCTTTGGCCATAGGCAGCGCGCAATATGGCCCATTGCAGCCGAGCGTGCACGGCAGGGCAGCAGATTGGGTTAACGCTGGAAGGCGAATAAAAGACATCCCGGAGTGAGGTCCGACTATGTTTAGGGGTGGAGTGGCACAGCGACCCGAGATGGGAACAATGACCCCAGCCCGTCCGGACAGTCGACACACCAGACCCATTGATCCTCGATACCGACAGTGCCCAGGCTGACAACCCAACTGAATGCCCGCCCACCTACCATCATGTCGAGTTCCCGGTCGACATCCCCCTTTGACAAGCTGTCCTACGGCACCAGCTCCCTACGCCGACTGCTGCCCGCATCCAACGATGAAGCAGCGAGCGAGGCTTCCGTGAATCTCGAAACCAGCCCGACCCCGGCCTCCTCGACCAATGGCCCGCCTGCTCCGCGGAGAAAGAGGCAAGCTACCACGGCTGCCTGTCGGGCGTGTCGAAAGAGAAAGTCCAAGGTGTGAAGTCTCACTGTTGTTCATGCAATCATGGAATCATGGCTGATATATATCTCTCTGTCTTGCAGTGTGATGGTGCACGTCCAACATGCTCAGTATGCCGTGACCGAAAGACCAAATGCGAGTTTGATACGATTGCCGCGACCGAGACCCATACACAAGCCCTGAAGCGCAAGTACACCGAGCTCCAGCAACAAAAGACCACGTTCGAACAGATATATGAGGTGCTCCGTTCCAGACCAGAAAAAGAAGCCGAAGAGATATTCCAGCGAATACGGCGAGGGGCCGACGCCAATTCTATACTTCGACATGTCAACTATGGCGATGTGCTCGTGCAGCTTGCCCTTGTGCCGGAAACGCGGTTTCGATATGAGTTCCCCTACCTGCCGGACATGCCCATATATCTGCAAATACACGACAACCCGTACCTGGACTCGGAGGTCTTTGACTGTGCTTTACGAAGGGCTGCTGAGCAGCCACCGAGGCAGCGAGCGTTGCCTAGTGTGAATGACATGTTGGATCCTGCTCCTGACGCCCTCGATCAGCGGGATCCATACCTGAAGCCGTATTCCTCTGCCATTGTGGTGGACCCATGTCTGGACTCACTTACACCGTCGAACTGGACGTTGGTCAGCAGTGATGACAACTTTATGCGCCAGGTTATACATGACTATTTTCTGTACGACTATGATTGGTTTACTTTTTTTCACAAGGACTATTTTCTGCAGGATATGGCGAGTGGCCGGCCGCGGTACTGTTCGAGGTTATTGGTTAATGCTATCCTGTGCATAGGATGCGTGAGTGTTTTCTGACCGCACGCCTTGGTAATTATTCTGTCTTACTAACACAGCTCTCCAGTATTGTCATCAAAAGCTGCCAGGTCGCTCCGAGTCATGGAACCCAAAAAACATTGGAAATCAGTTCCTCGCCGAGGCCAAGAGGCTCTTTGAGCTCGAAACTGAAGTGCCAAGGCCGTCCATGCATGATCCAGAATGGCAACAAAAGTATCTCGACTGGGAGTGCCGCAGACTAACCACCATTCATGCGGCTCTGCTGCTTAATGTTGCCTACAACCTGAACGGCTCTGACAGACTAGGATGGCGTTTTACAATCCGCGCCATGGATATGGCAAACGAAATACAGCTCTTCCAGACGGCCCCGTCTCAGCTCAGCAGCGACATGCGGTGCGTCCGGGACTTCACAGCGTGGTGCCTGTTTATCTGGCAAAGTCTCAGTTCCTATCACTACCTCAAGCCACCTCTGATGACACGGCCACCGGACACGCCGTTACCAGACCCATCGGAGAACCCTCAATGGTGGGGTGAGCTCTGGATACGATACCCCCAAACGCCAGCTCGTCTACCCACCTATCACGGCCACCTCATGAAAGCCAGAGCCAACTTCTGGACCATCATGAATGACTTTTCGTTGGCGAGCTTCTCCCAGCCCCGCGTCAAGATGCCGCTCGAACAGGTGGTGGGGTTCTACAATCGACTCCGGGCATGGCTGCGTGATCTGCCCGAGCCATTGACACCCAAAAGGATCGTCCTGCCGCATCACCTCAAGCTGCACATGCACTACAACTGCGTCTTGATCGACCTCCTCAAACCTCTGCTGGGACTACACTGGGGCGATACCACCCAGCCTCACAACAAGACGCTCGACGACGCCCAGCACGAGGCGGCCCTCCACCTCGAGACCTTGCTCCGGCTGTACTACCTCCGGCACGGCTTCGAGGCCTTTGACGGCTTCCTGCTGCACTTCCTCGGCAGCCTGAACTTTATCAAGATCAACACGAGGGAGACGCAGGACAATTCCCTCTTTCTCGAATCGCACCGGTCGACGATGTTGCTGTTGATGAAGGGGATTAGAGACCAGAGCCAGTGCCACACGGTGGCGAAGATGGTGCTGCGGCTGCAGGCGCACCTGATGAGGTCGGACGATGTGGCTTTGGTGAAGAAGTTTGTGGATATCGAGACGGCCAGGCTGGCGTGCGGGCCGGAGAGTCCGAGGCGGGGGGAGGAGGAGGTGATTTTGAGTGATTGGCCGGTGTATGAGGTTGGGCTGGAGGCCAAGGCGGAGCAGAAGAGTAGGGGGGTGGATTTTGCGAGCATGGTTAGCTCGGTGACGTTGGAGGGGGGTGGGGGTGGGTATGGGGAGGGTGGGGGTGGGAGGGGGTCTTCGGCTTGTTCGGGGTAGGTTTGGGGGGATTGGGGGGGATGGGATGGGAGGGTACATACATACAATGGAAGAAAGTCAAATGGACGGAGAGGATTACGCTGTATATGTCTTGCTGGAGATGGACGGATTGATTGGTTCACACTCAGTGTGAGGGGGTAATATATGGGGAATATATGTGTGTTTTGGATCGTTGATGAATAATTGATGTGATGTACCTGGTAGGGCTTTGTTTTGGATAGGGTGGTGGTGGTGGTGGTTCAGGGGGTGGTTGGCTTTGAGATGGGTGTCTGCCAAACGAGTGCGGAATGTTTCCGAGAGAGAGAGAGAGAGATTCAACGACATGTGCACGGGCCATTGCCTGATTAGGAAGTTTATGTGCTGTGTAACAGCGGGAATGTTTGCGTAAATGTTCAAGTTTACGATCATGGCGTTGGATGATGGGGAGTTGGTGGATAATTGAGTCAGTCTATATTGGAACATGTTTACTCACCACATCGTAACAGTTACTCCTCCTCTTGGGTGGGTGGTTTTATTGTGATAAAGAGGAGCAGTACTAATGTGTTTAACCCCAGTGCTATCGAGGAGGAGGAAGACGAAGACGAAGAAGAAGAAGAAGAGGAGGAGGACCCCCTCCAAAAACCTCCCCATCAAACCACCCCCTCTACCAGCCCGAATACCACGCTCAACTCCCCCCCCTAAAACAACACTCCGTCAGAGCCCAGTGGCGGTTGGAAATGGACCAATCCAGGCGCTCCCCTGCGTGGCTCAACGGGAGGGTGTATGACGATTGGGAGAAAGATATCTTCACATGGAGTATATCCCTTTGTCAAGACATGCAGCTAGCTCCAAAAAGAAAAAGAAAAAACATTGTCTCTTATCTCTATTTAGGTTGATTCATATCTATAACTTTCGCCTTCCCTTTGCTATTTATCTCTCCATAATCTGTTCTTTCGCTCATAGTTCCTAAAAACCACTTCAAACCCAGTAAATATGTTTCCTTTCCCACAACCCCCCAAACTCCATGCTAAATATCCCCAACCCGTAAAACAAAACAACCAAACTAAACCAGCGACAGACCAGATCCATGAAATAATGACAAACCCCTACGCCGAATTTCCCCCCATCATATATTTAACCCCCCCCCCCCTCCCCCTTCCCATAAACAACACCAACCAATATTAACAGCAAGACCCTTAACCACCCCCCGACCCCCTCCCGTTACTCATCGAATTCACATTACTCGCATGCGCCAGCAAAAACTTGCAACACGTCAACGTCAGCTTGCAAGCCTTTGTCCACCCGTCATCCTGCGCGATCCCCCCCAGCTTGATGCTCACGTCCATAATCTTCTCCCCCTCAATCTTGTACGGCAGCGCCAGCGGCGTGCCCCCCTCCCTCCCCGTCTGCTTCTGCACAAACTCCCCCAGCTGCCTCACCAGCTCCAAAAACGCCACCATCGCCTGGTCAAACTTCCTATGCATGATCGTCAGGCCAAAGGGCATGTCCCCGCTAGAGAACAGCTCCAGCACATGACGCTTCGGCGCGGGCGGGGGCGCGCTCCTGCCCGAGCCATACCGGCTGGAGGAGGGGGATTGGTACTCGAATTTGATGATGCGCGACGAAGACCCCATAGGCTGGGGCTCGTACCCGTCAAAGTGGTAGTTGAGCTTTTCGGCGACTGTTACGATGAGTAATAGGGCGTGGCCCCAGGCGGCGTTGATTTCGGGCCAGTCGACTGGTCGGGCGTGTAAGCGGCCCAGACGGAGGCCGTTGATGGTGGCAAAGGTGCCGTCGTGGCTGATGCAAAATGTATCGTTATATACGTTGCTGCGCTGGAGCTTCTCGAGTTGGCGGGAATCGTGGTCGAACCTGCTGTTGATGCTGTCGCGCTCGTCTTGAAAGTGCGCCAGCCGAGAGGCAAAGGCGTTGCGTTCCCTCCAAAAGACCTCTTCTTGAGCATCAACCTTCTCGGCCTCTTCTTCTAGGGCGAGAAGCTCGATGTCTAGTTGGGCCCTTTCCTTCTCTAGCTGCTCAATCTCCTTGCGGCGCTCAGCTATGGCTTGGTTGGCCTTTCGGAGGGCTTCCTCCTGTGCTTTGATTTCCTCGTCGGTGGGTTCGCTGGCCTGCATCTCCTTTAGGCAGGCAACGTATGCGTCCCGTTCTCGGTTTGTCGCCTCGAGTCTCTTTTGCAATTCCTCCAACAAAAGCTCTGTGCACTCCACGCATACTGGGTGGTCTATATCGGATCGCGCCGACAGGATCTCAAACAGTTTGGAGATGCGCTCCATCTCGTACGACTTGTCGTCGTCTGGCGGGCCATCGTTTCCTCCGTTTGACGGTTGCGCCGAGGAGGCATCTTGTTGTTGTTGTTGGTTTCTGTGTGGTGTGATCTGGGATTCGGTCAAAAAGATGAACGACATGGAGTTGTCGCTGCCTCTGGGGGGTCCTCCATGTCTCTTGAACGTCGGTTGACCGGCCTGTCGAACAGCCTTGTCGTATGTGGTTTTGCGCGCTCTGTCCTGGGAGTGTAGAGTTCGCGACACGGCTGGGGGTTTCTTGGGTGGTTGCTGTGAATGTGTTGCCACGAGGAGATCATAAGCGGCTGGATTGAGGTCCTCCAGAGAGCCGTCGAGCTTGAGAGGGCCGCGGCATTTCTGACAAAACATCATGTGTTGGATCGTGAGGGCGCCGCCGTGGTTGCAGACTCAGATCCAAAGAGTTTCAAGGTAAGCTTCCTCGGTGGACGGGGAAAAGCAGGTAGATTAAATAATAATTTGGAGGGGAGGTAGGCACCAGTGGTCAGCCACCAGTGGTGCTGTAAAGTTAAGCTGAGCTGGACAGTGGACGTCACAGTTAAAGAACACCCCTGTCCCCGGCACGCAAGCCCCCCGCCCACATGCGACTTGGCGGCTGGCCGGGGTCAGAGTGACCTCCCCCAGGCCCCAGCCGTCATGTGCCAGCCACTGGCCCGTGCTTGCATGTCGTCGTTGTCGTCGTCGTCGCCGCAACCAAGCCAACTTTGACTTGACAACATCCATCAACAACTCATACGACACCGACGACGGCGACTGATTTACTCACCGGATCCGTGGTATATTAGTCTGTAGCGGTCTAATAAGCGGAAGCGACTCACAAACCAAACACTCGAACCACACATTCATCGCTAAACGACTCTCAACTACCCAAGACTCTTATCACCAAACCAGTTAAGCGCATTCAGGTTTCAGCCCAAGAACACCATCACCATGTCCAACCCCCTCGACACCGACGCCGGCACCGAGCTCTTCAAGCACTACGAAACAGAATACCAGCTCGTCCGCGCCGACCTGACCCAGAAACTCGACCAAATCAATGAACTCTCGGGCGAGCCCAGAAAGGCTGCCCTCAGCGCGGCAGAGCGGGCGCTGGAGGAGACCGACGAGCTAGTGGGCCAGATGCAGATGGAGAAGCAAAACGTCCCCTCGTCTCAACGCACAGCAATCAACAGACGGATCCGCGACTACAAGAGCGATGTCGATGGATACAGGCGAAAGCTGCGGACTTTGGCCGAGGACAGGAGTGCGCTTTTCGGTGGGCGGTACACGGATAATCCTAGTGGTTCTTCGGGGGATGCGCAGCTGGAGCAGAGGCAGCAGTTGTTGTCTGGTAGGTTTGACGACAGTGGGGAGATTAGGGAACGCATAGCTGATGATCTGAAGGAACCGATCGTTTGGACAGAAGCACTCAGCGCTTGAAGGCTAGCCAGCAGCTGGCAAACGAGACTGAGTTTATCGGCGCCAATACCCTGGCTACGCTGCAACAGCAGCGCGAGACGATTGAGCACACCACGCGCGTTATGTACGAGAGCGAGGGTTATGTCGATCGCAGTCTGAAGAGCATCAAGGGCATTGCCCGTAGGTATGACGTTTGCTGCACCCCTTTTACACTCTCAAGATGACATGCTAACTGGCTATGTGTGTCAGAATGGCTACGAATCGGATAATCACCATCGCCATCATCACCGTCTTGGTTTTGCTCATCTTTGCTGTCATTTTTAGCAAGTTCAAATGATTTATGGTTGTTTACGGGCTGGCGAAACGGTAGAAGGAGTTACTGGCTTTTTGATGAGCGAGAAGTGGTATGAGAGCAATGTAATGGGCTGTACTAGGGTTATAACTACAGGCTTGTACGGGTAGCATGATTTGAGTGCTTGTAAAACACGTTCTTTTTCTATTCCTCGCTCTTATCTCAGCTTCTTTGGGGTGTTGTATAAATGTATACAGCCACTTTGTAATAAATGGAGCCGTCCTTATCAGTGGGAATGCGGGGTTATCGGATGAACCATGACATCCCACCACCATGATCCCGGCGCCGGAGGGGAACTTATAAATGGGGAGATGATGTATCTTTTTCATAATTCTCGAGTTTATCTGAGATTCTTGGGAGAATCAACTATTATCGTCTAGCTGGTTTCTTCTGTCTGTGAGACAGGCACCCAGGGCTAGGCAAGATGCTTCTTGTACCACGAGAGGTTAGTAGTTCCGTTCCAAACCCCCAATCGATTAGTCCACAGTTGAATATGTACCTTTCCTCGTACCTGTTACACCCATTGTCGTGGCCTGTGTTCATCCCATCTTTCTCTTTTCCCTCTCAACAAGGCTCAACTAACAAAATGACAGCTCGACAAGCTCACAATCTCCCACCTCGGCTTCCTCGCCCAGCGCCGCCTCGCCCGCGGGCTGAAGCTGAACCACTCCGAGGCCGTAGCGCTCATCTCGTCCAACATCCAGGAACTTATCCGCGATGGCGCCCACGTCGTCTCGGACCTCATGTCCCTCGGGTCGACCATGCTAGGGAGACGTCATGTGCTGCCGAGTGTGCTGTCGACGCTGCACGAGATCCAGATCGAGGGGACGTTCCCCTCCGGGACATATCTGGTGACGGTGCACAACCCCATCTCGTCTGATGACGGGAATCTGGATCGCGCTCTGTACGGATCTTTCCTCCCTGTTCCGTCGAATGACCTGTTCCCTATGCCGCCGGCGGAGGAGTACGCCCCGGAGGCCCAGCCCGGGGCGGTGGTGTGCGTCAAGGATGCGATTGTCAAGCTGAACGAAGGGAGGAAGAGGATCAAACTGAGGGTCACCAGCAAGGGCGACCGGCCGATTCAGGTTGGGTCGCATTACCATTTTGTCGAGGTCAACCCTGAGTTGGAGTTTGACCGGATTGCCTCGATAGGGTATAGGTTGGATATTGCGGCTGGGACGTCGGTTCGTTTTGAGCCGGGGGATAAGAAGACGGTCACTCTTGTTGAGATTGGCGGTCACAAGGTCATCAGGGGAGGAAATAGGATCGCGAATGGGTTGGTGGAAGAGACGAGGAAGAACCCCGACGAGATTGTAAAACGGCTGCTTGACATGGGATTCGCGCACGCGCCCCAGCAGGATGTTGTCGAGTTTATGGAGGGCTTCACGATGGATAGACGGGCGTATAACACCATGTTTGGGCCTACCACTGGGGATCTGGTCAGGTTGGGGGCGACGGACTTGTGGATCAAGGTGGAGAAGGATTATACCGTCTATGGGGAGGAGTGCAAGTTTGGTGGTGGAAAGACGCTGAGAGAGGGTATGGGACAGGCAACTGGACGGTCGGATAAGGATACGCTTGACTTGGTGGTGACGAATGCGTTGATTGTGGACTGGACGGGGATTTACAAGGCAGATATTGGTGTTAAGGAAGGGTTTATCGTTGCGATTGGCAAGGCAGGAAATCCGGATGTGATGGATGGGGTTACTGAGGGTATGGTTGTGGGGAGTTGTACGGATGTCATTGCTGGTGAAGGCAAGATTGTTACCGCGGGTGGTATTGATACGCATATTCACTTCATCTGCCCGCAACAAGCGGAAGAAGCCCTCGCCTCTGGAATCACCACCTTCCTCGGCGGTGGCACAGGTCCCAGGTAAGCACCCCCCCCTTTTTTTACCCCTATTCCACCTCATACTAACATTCCCCAGCGCCGGCACCAACGCAACAACCTGCACCCCCGGCGCCCATTACATGAAACAAATGCTCCAAGCCTGCGACTCCCTCCCCCTCAACGTAGGCATCACCGGCAAGGGCAACGACTCGGACCCCCTGGCCATCAGAGAACAAATCGCCGCCGGCGCCTGCGGCCTCAAACTCCACGAAGACTGGGGCACCACCCCCGCCGCCATCGACACCTGCTTGTCTGTCTGCGACGAGATGGACGTCCAATGCATGATCCACACCGACACCCTCAACGAAGCCGGCTTCGTCGAGACCGCCGTCGCCGCCTTCGCCAACCGCACCATCCACACCTACCACACCGAAGGCGCCGGCGGCGGCCACGCCCCCGACATCATCTCCGTAGTCGAGCACCCCAACGTCCTCCCCTCCTCCACCAACCCAACCCGCCCCTTCACCCTCAACACCCTCGACGAGCACCTCGACATGCTCATGGTCTGCCACCACCTCTCCAAAAACATCCCCGAAGACGTCGCCTTCGCCGAGTCCCGCATCCGCGCGGAAACCATCGCGGCAGAGGACGTCCTCCACGACCTCGGCGCCATCAGCATGATGTCCTCCGACTCCCAAGCCATGGGCCGCTGCGGCGAGGTCGTCCTCCGCACCTGGAACACCGCCCACAAGAACAAGCTCCAGCGCGGCCCGCTGCCGCAAGACCTCGGGTCCGGGGCCGACAACACCCGCGTGAAGAGGTACGTGTCCAAGTACACCATCAACCCGGCCATCGCGCAGGGCTTCTCCCACCTCGTCGGCTCCCTCGAGCCGGGCAAGCTCGCCGACTTTGTCGTCTGGGACCCGGCCTGGTTCGGCACCAAGCCCTCCCTGGTCGTGAAATCAGGCCTGATCGCCATGGCCATGATGGGCGACCCTAATGCTTCCATCCCTACCATCCAGCCCATCGTCTCGAGGCAGATGTTTGCCAAGGATGTGCCCCAGACGTCGGTGCTGTTTGTCAGTCAGGAGAGTATATCCAATGGGAGTATTGAGACGTACGGGTTGAAAAAGAGGGTTTCTGCCGTAAAAGGGTGCAGGAAGATTGGGAAAAAGGACATGAAGTGGAATGACGCCATGCCAAAGATGAGGGTCGACCCGGAGAGGTACGTGGTGGAGGCGGATGGGAAAAAGTGCGAGGCGGAGCCGAGCGAGAGGTTGCCGCTGGGGCAGAGTTATTTTGTTTACTGAGGGGGGGGGGGATCTCTACTCTTTTTGATTGTGTATGATGGGCATAGGTATGCATGTTTCTCAATGTATGTTTTCAGTTACCTAGGTTAGGCAGGCAAAGCGGTTTTGGTTCATACGAGAGAAATGTACGATGTCGAGGGGGCCTGTGTGCCATGATCATTATTATGACTTTGTTATTTACCAACTGCTCGCCAACTTCCACACCATACTCAGCAGCAAAACCCAATCCCAACCAACCCCTTCCAAAGTTCCAAATACTGCAGACTCTCAACCCCCCCCCCCCATTATAACCAAGACAACCCCTCCATACACATCACTACAACCCTCCAACCACATCAAACACCCCATCATCATTCATTCTATTCCTCCTATCTACCCCCGTTCCTCCCCCCCTTTTTTCACGCCCTCACCAACCCATAAAACAACGTCCAAGTCAGGATAAACCCCGCCAGCCCATTCGACAGCCCCGCCGTCCAAAACTCCCACCCACTCCTGAAATATCTCGCCAACACTGCCCCGCCCTTGTTGGATGTACTGCTGCTGCTGCTGGAAGGGGAGGAGGAGGAGGATACCCCCGCGGGCGCTATCCTCAGCCCGTAAAACAGGAGGGTGGTGACGAGCGAGAAGACGAGGTAGAAGAGGAAGCCGGAGTAGGACTCTAGACCTAGGATGCCGGCGCCGATGCCGAAGAGGGAGGCTGTGAGGGATTGGAGGTTGTGGAGGGTCTAATTGGGACGCAAGAGACGGGGTTAGCGGTTTTGAGGGTAGGAGTGAGAGGGTTGGGGGAGGTGGAGGTGGAAGGGAAGGGGGCGGTGGGAGAGGATGGGCAGTGGGTGGTTGTTTGTTTGGGTTTGGATCGGAGGGGGCCAGGATAATCTGGGGAGGGGAGGGGCAGGGGAAAGGATATGGGGGATCCGAGGGGTGGACGTACTCGGGTGTTGTGCACCAGTGACTCTTGTACTAGTGGGGAGATTTGAAAGTCGAGTTCCTGCTGGGAGGGCATCGTGAATGTGGTTGGTTTATGGGTTTGGGGAGGGTTGGTGTTGCGGCCGGTTGGCTGGGTTGTTTCGATTGTGAGGGTCTGGGCGCAGGACAGAGCCGAGGTGTTTGGGAAGAGGTAATGGGAACTTCCGTGGGATGGGTAGTGTATGTTAGCCTGCGCGGGGGTGAATGACAATCGGCGGGTGTTTTGGTTTGGTGGTTGTCGATATGGGTTGATGCTGGAAGTGATGATTATCGCGATCGCTGAGGCTCAATGCATTGCTGCTCTCTTGGGACTTGGAAAGGACCCGCCTACACTACGCTCAACGGGTCCCCGTTTAGGTGCCCTGGGTCCCACCAGTCAGAAACGACATGGGCCAGGGGCAGCTTGTGTGGGCCCCCCCCGGAGCACGGGTCCCCGTATTGATACGGTTACGGTAATGGCCGTTTTCCAGGGCCGAGATTGGATAATTGTCCGCTGGGAATAAGATGCCGTTCCTCTGCACTGCCCTGTAACATCATCTCACTGAATTTGTAGGTTCTTATGACGCTTCGAGTTCTTGGTTCCATGTCTCTTGAAGCTGCATCTGAAGCTGTCATAGGCTGCTCTGCTACTGAGTATAAGCTGTAGTTGATGGCTGTACCGACCGACTGCACCATTCAAGACATGTTCCTATGACGGGCCGAGTGCACCGAGATGATGTAAAGGCAGTTTGACCCTGGACATTATTTCCGCATTGTGCTTCTTAAATGAAGGCTACGTGACAGGGATACACAATCCACCAGAAGCTTCGCAGCTAACCCCCGACTTTTAATGAGAGCCTTTAGCGACCTTCCCAGTGCATTTGTTGTTATTTTCGGCCCTCGACTCCTTCGACTGCAGCTCTAGCTTCCTGTTCCACTTGTTCCCTGACTCTCGAGCAGCAACTCTCGAGCATCGAACACAAGGAGGTCACCCGGTCTCCGTCTTGTCACCCGTCCCCGATTACATCTTTCAACTAACCAAGCACCACCACCAACACCAACCACCACCACCACGATAGAAACATGCACAGCGGCTATTCGTAAAGCTCACCCACCCACCCACCACAACCGGCCACCCAACAGCGCTAACGGACGGTTCTCTTTCTCGCCGCCACTTTTACACAGTACACACCACACCACACCACCCACCCGACGGCCTCCCTCCTTTGTACCACGACACCCAACCGGAACCTCTCGCGTGTGACCGCATCGTGTGACGTCTCTTGCGAACCCTTTGTGCGACACCAAACATCGGAAGGGATTGCGAAACAAAACGGTCGGGTCTCTAGGGGTGCGCAGTGGCGGGCAGATGGGGAACTGGCATCGCGACACTTTGCTTTGATGGAGACCGTTATTCAGGACCACTCTCCCCTCGACGCTTATCTGCACGGTCAGTCCATCTATTTCTTTTTTTTTTGTCAGGACAACAAACAACATGGCATCCTGGGCAATACTGATACCCCTATTCATCGCAGACCAAGGCGACAAACAGCTGGACTGGAGCACGCCCGAGGTCTCAGAGCACGATGTGTCGCCGCCATCGAGCCCGTCCTTTGCTCCGGTAGGACGTCCAACCATCAAGAAGCGCTTCCGGAGTAAGATTCCGGATCCGCTGCGACTGGATGTCCCACGGGACCGGACGAGCAGGCTGGGGTCGCTACATCTTTCATATTCGGTAAGTTTCACGTTTGCTTCTGTTTCTTTTTCTTTTGCTGCTGCAGCGCGCTGCATGGTGACGTCGCTAACGATTGACCAGAAAGCCGTCACATCGAGAATAGACCGCGCCGACAACCTCAAGTTTATCGAGCAGTTCAGATACACCATCGTCGCGTCACAACTATTAGCTGGGCATTCGATTACGGGAAACAACAACTACTTTAACCGAAATAGAGATGCGTCCGATGTTCCTCAGAATGTGGTGGTTCCAACGTCAACGGGGATATTAATAACGGCTACGGGCGCCCTGGTGGTGGCGTGTGTGATTCGATGGGTGTACATGGGAGGATATGCCCAGTTGACAAAGGGCAAGATTGCCTTCACGACGGTGGTGCTTGTTGGGTTCGGTCTGGTGGCGCATTTCTACATTCGCCAGCAGTGGATACGATATCTTCGGAATCAGGCGCTGGCTGAGGTGTCGGCATTCGTGGCCAAGTCGCAAGACTTTGATGGAGTTACGAGCGCTGCCCTGTCTCTTATCCAGGAGGTGGAGCTTGTCTCAAGGGGCTACAGGCTGTAAGATGAACCGGCCCCGTTTGCCATATCCAGAACTAACACATACTTCAGAAGCGCACCATTACCCCCTATCAGCCGGTTGGAGGACAGAAGTCAGACGCGCCGATGTAGCAGACTGCGGAAAACGCTCAAGGCCCGCATGGCTGAGATGATCCAGACATACGTTAATGTGTCATCTGTGATCAAGGCATTTGCGGAGCAGTTGGATATTGAAAAGTTTCATGATGTTTACGACATTAGTGACTTTGACATCTCTGATGCTATGCAAGGATTCTCAGACCGCGAGTTTGAAGACCCAGAGGCTGTCAAAACACTCAAGATTGCGGCTTCCAGGTTTCATACTATTCGGAAGATCTTCCTGTGCTCACTGCTTGCTTTGGAAGCTACCGGAGACAACACGGACTTTTTGCGGTGGTCAACCGCTGTGGAGAGTCTTCGTGCGCTGACCGAGGCGACGGACGAGAGTTTGTCCAAGATCCAGCAAATACTCGACGAGGAAGAGAGTAAGCATTTTCTTCGGCTCCAACATGGTTGCGATTTGCTAACATGAAATAGCTTTTCCTGCCGCCTCAGATTCCAAATTCCCGTTATCACCAAACCGAGAGAGACGACGATCTCAGTTTCAAAAACTCAACTCCTTGTCCACAGGTATCCGTGGACTTCAAGCCAAGCTTGCCTTATTACGAGAGGAGTCGGAGAGAACGCTCAACGAAGCAGAGGACGTGTCGGAGCTGGGTCTGAATCTCATGGCCCAGTATGAGTCCATCGGCCAGGACCTCAAGTTATTGCAACAGGCTTGGGAGGATGGCAAGGCGGCCCTGGCATCGGGTATCGACCGCAACGAGAAGCGACTCTCTTCCATAAGCACCATGCTTTCACCGGCGACATCTCTGAGCGGTCTTACTACCGTTGAGGAAGGTGGCGCTTTGGAGGCCTTCAAGGCCCTTACCGGCGAATCACCAAGCAGTTCAAGTTTTGGAAGCGCCAAGGGTGACGACGAAGCCGAAGTGTTTGAGGCTGTTTCTCTCCCACCAACACGACCTCGCAGCATGTTCACTAGAGAAGAACGCATCGCCAAAATGAAGGAAGAACGCGAGAGAAGAGAGTCTATCAGGCAAGACGCCGATGCCAGTCGAGGCATGCTCAAAGAGCTTGAAATGGTCATCAACCTCCGACCCAAACGATCCACCATGCCCGCCCCCGCGCGCGTATCATTATGATTCTTATGACGATAAAAACCAACACATACGATCTTTCCGTCTTTTCCTCTTGTTACCCTCGCATCGATCAGCTCAGGCTTGGGATCAGTCAGTCATACGCATTATCGCCTATTTTACTAGATGGAGGCTTGTATAGAAACGCTTCCCGTTTTTCTTTTCTTTTTTTCTTTTGGTTTTATTTCTACTGGAATGGTTCGCATCATTCAAAATGTTTGTTTTTTGGGAAACAGGACTATCGAGGGAGGCGTTTATGGGATGGCAGCAGGGAAAATTGCTGGAGGGAATGTTGGTGGATTTTATGTGTTTATTCAGCACACGTTTTTTTGTAATTAGATAATTGGGGACATGGTACTCCGTATTGAGCAGTTCAATATATGCCATTGAAGCGATTGAAAACAACAAATGTCGGTGTGAGGCTCTTTTGATTCAAACAGTGACAGCGCTGAAGTGCAGTGAAAGGGATGGCCAGCTGGTGCTTGGCAACAGGCAGCCGAAGGCGCTAGGCCAAAACAGGGAATCAATCAAACCCCTGGTCGCGTCTTTTCAACCACCAAAAGCGCGTCGCGTTCCACTTTCTTCTGTCTTCTCCCACTCAGAACTGACCAACATTTCGACCCAAGATCTTTCCACGACGACCTGCGCGACTTCTTCCAGCAGCACAAGCTCTGCCACTCTCCATACCCTCGACTAAATTATTTGGTTTTTTACTAATTTCACACACCCACATTCAGTAAGAATAAGCTCTCCAGACCGCTGTCGTCATGGCACCCCTTGCGGCCTTGCATCTCGACCGACCCCCAGGAAGCTGACGATATTCCAAATAGCAATGCTTGAAGCTCGGTTGGAGACGGCGAATCTCTTCAAGAGTGTGAGTCTATCAAACTGTTTCTTCGAGTTGTGTTTTTTTGGTCGCTAACAACCTCCTGCTCCCAACAGACCGTCGATGCGATCAAGGACCTCGTCCAGGATTGCAACTTTGACTGCAATGACAGCGGCATCGCCCTCCAGGCTATGGACAACAGCCACGTCGCCCTCGTGTCGATGATGCTCAAGGCCGAAACCTTCTCTCCCTTCCGCTGCGACCGCAACATCGCCCTCGGCGTCAACCTCACCTCCCTTACTAAGGTGCTGCGTGCGGCCGGCCGGGACGACGTGCTGACGCTCAAGGCCGAGGACGCCCCCGATGTGCTGAACCTGGTGTTTGAGGGCAGCGGCCAGGACAGAATCTCCGAGTACGACCTCAAGCTCATGGACATTGACCAGGAGCACCTGGGCATCCCCGACACCGAGTACGCCGCCACCATCAGCATGCCATCAGCCGAGTTCAAGCGCATCACGACCGACCTCATGGCCATGTCCGAGTCGGTCACGATCGAGGCGAGCAAGGACGGCGTCAAGTTCTCTTCGACTGGTGACATCGGCAACGGGTCCATCACGCTGAGGCAACACACGCCTGTTGACAAGCCGAACGAGGCTGTCGAGATTGAGCTGAGCGAGCCGGTGGCGCTGACCTTTTCTCTGAAATACCTGACCAACTTTTGCAAGGCCCAGCCGCTGTCTAGTCAGGTCAAGCTCTGCTTGTCGGCTGAGGTGCCTTTGATGGTGGAGTATTCTTTGGAGGGGGGCAGTTATCTGCGCTTCTACCTTGCGCCAAAGGTATGTCTCATTTATCATTTTGTTCAATGGGAGCCCGAGCTAACGGTGTTATACAGATCGGCGACGAGGAGTAACGGCCGCAAAAAAGGAGATGAAGCAATCTAAAACGATAACGACCGTCACGTTAAATCAGATGGAGTTGACCCTTGTGTGTGTGCATGGATGGATACCTACAGGAACCAGTTGGGAAAATTGTATTTTTTCGGGGAAGGGGAGGGGGGGAATGGAAGTGTATCAACATGTTAATAGCTGGCAGCCCATTTGGGGGCAGGGCATGGGGTAATGAAGTCTTGTTCCGGTCCCATTTATGTTTGCACAAGCGTATTCTCACACCGTATTCGATGTCTTTTTTAACTTGGAAACATGAGGCTCATCCCATCTCAAGCATCGTTGTGGCGGTCTCAGCACAACTCTCAATTTTGGAGTCTTGTGCGGGGTTGCCCATCCTCTGACAACAACTCATGGCGGGGTAATTGCCATGGCAGACCCTGACAGGGTGAAGCCGTACCTTTTGTTTCTAGAACCCTTTTTGTTTCGCCATGTGCCCGGTTTGGGGGATTTGCCAGGATGTTTGGTTTCGGTGAAGAGGCTGACGTTTTAAGTCGGGCGTTCGTGGCTGACTGACCGGTCGGGAGGGGAGGAGAGGGTCAGAAGGGCGATATCGCTTGGTGGATTCCTTGCTTGGGTTTTATCGGGGAGAGACAACCCAGACCCAGATCGAGTCACTGGGTGTGCTGTGCCCGGCGCCGAGGGTAATAATATATGACGTCCATTGGAGCATAGGTAATCAACAACATTTTTTTGTTTCGTCTGTTGTTTTTGCTACCTACCAGCGATACTATTTTTGCTTTTGTTTTATCGGCCGATATAATTACCCACCCGCTTGCTTTTCTTTTAGAGAAAGTGCCGTCCGTTCGCCCGCTCCGCTCCGTCGTCCGCTCCGCTCCGGATTTCTCACCTGTCTAGGTAGCTGTGTCTGCCCGCCGCGCAAAACACACTTCCAACGGCTGGTCGCATACCTTACGGTTTTTTTTTTTTGTTTGTTTGGTATAGAAATTCGGGGCGCATATATCGTCAACCCCCTCAAGACAAGATAAGATGAGCGCCGAACCACCGGTGCCAGAGACGAGGGTGTTAGCTGTTGCGAGCCATGTACGGGACATTTTTTTATTGAATTTCTTTTATTTGTGTTGTTTGAGCTTTTGGAAGTGTATGTATGTATGCTAATGAATGTTTGAAAGGTCGTTTCTGGGTGAGTTTTTTGCCCTTTCGTCTTATCCTCACCTATATCACCATCATACACCACTCACTACTCGGCCAGTCTCACCACCATCATTTGTGGTTGTCTGGTCAAGGGTTGTTTGCTATCATGGAGTTTTTGACTCACCACTACTACCCATTTGGTTTGGTGAAGTTGAATATATCATGAGTAGTTTTGACTCACACCACTCTCACCTCACCCATGTCTAAACTTCTCATCTCTCACCTCACCCCTTTCACCGGCCACATCTACCCCCCCCTTCTCACCTCACGCTAACACCACAAAAGCTACGTCGGCAACAAAATAGCCACCTTCACCATGCAGTCCCTCGGCTGCGACGTCGCCGCCCTCAACACGGTCGACTTCTCCAACCACACCGGCTACGGCCAGTGGACAGGCACCCGCTCCACCCCCTCCCACCTCCTCTCCCTCTGGTCCGGCCTCCGGCAGTCCCACCTCGACGACTTTGACATGATGCTGTCCGGGTACGTCCCCGGCGCCCTCGCCCTCGAAGCCGTCGGCCAGATCGCCGAGGAGCTCAAGCAAAAGAATGAAAATTTCTTTTGGGTGCTGGACCCGGTGATGGGGGATAACGGGAATTTGTACGTGGGCGGGGAGGTGGTGCCTGTTTATCGGGGACTGGTGGGGGGCGCGGATTTGGTGTTGCCTAATCAGTTTGAGGCTGAGTGAGTCCTTCCCTTTTTATCCTTGTACTATGATGTTAGGGGGGGAGAAAGGCTAATGGGATGATAAAAGGTTGTTGTCAGAGGTCAAGATAGTAGACATGGAGAGCTTGAAGCAGGCGGTGGGGGTGCTGCATGAGAGGTTTGGAGTGCCGCATGTGGTTATCACTTCTGTTTCTCTTCCTCAGCAACAACAACAGCAACAACAACAAGAACAAGAACAACAACAAGAACAACAACAGCAACCAGAACAAGAAAACGAGGGTGACGGTGGGAGGAGGACACTAAGTGTAGTAGGATCAAGCATGACAAGCGACCGACAAGCACGACCCTTCATCATTTCCTTCCCCGCCATCGACTGTTACTTCTCCGGCACGGGGGACATGTTTGCCGCGCTGATGGTGGTGAGGATGAGGGAGGCTGTCTGCGCAGAGGACGAGTTGGAAACGAAAAAAAGCTGGCTGAGCGAGGATGGGGTGGACGCGCTGGAATTGCCGCTGGCGAGGGCGGCGGAGAGGGTGTTGGGGAGTATGCATGAGGTTTTGGCCAAGACGGCGGAGGGGATGGAGGGGAGGTTGGAGGGGATGGTGAGGGGGTTGTTGAGAAGGGAGGGGGGGGTAGGGAAGAAGGAGATGCAGGTGCTCAAGAGCAAGGCGGCCGAGTTGAAGCTGGTGAGACATTTGGATAGTTTGAGGGCGCCAAAGGTGGTGTTTAGGGCGAGGAAGTTGTGAGTGGTGTCCGTATGGGGGGTGGTTTAATCTCTTTGCCGGAGTTATGATATAGATCTAGAAGCGATTTTTCTAGAAGGCGCTTGAGCAGAAAGGAAGCGATAGATGTGCCTTTTTCTTTTTTTGTTTCGGGAATTATACCACGTTAGTTTTTTTGGGGGGGGGGTTTGGATTACATTCAGGTTTTATTTCTATTTTGGTGTATATATGATATGCCTTCCAATGAGCCCAATACCCATCTATCTCAGTCAACCCTTGAAAGGAAAGAAAGAAAAAAACAGATAACTTTCAGACCAAACTGCCCCCCCCAGCCATTATCCATTTAACCAAAACGTCTAGTTAGCTGGCGCAATCGCCGCCCCAAAACCCCCCGTACTCCCAAACCCCCCCGCCCCCCTCACGCTCTCCTCCAGCTCCTGCACCTCCACCACCTCTGGGGTAAAGATCCGTTCCACAATCAGCTGCGCGACCCGGTCGCCCTCCTTGACCGCAAAGTCGGCGTCGGAGTGGTTGAACAGCAGGACTTTGACCGGGCCGCGGTAGTCGGCGTCGATAACGCCGGCGCCCGTGTCGATGAAGTGCTTGGCTGCCAGGCCGGACCTAGGGGCGATGCGGCCGTCTTTTTTATTTTTATTTCATCAGCACAAGGTTGGGAAGTCAAAGAAGGGGGGGGGCTTACAGGTGTTGGCTGGGACGGCAATGCTGATATCTGTGTCGACCAGCGCTTTTCCTCTGGCGGGGATGGTGGTGTCCTTGGAGGCGTAGAGGTCGTAGCCTGCCGCAAAGGCGGAGCCCCGCGTGGGCAGGCGGGCGGTGGGAGAGAGCTTCTTTACTTGGAGGGAGGGGACTGGTTCGGAGGCCATGGTTGCGGTGGTTGTTGTTGTTGTGGTCGTAGTGGTTGAGTTGGTGGTGGTGTTTCCCTCTGCGGTTGTGGTAGTAACGTTGTCTTTTGTTGTGGTGGTGGTGGTAGAAGAAGTTGCCTCCTCAGCAGCAGCAGCAGCAGCAGGGTCGGTTTTGAGACGCTTCGCTGCCGGTGGGGAAGTGGGGACTATGGGATCGTTGCGGACGGTGGCAGTCATGATGGTGGTTGACAGCAGTAGGGGATGGCGGCGGTGAAAGATGGGAGGGAGTGTGGTTGGTCGTAATTGGTGGAGAGGTGCTACTCGTTGGCAGATGGCATATGCAGCTTTTCTCATGTTCTCCTTGGAGGGCTGCGGATAATTAGGGGAACAAGTAGAGCTAAACGTGGGAGAATTGATTGGGAGCTGGGAGACGCGTTTGCACGCGTCGCGTTGGTTTAATTGAAATGCAAGGGTGGAGGTGCTGGGAGAGTCATGTACCTGACATTTCATTGGTCAATTGAGACGAGCATGCCATAACGTCATTGGGCCCTGGGTTCAAGAGAGTTTGTCGATGGCGATGAATATGAATCGCATTCCAGAAGGCGACTGCTCTATGTAATATGGAAGATCGCCATAGCCGTATGTTGCCTGCAACCTGTAATGGTAGTCCGACTGCTGCATGTCAATGCCGCCATCGGGTTGTTTCCTATGACCCCTGAATGACTAATCATCGATATCCCTCCCGAAATCTACAAGCCGTATCTTTTGTGCATCCTTGGGATGGAATGAGGCGACCTTGGATCGGACGAGAAACCGAACTGCCGCTGTTTCTTTGGATATCTTCAAGTAACTCGTCGCATTGTCGCCTTGTGACTCCACCAGCTTGTTCATCAGCTGCTCAATGAGACGCCTAATGTCACCAACCGCCGCCGATGCTTCGTCTTCCTCTCGCTTTCTCTTGTTGTTACTTTCGCCCTGCTGGTCCTGGGCTCCCCAGATCTCGTCTATGCGCCTTTGTCGCTTATCAATGTCTGGCTGGTCTTTGGCCTTTTTCAGCTTGCCTTGAGCACTGAAGCCAGCACTCAAGTCTTCCGGGTCGATGTCCGTCAACTGCCCAACAACCGGCCCGCCGAGCTCTTCGGCTGCCAACATAGGTCCCAGGTGCTCTTCAATGAACCAATCAAGGTCCTTGGTTAATTTGGCTGTCCTGTCTTCCCACTCCTTCTTTTGTCGCTTGAGCTCGGCAATTCGCTCCTTGGCGATCTGCTCCGGGCTCTTTTCCTGCTTGTTCTCGAGCCCTTCTCGTAGTGAGTGAATACGATTTTCCAGAGCTGTTTTCAGTGCCTGTTGCTCCCGCAACGCCGTCTTTTCAGCCTCCACCTTTCGAGCGATCTCATCTTGTGAGTTCGCCTGTGACTCCAGATACTCATTGGACTCGTTTATCGTGTTCTGTGCGTTCCTTATGGCAAGTAGCGCTGGCAGAACCGAGCCCGGCGCAGGAAGAAATGGTTTTGACTCGGCCACTTCTTCATATGCCTTGGTAAAGATCTCCAGTGTGTCTTCTGGCGAGGGCTCAGTGTCTGGCACAGTGGAAGATGACCGTAGCTGCAGGATAATTAGCAGGGTGAGGCACAGCATGTGGGAACGGCACGAACCTCTTGGATTGCCTCCTCAAGCTCTCTTTTTCGTTTGTTTAACTCCTGTATTGTCCGCTCCATATCGGCCTCGTGGGCCCTGGCGGGGTTGTCATATTCAAACTCCATTAGGCTCGGACAACAGGATCAGGTCTCCGCGTAGGGCGGCAAGACGGGAGCGGGACAGGTGGGATGAAAATAGAAGATCTTGAATTGTGAATGTGGAGAGGTCCGCGGAGCTCGTGACGCTTCAGCCGCAGTTTTATGTAATTCTCTACTATTTCGTATTCCGCCTTTCAAGAATATTAAAGATCCGATAAATTGCTGGTGAAGAATCAATCAATAGAAGGATCTCGGGTAGGCGAAACGAATACTGTCGTACAAAGGGTGGGCAGTATGCGTTTAAGGGAGTTGTAAATTAAATTGAAGACGGCGCCAAGGCGTTGCTACCGTTCCACTGTTGGTGCTCTGGCAGACCAATCCGAAGCCGAGCGCGACGTGTTTGCCCCACTGTTACCACTAAATTAGAACATCGGCTGGCTGTGGCCAGAGTGCACGGTGAAAAAGCACGGCACCCACCCACTGCCCAGCGAGGCTGGCTGCGAAACGCTGGGTCTCGCTTCCATTTCCGTCCCTTCCAGCCAAAACTCCACGACTCCCCGTCTCCCGGGCCTCTTTTTTCCATTATTCGAGACAGCGACCCGACCTCCCGCCCCTCTCCTTCTTCCTTCCTTCACTTCATCCCTTTGATAGCGAACCCGACAATTCACCTCGTGTCGTTTTCCACTCACACGGTATTCGGTTCCCCGCATCCATCGGTTTGCCTCTTTCGATATTAATCCTGCACGCTGCCTTGCGCATCGGTCGCATTCCACACACCAAACAACCCTCTGCGTCCCGTCGCAGCGCAACAGAAAAAAACGACACTCGTGGCATCGCACTACAGCTGTCGCTGAGCTGAGAACGGAAGGTCAGAGAGAGATAGCAAGTTGGCATTTGGCAGGCGATTTGAAACGGAGCGCCCGGTTTGACAGGCAAAAGGTTTGAGATACCTCAAGGTGCTTTTTTCCGCAAGAACCACCCGACCCTTCTGCCTTGACTCCCGTCACCCACCTCCATCACCACCTAGTCTACCTCAACCCACCTACCTCACCTGCCTCACCTACCTCACCTCCTTTATCAGCACAGCACCTGCCTCTGTTCTTGTCTACCTCACTATTCATCGCCTCTACCTACCTACACCTACACCTACACTTGCACTTCACCCGCAGCCCGTCGCGTCTCCATCACAAGTCACCGTCAGTTCGCCACAGTGCTTGTAGCTTGTCGCGCAGCACCGGTTGAGTTGGCACTGGATCACACACTCCAACACTGCCCGCCCTCAAGCCTCAAGCCACCCGTCTCGTTCTTTTGACAAGCCTTCACCCAACCTCCCAACCCGAGCTTCTTAGCTTCAGTCCGTCCCGGCCCAATTCAAACCCTCCTCAGTTCACGACCCAGTCCAGTCCACCCCGCCACTACACCAAGCACGTTTTCCTTCGGAAATCCCTAAAGGTGTAGATAAACAACATAAAAAATTTCAATTGAAACCCTTCGAGACCTCCGACATTGAGCAAAACGCCTTGCTCGTAAAGTGAAACAAAGTCACCCTTCCCCCTAAACGAGAAGAGATCACTTAATTAGGTATTTCACCATGTCCGCCTCTCCCCAGCCAACACAATCCGCCAAGCGTCCTCTCGAGGACACGTCGTCCCCCTCCCGCAACGACCAGCCCGATGCCAAACGTCCAGCTCTGGACAAGGTCATCAAGGAGCAGCAGGAGGATAACAAGGCTGAAGCCATTTCTCCCCTGAATGACGAGACCGCTCCCTCTGCCGCTCCAGCCCCCGAGGCCAACGGCACAGCGAAGACGAACGGCGAAAAGCCCGAGCCGACGGACGATCAGGGTGACACTATTGTCCCCGATGCTCCGGAACAAAAGCCCACCACCAACCCGGCCGTCGATACCGCCTCGTCCGAGGCGCAAGCGAACGCCTCTGCAGAGTCTCGTGATGAGACTGCTTGGATACACATCCGCGCTGTCATTTCAAGCCCCGAAGCCGCGACTATAATCGGCAAAGGCGGCGAGAATGTGTCCAAAATCAGACAGCTGTCAGGAGCCAAGTGCACTGTCAGCGACTATCAAAAGGGCGCCGTTGAGCGTATCCTGACCGTCAGCGGTGTCGTTGATGCTGCTGCAAAGGTATGAAGCTTTGCTTTTGTTTTGAATTCTAGCCCCCAACTAACACAACATGCATAGGCTTTTGGCTTGATTATCCGCACCCTCAACAACGAGCCGTTGTCCGAGCCCTCTAACCAGCACTCCAAGACCTATCCCCTGCGTCTGCTTATCCCCCACGTCCTAATCGGTTCCATCATTGGGAAGGGCGGGTCTCGCATCAAGGAGATCCAGGAAGCCTCCGGTGCCCGCCTGAACGCCTCTGACTCTTGCCTGCCCCAATCTTCGGAGCGTTCTCTAGTCGTCATGGGCGTTGCTGACGCTGTGCACATCGCCACTTACTACGTCGGCAGCACCCTTCTGGAGCAACTGAACGAGCGGTTCGGCGGGGCTGCTGCCTCTGCCTACGCTACCCGCAGCGGCGGTCCTGCTCCCGTCACAGGTGGCATGACTGTCATCCCCTACGTCCCTCAGCCCGCCGGCGGAAACTTTGGTAACCGCGACCACTACAACAGCCGCCGTCCGGACCCTAGAGCCCATCACATGCCACCCCAGGCCTACGGTGGCGCGCCCCAGTATGGCGCCCACCCTCAGGCGGCCCATCCCGGTCCCGCAGTCCCAATGCACTACGCTGGTGCTCAGGCTGCTGCTGGAGGCTATGGACCTGCTGCTCCCCACATGCCACCCCATGCCGGACATGCCGGACACGTTGGGCCCCAACCCCACGCCGGTCCTCACGGTCCGCAGGCAGCTGGCCCTGGTGGCGTGGCCGCTGGAGCTCTCACTCAGCAAATCTACATCCCCAACGACATGGTTGGCGCTATCATCGGCAAGGGTGGCCAGAAGATCAACGAGATCCGTCAAATCAGCGGCAGCGTGATTAAGATTAATGAGCCACAGGACAACAGCAACGAGCGTCTTGTTACGATCACTGGCACCGAAGAATGCAACAGAATGGCGCTCTACATGCTCTACTCTCGTCTTGGTGAGCTCCAACAAGGATCCCACAAGCACCAGTTCAAGCCCAGCAACTAATCAAAGTAACCCACCACAGAGAACGAGAAGCACCGCATGTAACCGAACGAATCGATTTTTAACGCAGGTCCGGTCGATCGCATCAAACGATATTCCCCTTTTCCTTTCGACTTTTTCGACGGCGTTGGGTGGTGTTGGGAGAAGGGTGGAAAAGCTTTTGGCATTTCGTACAAGTTCTGCCCGGCAAAAAGGTTTTTTCTGAGAGGTTTTCTTCATTTATAGTTCACGGACCTGAGGTTTGATAATGATCGCTTTTACTTCCCACCTTCCCTGCCTGCCCTCTTGAGCACGCTTTTCCCTGCTTCGTTTTCCCCGTGGTGCCTTGCCCAGAACTGCCCAAAACATGCTCTGTCCTTCACCGCTGCCTTGGAAATCCTAACACTGCTCCTGACCGCGCCCACAATCGAACATTTCTCTTCCTGAGCAACACTTGCACCATCGCATCCCGTCCGACGGCACCACGGATCTCCTCCACCTACCCGGGCCCTACCTACCTACCTTGGCATTCCCAGACTTTGATGGCACAGCTTCCTGGCCGGTCAGACACCCTTGTGGTAGGTGAGCCGACATGGCACTAACTGGAGAACAGTAGGGCGACCGGACGAGATTTTGCTGAGCAACATACGATCTGCTACCATTTGCCTGTTCAGTGTTTGGCACGAGGCTGCGCAGACAAGCAAACAGACAGACCAACATACAAACAAACGGATTTCGACCTTGAAAAGAGGAGACAAGGTAAAGTTAATCATGTCGAACAAACCCAAGGAATAAGTGGTAAGTAGGTAAGTTGCCAGGTAAGGTGTAGGTGCGGTTAGTATTGTAGACTGGGGGGGGCAATATTTCAGAGAGGTAAGAGTTGTGAGTAAAATCTACCTACCTACCTACCTACCTACCTACCTACCTACCTACCTACCTACCTACCTACTTACCTACCTACCTACCTGCCTGCCTGCCTGCCTACCTACCTACCTGCCTACCTACCATGGTGAAATTGGCATTACTGCCGGTTGAAAACCGCTTGGTGGAATGTTGTGGTGTGGTATTGTGGATATCAATTGGCAAATAAAATATTTCCGAGGTGAGAGAGGTATGTATATGTATATATGTGAGGTGGGGTGGGGTAGTAGGGTAAGGGGGCAGCCTTTTTTTGTAAAAAGATTTTTGGTTAGGTGTTTTGATTGAGGAGGGGATGGATACCTTACTTTGGGTTGTAGCCGGCTGTGGGTGGTTTGGTATCTTTGAAGTTTCCCAACGTCTAAAATATTTTTGGACTGGGATGGGATTCTGGCCTGGGAATAGTTCGCCCATGTACTGGGTTGTCATTCTCCCTTGTGGCAAGAGATGGAGTTGCTGCTGGTTGTAAATAATCAGCGTTAGATATAATAAGGAAACAGGGTGGTTTGAACAACGATTGTTTGGGTCATGTTCTCTTATATATGATATGGCAAGATACCGTCAGGCCGGTGGAAGTTACAAATGGTTTTATTTTTTCTTCATTGTGTAATATTAGGTTTTTGGCAAACACACGAAACAAAACAGTCTTGGGTTTGCCTCTTGGCTTTTTGTTGTTGTGTGTGTGTGTGTGGTAGTAATTATACAAAATTCAACAGCAGTAGTAGTAGTAGTGAGTAAGTAGGCTTTCGTGCTTTCCGCATTGCCATGATTCCTTAACAAAACAGGAAGGAAAAAAACTGAAAACCCCCCTTTTCACATAAGAGGGGTAAAGAGACTTTTTTCTCTCTCCTCCAACCCGAGGTTTCCCTGTGATGGGGGGGGATGATTAGGGTGGGTTTACTTGTCGCCGTGGACCCAGCTGAAAGATTGGAGGAAGAGGTTAGTTGTGTTGGAGGGGGTTTAAAAGGGGCAATGGGGAGGGAGAGAGAGAGAGAGAAGGTACCTGTTCCACATGCTACCGATGATGCCAGACTTGGGGCGCTGGTCGCTCATGCTCTGGCGTCTTGCGACGGCGGCAGGGTCTTGGGAGCGCTTCTGGGCTTCGAGGCCTTCGAAGAGGTGGCCTGAGCGCTGTTGGGGGGGGGGGGGAAGGGGGGTTAGTACTGTTCTTGTATTACATGGATGGAATGTTTGTATGGATGGTTTTTGAAGGGTTGTGTTTATGTTGGCAAGGCAAAGAGAAAAAACATACTCGGCGAGGAGTCACGGTGGGAGACTTTGGCATTCCAGAGTTGGAGTCGACGGTGTTGGTGGTGCTGGTGGAGGAGGTGGAAGAGGTGGAATCGGAGCGGCCGGTGCGGAACTCGGGGCCGGAAGGCATGTTGTCTGCCATGATGTCTTGTTGCGGTGGTGGTGGTAGTGATGGTGGATGAGGCTGGTTGGGGTGGTGAGGATGGGCCTCGTTGGATAACTCGAGGTAGGTGAAGCGGTTAATGTTGTGCTGGTAGTTTACAGTAGAGTGACAATGTGTGGTAATGCTGAGAGCTTTCCGTTGAAAAGCCCGGGTGTGTTCACGATTGTGTTTGTATTTGATGTGAGCTTGATGAGGAAGCAGAGAAGATGGGAAGGATGGGAGGCAGGAGCGGGGTTTAAGAAGAAAGAAGGGGTGTGTGCGACTGCAGTGCCCGTCTGGCCACTCCTGACGATCTCAGCAGAGGTCCATGAGAGGGTAGGCTGAGTTACTTCAGATCATGGATCATGGGCTGGCCATTTTACGATTGGGCCGGGCATGAGCTAATCATGATGATCTCACCAATGAGCCATGCTCTTCTGGGTATTAAGCTTTATTCAGTTCATTCTTTTTTGTTTTTCAGAGGACTGTCGGAGCTCGGTGGTGGGTGCCCTATCTGTTGTTGAAAGTGGGAGGTGTGGGAACGGAGCTTCCCAGGGTCCGGGAAATCATGTCATTGTTTGTATAGAGTTACCTTGGTGGTGGTGATAAGAAGGGCTTTGATGTATGTACTTGGAGACGGTTGCGTACATGCATGAGGGGGGGGGTGCAGGAAGGCAAGACCCCGCCTTATTCTTATCTGAGCAAACCAAAGCTCTGGACTGGAAGTGAGGACCATGGATCGTGAATTCGTGGATAACGAACCACCGGTCAGCAGTTTCTTTGTCTTCGGCGCCGGTAAGTTGTGTGGCCGAGCTGAGTGGGCATTACAAAGCACGATCGTGGAAGGTGCCGATCTGGAAACTGGCGTCGATGGGGATCTCGGGTCTCCTGCATCATACATCAAGGACGGCAAGATTGTGTCAATCAGAACAAGAGGACTATTTCGGGCACTAAACACGATGGACGGTGCGGGTGAGCTAGTATTGAGTCGTTGAATCTCAAGACTCATACGGTCAATGACGACGAGGCTCCTGATGGTTGCTGAACTGAAATGATCATGGCTTGGGTATCGTAGAATTGTTGATGCAAACCACCTCAACATCGTGACCTTTCTCGTCCCCATCAAAGTGGAAAGTTCCATTTCATTCTTCTCATGGGATGTTTGGATGTCCACGATGTCATAATGAACGTCGTCGTTGATCGACGTTGATGTGGGGCATTCGCCAGGGTCCAGGATCCACCAAAAATGCGGGGGTGGAGCTTGCCGAGCTTGCCCAGAGATCGTGCGCTAGACTTAATTTGGACTTGAAGCACCTGGTGAGATATCCCACTGGTGTTGAAGATGAGGGTATTGAGGTATGAGTTCTGTCCTTGGGGAGTATTTGAGAGAATATCCTCCATGAATACTGTCATGGTTTCAGTATCGCTAGTTCCTGCAGCCATGACCTATGATTGATGTCTCCCATTTGAGCTGATGCCACACAAACGGTCAACACGCAAGAAGCTTCCTGTATAACTCGTAATAGTCAAGAAGAAGACCTTTTCATAAAGAGGATGGCAAAGACTTTTGTTGAATCTCTGTAGAGTATATATACCAATATTGCTGGATATACAGCTGACATTTGTTTGTCAGTTGAGGAGGGGTTACATCTACCATTGAGCTGTTGGCCAAAGACCATAAGTGAGCTTTAGAGCTTCCCAGGCAGCGACGCCTGCGTACTCCTTCCTGCCTTGAATGATGTGCTCACACCGCTACGTTTCATCTATCAAGCCCGTCCATTCATCAATTTCTCTTCCAATTGCATCTCAGTGTATCCATCCGTGTGAAATCCCACAATCCACAATGGAACCCAATAAATCCTCCAAAATGACCCAAGAAAAGAAATACTTCACCATGCTCGGTACCTCCCCCCCTCCCCCCCTTTTCACCACCCCCCATCCCAACTAACCCTCCCCCCAGAAAACCACCCCCAAGTCTTCACCACCCTCGCCCACAAACTCGGCCTCCCCCCCTCCCTCACCTTCCACGACATCTACTCCCTCTCCCCCGAAAACCTAACCCACATCCCCCGCCCCTGCCTCGCCCTCATAGCCATCATCCCCCTCACCCCCTCCTGGGACGCCGACCGCAAAGCAGAAGACGCCTGCCTCGGCGACCCCACAGGATACTACCACGGCATCCACTCCCCCGGCCAAAACCCCATCATATGGTTCGAGCAAACCATCGGCGACGCCTGCGGCTCCTACGCCCTCCTCCACTGCGCCATCAACGGCCCCGCAGCAGCTCTCATCCAACCCGGTAGCACCCTTGACCAAATCTGCAAGGAGGCTGCCCCGTTGCTGAGAGACGAACGGGCTAAACTGCTCTACGACAACCAGGCGTTCGAAGAGGCCCACCAGTCCGTCGTGGCACTGGGTGATACCGGTGAGCCAAAGGACAGATCAGTTGGGTTAGGGCAGCATTTTGTGGGGTATGTCAAGGCTAACGGACGGCTTTGGGAGTTGGAAGGCAGCAGAGAGGGCCCGCTGGATAGGGGTGAGCTAGGGGAGGACGAGGATGTTCTCAGCCCCAAGGCGCTGGAGTTGGGGTTGGGCAGGATCATCAAATTGGAACAAGAGTCTGGTGGGCAAGACTTGAGGTTCAGCTGTATTGCTATGGCACCAAAGGCTGAGTGATCTGAGTAGAGGGATGAACTTTGTGCAATACTATTTGTGGGTTTATGCTTTCTAACGCTGATTTCAAGGTATGTACAACTCCTCATCCCATTACTCCCGACGCCCAGGGGGTCTACCATGACCATTTGCATGTATGATTGGCTGTCGTTTACTGTACTGTCTCTCTTCCCGTAGGTCTTCGTGCTCTTGCATGAGAGCCCTGTGTCGGGTACATGGACGGTCATATGTCCATGGGTTATTCTTGCGGCCACCCCAGAGCCCCCAACAAGATCCGACTAGGAATAACGTGCAGAAAGACAAGAAAAGACTAACCCATATACAGATGATACATAATATGAATTTCAAGTCTGTGTCCAAAGGGATGAGGGCTCTGCTTTTTCGCCCCTTCGCCCTACCTCTGATAAAGTTCTTCGATGACGGCGGTGTAGTCTTCTCTGTCTCTGATGAAGGGACGGTTGATTGTGCAGGTGGCGAAGGGGTTTCCAAAGAGGAGGGGGCTCGGTCCGATATATCGACGATGAAATGGTCTGGCGTCTGAGCATTGAAGAAACTAAACGGAGCACCTTCGTGTGTCGTCCACGTGAAGGCTGGCCGAAAGGCAGCAGAGCTTGAGCTGGATGCTATCGAAGGTTCTCGGAAACGGACATGGGAGGTACCACTGCGTGTTCGTGGGAAGTAGGCGATCGTGGCTGGTCGACTCTTGGGATTCTGGGAGAGGGGAGAGAAGGCGAGAGATGGTCTGCTGTCGGCTGTGGCATCGGAGGGACCCCTCTACGGGCTATCACGACGAGCGGGGGCGGTAGGAGCTGGCATGGGAGAGTCTGGCCGTGATTCAAGGTACTGAAAGGGGCTCGGGGTTGGGTACGATCCGGGCATGTTTCTCCATCGCCTCGAGTCTGTTGCCTCTGTCGTCGACGAAGGTTCTGGCTCGACCATCGTGGCTTACTGATTCGAGGTATGCTGAAGAAGACCGGCGTGTGATGATCCGAGGCGAGGGAGTGAGCGAGTTGGATGTCGGAGGGAGATCCAATTCCCCACAGAGACACATGAAGGACCAGGTGCACTACGGCCCACAAGGCACGCCTTCCTCCTCAACAGCCGTGAAGAGTTGATCTTTCCGTCTTTTGTCCCGACTGATCATCGCGGAACGGGACGAATCCCGCAATACCCGCATTCTTCCAACCTAGTCACCTGGGACGGTTCCGGGCCGCCATCTCACCCAAACCGGACCCTTGATTGACTCTCATCTTGGACAATTGGTGATGTTTTCTTCAGATATCCGCGGAGAGTTCCGTGAACAAGGTTGGGAACGGTATGTAACCCCGCTTTTTGTTGTGTTGACTCTTGGGTCACGATCCGTCTGGCATTCCAAGCCCCCCCTTTTCACCAAGAAAGTTTTGAGACAGCCCCTGATTCCCGCGTTCCTGCAGCACTTCTTCAACAACATGCTGCAGAATTTGATCGCGGCTCGTGAGCGACCGGCATACCGTCTCAGTCACGACCTCGCCGAGAGTTGGACCGATCCATAGCAGACTATGGTTGATCACGGATGGCGCAAGATGTTCCGCATGAGGGTGGTTTCTGCGGACCGGGAACACTCTTGATTTGTGTATAAGTACGACACGATCTGACCGATATCGAGAGTCTTTTTTCTCCTCACCATCCGGTCCTTCACAGTCAAACACACCACTCACTCACTACCAACTTCCAAACCGTCTCTTTCAGACCAACCATACAAAAGCAACTTCATCTTTCACCATGAAGGCCACTCTCCCTCTCCTCGTCCTCGCCGGCACTGCCCTCGCCGTCCCTGTTCCTGAGGAGCAGGCCCAGCAGGCCCAGCAGATGCAGCAGGCTCAGCTCGCCGAGCAGCAAGCTCAGCAGCTGGCTCAGATCCAGGCCGCCCTTGAGGCCCAGCTCCTTGACGGCATCCCGATCCTCGGACCCCTCCTCAGCGGCCTTCTCGGCGGTCTCACTGGCGGTGGTGGCGGCGGTGGCCTCCCCATCCTTGGACCTCTCCTCAGTGGTCTCCCCATCCTCGGACCCCTTCTCAGCGGTCTTCCCCTCATTGGTGGTCTGATTGGCGGTGGCGGTGGTGGTGCTGGTGGCAACCCCCTCGCCGGTCTTCCCATCGTCGGTGGTCTCCTCGGTGGCCTCGGCGGCGGCGGCGGTGGTGCTGGCGGTCTCCTTGGTGGTCTGCCCATCATCGGCGGCCTTGCCGGTGGTCTTCCCCTCCCCCTCAACTCTCTCCCCGTCCCCGCCGCCGCGGGTGCCAATTTCCCCACTGTCCAGGCCACTCCCCAGGAGGCCGCCGCTACTGTCCAGAAGCGCAACGCCGCCTATGCCCAGAGCATCGCCAACTACTACGCTGCTCTCGGCAGCCAGGTCAACCAGGAGGCTCTCACCCAGCTGTTGACCAACTTCCAGGACAACCTCGAGAAGATCAGTAAGTCAAACCCACCTCCACCCCATCTGCGCTGCTGGCTACAGTGACATCTAACCTCGAACGCTCTCAGAGCACACCATGGCTGAAAACGCCGACAAGTCCCCCGAGGAGAAGGCCGAGGCCGTCAAGGCCCCCCTCGAGCAGCTCGACGCGGATCTCAAGGTCGGTGTTTCCCGTCTCGTCCTCCCTGGTCTCTCGGGCCTGAATGGTCTCCCCCTTGTTGGTCAAATCGCCACCGGTGTGGTCGGTGGCGGACCCGGCGGCCCCCTTGGAATCATCTCTGGCATCCTGAAGCTGGTCACTGACCTCCTTACCAGTCTTCTGTCTAGTGGCCCGGTCGGCGGCGGCGGTCTCGGCGGCTTCATCGGCGGCGGCGGTCTCCTCAACGAGGTGATTGGCGGCACCGGCATCGGCGGCACCGTCGGCGGTCTCATCTTCAACAGCCCCATCAGCGGTCTGCTCCAGAGCATCCTCGGCACTGTCGGAAGTGTCCTCCCCGGTCTCAACAGCATCATTCCTGTGCAATTCTAGGTGCTGGATAAGGCGACCTCTCTGATGGACTCCCTGGGGAAGATTTTTAATGACCAAAAAACCCTTTAGGAGTGTGCGAAAACGGTGTGAAGGATAGTAACAGGGACTAATGTTTTTTCTAATTGGATGGGGGAAATCATGTAATGGCTTATGAAACTTAATCTTCTTTTTTTGGGCTATCGGGTCAAACTGATTGCTCATACTCTTTTGTAGCTGCTCTTTTTTGAGTGGGCACAAGTGGTGGAGGGAAAACAATGGAAGTTATTTGGTTTGAAGGGGAGCTATTTACCTTTTAAGGTGGTAGTTTACTTTTGACGATGCTTCTAGTTTTAGCTGAATGGAAACACCTATTCTTAGTTGAATTTTGTGTCTTGGTCTTTTTGTGACTGACTGCTGCTTTTGATTGTGTTTGCAACTACTGATGTCGAAAGCTTATCGACTTGTTTGTTTAGGATACAAAAGAACATGTCGAGTATCGACCATAAAAACGGACTGCGACTCGAATTCTACTTGAATAACATTAACTTGAAGAAGAAAAAAAGTTGAAGGGAACAAAAGTAGCAAAAGCTCACCGGTCAGCTCCCCGGACATAGGGCCTGAGGGAGGTGACCGGCTACGAAACCCCTCGGGAGGGGTTTGCTTCGGAATCGAACTCGGGACCTGTCGGTTGCAAGGTCCCGGCGGCGGGCGGCCAGCAGCTCCTCACGTCCTTACCATTCGACCACGAGTGGTGTCCTGGTAAGGATGTTTGGAGCTGCTGTTGGAAGGAGTAAAAGTGACCTAATATATAAACCACTGGTCGGGGGAAGGAGCAATGTGGTGCGGGTTTTGGCATGCCCCTCGAGCAGGTGTATTAGGTGAGGTAGGTGGTGATTGTGGTTTTGTTTGTTTATTGATGTTATTTTTCGACTTTACTATTCTTGGTACCTATTTGGCGTTGGGATTAGATGCCATCATTACTTGGTTGGCCCTTCGACTTGACTTTGTCACCGTCTGGACTGTCTCAAAATGTCGCGATTACATCCATTAGAGATTTCCTGCAATCCAGATCATTTTCTTCCCCAAGAGTTCCCCTATACCAACGTTTTCAAAACACAGTATAGCCCCCTTTGCTTTGTTGTTTCACTCCCCCGATCATTACAGCTCACTCATCCGTCCAACTCCTCCACAAACACCATCCTCCCCCTCTTCAGCTCCCCCGTCCCATCATCGGAATCCACCGTCATCTCCCCAACCGGTGCGGTGATGGCATCATCCAATCTCGCAACTTCATACCTCCCCTTTCCACCGCTGTGATTACCCCCCGGGTTGACACCACCACGACCACCACCACCCTTCTTTCCAGCCTTCCCGGCATACGACCCCAACGGCCTCGTCACAGCAACCCCCGCACCCCTAGCCCTGCCCATCATCTCCAAAAACCCCATCCCCGCCATCCCGTTCCTTTTGTTATTGACCACCCGGCCGGGGAAAGGCGTGTACGTATCCCTCGAATGATGCCTCTGGGGCAGACGGTGTTCTTCACGATGGCGGGGGTTGTAAGTAGTGTAATCCCACGAGGCAGTCGTGTGGGTTGCCGTCCAGGAGATGACACAAAGGAGCAACAAGAGGTAAAACGCCGGCAGAGGGAAGAAGTGTCCCCTCCTCCTCCTCCTCGTCCAACTTTGAGATGGGCGAGGGGCGAACCGGCCTGGTGTAGGCATTGTTGTATGTTGCTTTTTCCCTTCCTCCTGGTGTGGTTCAAAGTGATATGATTGAAGATTAACAAAAAAGAAGGGATTTAAAGCTTGGATTGAGAAGTGAAGATCACTGATAGAAAAGATGGATTGATGTTTTGGAAATGTCTGAAATATATTTGTTTAATGACTTTGGAAGAAAGAAAAACAAGCAACGCTGAAATTCAACACACAAGCACAGAAAAGAATTTTTGAAGTTGCCGTCGCCAGGGACACAGCTTGATAACCCAGGACAACGAACGTAAAAAGATTCATTCGCAACTCTCGGATCGCGATAGGAAACTGTCACTGCTCACTAGATGCATTGCATCGGATGGATATATCAAAGCAGTCCCTGCGCCCAATCTCCATGACAATCCTAACCTGCAAAAAATCAGACGATCTACAACCACTGTGCGCAGACTAGGTGGTCAAGGCTGTTGAGACGAAAACTGACATCAGATTTACATCAAGTCCCCCTGACAAACCCCACCGTGGTCTGAACTCAACCCACCTCACTCATCACTGCCATCATCTGTTCCCAGCCTTCTCAGCCTCATGCAGCAGCAGCAGCAAGCAAACCAACCAACCACTCAACCACCCCCATTCCCCGACCCACTTTCCCAAAACGGAAGGAATCTACTTTGACTTACACACACACGACCACACAGATATATGTCCAAGTGTTTCTCACAACTTCTATCACAGCACAGCACAGAACAAACATCACCCACGCAACTACAAAGTACAATCAATGTTTTGATATCCCCAAGCTCCCCAAAATACTATTATCCACATACACACACACACCAAATTACACTAACCATCCACCAATCACCAAGAAAAAGCGGCGTGACAGCCACCCTTCCCCGGCAACAGAAAACTCCACAACACATCCCCATTGCTCTCTTCTCCCTCTCCCTCTCTCATTCCCAAAAAGTCAAAAGAAATAAGCACACAGATTCAATTTTTTTTGGTGGGTATCAAAAACCATCCAACAAAACAACACCCAAACAAACCCCCCCCCCCCCCCCCCTTTCCACAAACCACCTCCCTCCCTCCCTCCCTCCCTCCCTCAAAAAAAAAAAAAACAGAATCAACCCCCCCCAATATCCTCACTCACAACAATAATCAAGCATCCGCATATGTAAATGTGTAAACGTGTAAACATGTAAATGTGTGTATGTGTAAGTGTTAAACCTTCATTAAGCAATACCATTGGTAAGGTCTTAAAACACCCCATCTCCAAAAACAAAATTCAAAAAAACTTATCCCCCTTCCCTCCCATCCCCATCCCCAAACCCCCCAAATCCATCTAATAAAACAATAATTGCCCAATCCCACCAAAAAAAAAAAATTCCTACACCCCCCCTTGTCGTCGTCCAAAAGGAATAATAGTATTCAATCCAAATTTGTACTCCCCTACCCCCACCCCCCCATAAAACGCCAAAAAACAATGTATATGTGAAAAATAAAATGTAGAATCAAAAATGCTCATATGATGGATGACCAGAAAAACCAAAACCCCCCGGGCCAAAAAAAAAACAAGGCCTTATATACGGTAAAATATCTGGCAAAAACCCCCTCCCAAAAAAAACTTTTGTGGCTTGAGATGGAAAAATGCAGGAAAGAAAAAGTCGCTAAATGCTGATATCGATGAAACGAAAAAAGAAGTCTGTCAAAAATGTGGCTGTATATACGTATGTTGACGATGATAAATGGTAGGTGTAAAACGTTGGTGAAAATGGCGTAAATGATGGACCTGAATGTTGTGTGACATGCTTGTGTGAAATAGTAGGCCGTCATGGTTGTAAATTTGTTCAATGTTTCAATCCGCAATCAGTCGGATGACGGCAGCACAAAGACCCCCATCTCGAGTCCCCAGACTTGTGCGAGCGAGACGCCTAACCCCGCTGACGCATCCCAAGTCCGTCAACACCGAGAATAGGAATCTCAACCTCGGCCAACCCGAGCACGCCCTCATCCCGTCGGCGGTCCACAAAGCTGTTGCACTCGTTGATGACGATAGCCCACTCGGCCAGCGCTCGGCCGGTGTAGACGGCCCCCGAGGCAAAAACACCAAGGGGCTTCTCAGCACGGATGGCTGGCGCAGGCGGGCGCGCCATCCTGATCATATCAGCCGAGGGACCACGTTCGTAGCCATCGAAGCTCATGTGACGAAGAGGGGATGGCCTGTTGTATCTCTCATCTTCGCTATCCGAGGCAACCGCCGTGACATTGATGCTGAGAGAATACCGGCGCTTGGAGCTCTCCATCGACTTCCGTGGTGTATCCTCCACAACAGACAAGGGCCGGGCATTGCGAGCCTCGCTGATCAGACCGGTTTGCAGAGCGCCGCTCACACGTCGAGTATCGGGTGGGAGACCTGGGGCGATGGGAGGTGGGCTATCGCTGCGATAGACAAAGTTCCCGGTCTGGAAGTTGCCAACGTCGTTGCTTGCCGCGGAGCGAGCGCTGACTCTCGCCTGAGCAGGCGCAGGCAGTCGAGGTCGGGTCAGGATCCGGTCTCGGGTGGGACCGAGGGGCATTGGCTGCCCTCCAGGTCCAGTTTGCCAAGTGAGCGCAAAGCGAAAGACGTACGTGGTGGCCTCGTACACGGGCGCAGAGCCTGTAGTCGATATCGAGTCGGTAGACAAAGTGGCATGGTGGCCGGGTCTCTTTGGCGGTGGAGGAGGCCCCTGGCGAGGCGCCGTCCGCGCAGCAGCCGTTTCGCGACGAGCTTGCTCTAGCTCTTCGTCCCAAGTGCGCTTGGGATCCACGGCCCGTCCATTCTGTGAGTTGAATGGCAAAACCTTACCCAGAAGCGACAACCGTTTCTTGAAAGACGACACATCGCCATCATCCTTGGCACCACCAACAGTGTCTCCGCCGTTGATCCCAAACGTGCCAGCATAATCAACTAGTTGGTCTGACCCTGGGAAGGAGCTAGAAAACGAGTCGAAGCCGAGCTTCATGGACGGCTGTGGCGGCTGTACTTCAGTTCGAATGATCAAAAACCGCTTGCCGGGCGTGGGATGCGCAGGTGCCGTAGAAGGTTGGACCTTGCCCCTCATGTCGGCATCAGCCTTGAGCCAGAGGTAGTGAGCCCAGAGAGTCTTGAGTCGCTGCGCCACTGTCAAAAAGATTTGACTGCGAAAAAGTTGTTAATCATCTATCACAGTGCTCGAAGGGCAGTGTTTCTTACCTATTGACCTCACTGGCGCTGCCCGAGTCCCTGCAAATGCGCCAGCAAAGCAAGCGCATATAGTATGCACGAACCATGGGGCACCAATGGTTGAAGAATTTGGCAAAGAACTCCTCTGTCAGCAGCCATTCCATACACAATGCCTCCTTGCGCGCTGGATCTGAAGTGATGGCATCCCAGACCGAGTAGAGAAAAGAGAGAACCCTGATCTCAGACATGGTGTTGTTGGACTCGGCCATCATCTTGCCCACCTCGAGCCAGAAAGGCCAGTCGATGTAGTTGACAAAGGGGGCGGTGCTTCCAAATTCCAAGTACCGCGGCTGACCAATCTCGTCTGCTGGCGATCCTGCAGGGCTGCCGTTTACCGTGTTCTGGAATGCGTCCAGCGTAACCAGCATCTCCTCCAAAAAGTCGCACAGCATAAAACACGAAGCCTGGTCAAACCGCGGTGTCCTCTTCGCCGCCGCTTTCGAGATGGCAGCAAAGGCTTCCGCAAAGGTGTGCTTGATCTCGTGGTTTACTCCGGCAGAACTTTCCGAGAGCACGTCCTTGAGCAGGACAATGAGTCGGTTTTCATCCATCCCTTTCAGGACGTTGCTGGGCACAGGGATGCCAGTCAAGGTGGCATCTGCGCCGTGGATGCTGTCAGAAATCGGAGGGCCAAGCATGGCATCGATCGAGGCCTGCCGGTGAATGGTGCTATCCAAAATCGACAAGACCTGAGCGTGGACCAAGACAAAGGCAGGTGACCGTGCCTTTTCGACCAGCGGGAGGCCCTCGAAAACGAACTGCTCGGAGAGCACGTGGAAGTACTTGCAGAAGATGAAGAACAGATCCGTCTCACCACCGCGCCATCTCGACACCCAAGGACCGTGCCATGGGATCTTGGCCGGCATCAGTGGCAGTTTAGCTGCAAGCCGCAGCTTGTCGCCCAATGTCTTCACCGACGACCAGCCCAGCTTGTGGAGATGCTCGGGGTAGAGCGCGACAATATCTTCGCTCTCGCCCTTGCTCCGCCTCGGCAGACCAAACTCATCCGCTACTCTTCGCAAAATATCGGCATTCAAACCCCAAAGACGCACCAAAACATCAGCGATGCCGGGCACGAAAAAAAATGCATAGGCACACGCCTTGCCGCACCAGTTGACCAAGCTCAGAGGGGCGTGCCGGAGCGACATTTTCTCCACCACCAGCGCCATCTGCGTTGTCAGGTTGTTGACAAACATGGTTCGCACATTGTGCTCGGCCGACTCGGTCAGGAGCGAGTCCACATCGCTCCCAATGGTGGACGACGTGTTTGACCTGGCCCGCACCTTTTCTTCGGGAGACCGCTCAGCCAAGGGCTGGAACTGGCTGGTACACGTCCTCCACTCTGGTCGCATCATGATCATGGTGGCCGCCTCGAGCAGGGTCGGCCTATCAACGCCAGCAACCGGCTGCAACACCGGAAACTGGACGCCAAGCGCCGCAATGCCCGGAGCAAGCCCATATCCTCCCGCCAACAGCCTCGAATGTCCGGCATCCAGCATTGACAAGAGTGCATTCCACCACTTGTTCAAGATTGTCGCTCGCCGATCAAAGTCTTCGGGACTTAATACTGATCTGCTCGAATTGGAAGGATGATGCGAAGTACTTTTCAGGAATGGCATCAACACGCCTCGCACAACATCCATTCGCGTCGAGGTGGTAGGCCTCGCCGCGAACCTTGTAAACTCGCCATCCAGTGTTTTGAAGGTGCCCCAGAGAGGGTCGCGGGATGATGGATGTGGCATGGTGATGTTGGTGTCTGCCGTGCCCTGGGAGGCGATTTCGGAAGAGGCGCTGGTCGTCACCGTCGTTTCCGTGTCCAGATCCGACTCTAATGACGAAGTCCGGTGGGAAGAGCTGCGAGATGGCGCTGCCTCGACATGGGCAAAAGCATTGTTGTTTGCAATAGGTGCTGATCTGGGAAGGGTCGAAGGGGCAAGTGCGCTTTTGACTGGGACAGGCTTGACACTGGGTGCAGCTGTCACATGGCTGGCGGTTTCCGAGTCACTGGATTGGGCGCTCTTGACGGAAGATGAGGCAGAAAGCGAGAGGGGAGACGATGTTCTAGAAAACACACTTTGAGGTTTTTGTTTTATCCTCGTCAGATACACACTGGCACGGTTGAAGGCGCGGCTTGCACTGCTGCTACTCTGTGGCTCGGCCGCAGCGTCCCGAGAGGAATCACAATCTGATCGCGCGCGGGTTCGAAGCAGTAACCTAGACTTGACAGGCGACTTTTTCCTTTCTGTGGAAGGCTCGCGGGTCTCATGTCGAGGCCGTTCTGGGGTCGTCGGCGGCGAGGGCGACTGGGATTTTGACATCCAGGAGTGCTTCGCAAAATCGGCAAAGGACTCGACATTCCTGGATCTTTCCAGCTGGCTTTCCTCCACAAGATTGTCGGTCGACACGGTCACATTGTTCTTGGTCACTTGCTGGGACAGCTCATGGGTGGCCGGCACGTCCGGGGTCGATTTGGAGCTCGGCAGCCACGACAGCGGCCGGTCAATCATTGATTTGCTCCGGCTACGGCCGTGCTTCTCGGCACGTGGAGCAGGCGCCAGGGTGGGTGCGGTGCTGGTGCTGTTGCGGTGGTAACTAATGGTGTCGATGTTTTTGGACGAGGTCCTGGGGGGTATTATGGACTTGGTGGGCTCAGCGCGGGCTTCGGCGGATGCGATGGGCAGCAGCCTCGTCTCGGGAGCGGTAGCGACAGTAGCGGTGGCGGTGGGCTTCACGGGGCGGATGGACAGCGATTCGATCTTGTCGCTGCAGAAACTGAAGGATCTCTTGAACTCGGGAGAAAAGTCAAAGTCGAACGAGGGGATGTCAAACTCGGGATCGGGGGTGGGCAGGTTCGGAAGTTCCTTGTTGGTGTTGGCAGGCGGGCGCAAGGTAGCATCGGGCCTGTCGAGGTTGAGCTTGAGCGGGGTTTGGTTTTTGCTGCTTTTCCTCGTAGAAACAACAGGCAGTGGTGTAGTAGAGGGTGAGGTTTCGTGCGAGCGGTGAAAAGGCAATGGCGTGCTGGTGTCCACAGCGGGCGCCGTCATGGTCAGTGTCGGACCACTCATTGCTCTGTCTCAAACAGCTGTCGACTCCGTGGATTGCAGTGGTTCGTCAACAGGGGTGGGTGTGCCGTGTATGCCGGAGAAACCTGCTGGCAGCCCTCGCAGTCAGGGAATGCTGCGACTCTGCTGCCTCGATCTGCCCCAATGCCCCTCAAAACATGGTCCTTACTCCTCTCGATAACGGGGTGATGACGACGAAATCGAGTGTCTCTCGGTCAGACAGAAGCAGTGAGCGGCGATGTGTAGATGACGGGAATCCGAGCCTTGCTTGGCGGGTCCGGACGTAACGAGAGACGTAATAAACGTAAAGTCGTGGGGTGTGGGTGTGGGTGTAGGTGCAGGTGCAGGTTGCAGGTGAGGTGCAACAGTGAACAGACGGGAGTCGGAGAAAGAGTAGGTAGGTAGGTAGTAGGTGTGAAAAAATCACAGGCTGAGGATCGGCTGCGGTGCGGTGCGGTGCGGGTTCGTTGCGGGTAGGCCCCGGGCGAACAGGCGAGATCAGGGCAGACACGATTTAATATCGAAAGCTGCATTCGAGTTGACCGGGCTCAGCTTGACTCGCGACTCCACGACCTCCACGGTCCAGTGGAGATTGTCAGTCGCGCGCTCAACCAGGCCGGGAACTTGGCACCTTGACAGGAGAGTGATGCAAATTGGGACGAGCAATGGGCCAGTGCGGCCAGCCTAGCGCCCCCCTGGTATATACATACATGTACAGCACTTCCAGCCAGGCAGTTGACGTCGTCGATCTACGGATATTCTACTCCCTATGATCGGAGCATAGCAAGACTCCGCCAACAGACAACAGAGTTCCTGTGTTCTTCACCCAAACAGCAAACTCGATTTCAAAACCCTTCCAACAACAGCTGTGCCTGCGCTCGGATGGTTCAAGAAACACTCAAGAGACACTCGAGACGAACAGGCGGTTTGAGTGGTGATGGAAATGGAATGAGATGGGATGGGATGAATGGATAGCACGAGGCGGCCACACCGAGGCTATGGGTGTGCTGTAGGGGATGTTCCTGGCAGCCTTTGGGGGCCCGCGCCAAGGAGGCTGGGCGACCGATCCGTTGCAGGAGACCGATGGACCTGAGCACCAGTCGTTCGTTCTTTTTTTTACAAGGTCAATTCAACAAGTCACCGCTTGGGTTGTTTATTATCACCCAATTATTCAGAGTATCAGATCCAAAAGCATCTCTTTTTTTCACGATTCGGCGGAGGACAAGGCTGGCATGCTGTGTGCAGGTATAACAGTTTATGCCAAGGCATAAAATCCTCAGCGATGCCGGTCCAGCTGAACGAGTCGAAATGTTTGCTACCCCACCCCGAGCATAAACATCAGTTGACACCAGCCGAGTTATAATGCGCGGTGAGAGAGAGGTGGGATAACCCTCAATTGTGTTGTTGAGGGCTGATCATCACAAGGTCGCATCAATACCACCCCCTACGCCTCGGCCCGGGGAACCTGGCAGCTTAATTGAGTGATGACGAAAGGCAGGATCGGGGGCCGATTAAACAAAATCCGACAGCATGGGTCGGAAACGGATCTGGAAACCACGTCGTAGTCTTTTGAAGAACGTCAACAACACTCCAAGATACAAGAGAAGCTTCCCAATTCTGAAACCTACATACCTATGTATCACAGAGACTAAGACTCTTTTGTAGGCAAGCAATTAAACGCGCGACGCGTCTATAAGGCAAGGCGCGGGGTTCTGTGAGTTTTCACTCCAAAAGTGCCTTGCGCCTCTTTTGCTGCAAGAGATGCATCGACGTCACGCCGCCTTCAGGTGTTTGACTGGCAAAGACTGGCTCCCAGTATCTGGTGGCAGCCCAGCCTAGAAGCACGATGTGCTGGCCGACAGCCACGGTACTGGGTAGCTGAAAGTCATGCAACAGAGGTTACAGCGCGTCCCGCCCACAGAAGCGGTTGTGGTCATCCGTATATCGACGCATCGCTCGACTTCGGTTGTTGAAACCGCTTTTGCGCCGTGCTCTGGAGATTCGGGAGCCGTTGTTGACAATCAGCCATTTTAGTGTGGCCTTGTCGGGTTGGAAAGGGGGCCAAGAAAGGGGTCTCCCGTCTCCAAAAGTCTCACCACAAGACAGGGCTAAGAGCCAAAAAAGAGCCCGCGCCCGATCTGAACCCGCGCGCTCCCATCGTGAAGGCGTCTTCCTGACACGCTAGAAGTCGATATCCACATTCGGGTAGCTCCTGCATTAGCCTCACCCATGCCACGCCGGCGCCAAAAAAAAAAAAGACGAAAAGAAAAAGACGAATGGGAAAGAAAAAAAAGACTAAAAAAAAAGAGTGAGTTGCCCAGAAAGGGAAGCAAAAAGAAGAAGCAACCAACACACCGCCGCCCTACCATTCACGATGGATCTTCACGATAGCGCCAAACCCACAACCAGATCCTCGGGGTCATGTTTCCGCCCGTCCGCCTGTGAGAGACCCCTAACTCGATTATCGATACGATTACCGAAGAATGCTACCCCCCCGACGGGCTAGCTATTACGGCAAGCGAAAAAGAACCACTCCAGGCATGAAGTCCTCATCTCGCTGGACACCGCATGATGCTCAGTGTGCCAGCTGTATGTAGGACCACGCCATCCTACATCCAGTCAGATAGAAAAGAAAGAAAAAAAACCATCATGCAGGTCTCGGCTTGGGACTGCATCTCGTATACCTCTCCCCCTCTCAGTTACCGACTCTTTTTTATTCGACCATACCGCTCCCTCTCCTGTTGTGTTCCCGAGCGGGCCGTGCGTGTGCAGTTCGGGCACCCACACACCACCTCCCAGCCGAATTTCTCTTTTCTTCGTGGGGGTGCGCCTCACCTCACCTAGGTACCTAATGTGAACACTCCAGGTGAGACAACCTGAAGCCTTCCCACAACGGGGGGGGGGAAGCCATCATTTATCACGACTGAAGATACGCGCGGCCTCGCGCGCATCATCATCATCAATCACAAATAAACAACGAGAACGGTAGGGTTTCCAACGGAAAACTCGGAAGAAAACTGGTGGACGAAAAAGACGGGCCATGTCTCGGGCTGAGCAGCTGCGGGCTTCGACAGACGTTTCACTTTGATATTACTCTTAGTCAAAGAGACAAGAACTTTCCGAACAAGGCTTTGAAGAAGAAAGCCGGAGAAAAGCCAATTGCTAATACCTCCCATCAGTCCCCTACCCATTAAGACATTTCTTCAATTTGTGTACCTTAACCAGTGGAATTTTCTCCCGAGGTGTCAAAAACTCTCCGTGAGGACAGCAATTCGTCCGTTTACCTAGCCCTAGGTAAAATTGAACGGTCATGATTAATCCATCCGTTAAAGAACCGATGAACATACCGGTCCGGTCCTAACCAGCCTTTTTTCCACCCAGCTCATGCCGTTGTCGAGTCAGACACAAAACAAAAAAAAAAAAACCGGGAAGAGAACAAAACTGACTGACTTGTGGTGGTTGAGTTGCGTTTTCTCGCCACTGCCAGGAGGGAGGGAGCGCTAGAAGAAGAAAAAGACGTTGAAAAAGAAACGGGGCTAACTGTTGACGGACGGGATCGAACGTGCTTTGACGGCCAGCATGACATTAGAAGGGGTTCCAGAAGCAGGCGGCGTAGGCGCGGCGCCGGCGGCTAGGTTGGTAGTGTAAGTGCGCTCCGTTTATGATTTTGATGGCGTTGGTAAGTTGGTTTGATAAGAAGGGAGAATGAATGTCAATGCTTGAACAAATGTAAGACCCAGCGGCAGGAGCTTTGCATGAAGGCTTTGTGTGTGACATATAGACAGCTATCTACCGTATCTACCTATCCTGAGACTGAAGATATACTGCATCTCACACCGCTCCATGGGAAAGATAAGAAACGGGATAGTGCATCCAAAGTCTCAAAGTCCACATTGATATCAAAGAAGAAGGAAATAAAGTAACCAAAAGTATATATATACAAACAAACCACCCCCTCTATCAATAACGCCTACCATCTCTATCCCAACCCTATCTCCCCATATCTGTCCCCCATCCTCATCCCAGTTCCATCCATCCCCCCCCTAACCAAAAACATCACTAACATACCTCCCCTCCCTCATCCGTCCCAACCACTCCTCCGCCCCCCTCCTCCCCCTATCAGGAAACTCCTCCTCATAAATCCGCAAGCAAACCTCCCCCGTCGACCTCCCCAACCTCCCCGCGCTCCCACAAACAAGTATCTTCGCCCCCCGTTTTATCAACTCTTTTAGTTCCCCCCGATCCTCCCAAATCAGTCCATCCACATGTCCCGTCTTCCCTCCCTTTTCCTCGTCTGCTCTCCTGGAAAAAGCCGCCCTCACTTTAACCACCCCCTCCTTCTCCCAATTACCAAGCTCCTCTTTATACAGAAAATCTTCCTCATAATCTCTGCAGCCGTAATACAGTATAGCCGGCCCCAGACCAGACTTCTGGTACCCCCCCCTGGCAGAGGCGATGGCTGATCTCTCCTGGAGGAACGCCCTCATAGGCGCGATGCCCGTCCCAGCAGCGACCATGATGACGGGGGTGGAGGGGTCGGAGGGCAGGCGGAAGGGGGCGTTGGTTTTCCTGACAAAACAGCGGAGGCGCGCGCCTGGCTGGAGGGAGGCCAGGTGGGAGGAGGAGACGCCGTGGAAGGATTTGGTGGTTGGGTGGGAGAGTAAAGGGGAGTGGTAGACATCGTAGGTCAGGGTGGCGGTTAAGGATGATTTCTCCGGGTCTGCGCCCTCCTCGCTGATGGAGAAAGAAGACCAGGAGTCTTGCTGGTCAGGGAGGGGTTTCTGCGCGAGGGGGGAGCTGGAGATACTGTATTGCCTGGGAGAAAGGGGGCTCAGCATGTCGAGGTAGGAAGCAAAGCTCAGCTTGCAAGAGGGGAAATCCTCCAGCAGGTCCAGGACAGAAAACCGTTTTGCGAGCACGGAGACGGAGTATTCGGCGTCGGTGGCTAACGAGTAGAGTTTATCCGCGTCCAGGCCGGAGGAGAGAGAGGCCAGGTGGGCCACCTGCCGCTGGGAGGCGGGGTTGGCGAGTTCGACTCTTGTGCCGATGAGTTCAAACACGGAGATGGGGCCCCCGGACTCGGATTTGAGGTGTTCTTTGGTGGTGCCGGAGACGGTGACTAGATCGTCTGGGTGGAGGCCGAAGCGGTGGAGGACTCGACGGATCGAGTCCCGAGGGTTGAACGGTTGGATGGCCAGGTAATCACCGCTGCGGTATTGCACCCCGGGGGGTAGCAAGATGTCGATCTGGCGTTTTTCGGGACCAAGCCCCTTTTTGGCGAGGACTTTGTTCACGAGTACGAGACCTTGGGATAGCTGCTCACCGGCCAGCTTGGAGGGGGCGGTGGGTTGGGTTATTTCCACTTGGAGCTCCTCGCTCTTGACGGCTGCCGTGACGCCGACTGCCTCGCGGAGGGCGGGGAAGAGGGTCAGTTTCCACTCTTCAAGCGGGCCAACAATGTCCTGGCTGACGTCGACGAAACCGGTAGGGACGAGACGGGTGGCGCCGAGTTTCTCGAGGAGCTCGTCTACGAGTTTGGGAATGCGGTGGTAGGTGGAAGCCCAGTCTTTGTTTCCGGCACCAAAGACGGCGTAAGAGACGCCCCTGAGTAGCTCGCTGTTGCTGGGGTCGGCGGCGCGAGTCTCGAGCCACGCGACGAAATTGCGGGCGTTGTCTGGGGGTAGACCTTCGTAAGAGGAGGTGACGATGACGAGAGGGTGGTCCTTTGGCAGGTTCTCGACGGCATCATCCAGACTCTGAACCTTGGCCGGGACGGAAAGACCATGGTTGGCCGCGTTAGTCTCGAGATCCTCGGCGAAGGACTTGCAGGTTCCTGAGTTGCCACCATAAAAGATGGAAAACGGCTTCAGATTGGGGTTAGCAGCACCAGCTCCATTGGCTGTCTTGCTAGCCGAAGCCGGCGTAGGGGCAGCACCGGCGCTGAAGTTGAAGAGGTGATCCCTTCCGGGGCGTCTACGAGCCTTGATGTAGAACTCGTCAGGCTTGATGGTAAGCGTAGATTTGATCTCTGTGGTGCGTGTCAGCGAAGCTTTTCAAACACAAAAGGCAAGGACAACTTACTCAGCTCATAATCAGGATCAGCCATCTCAATCACAAACCGCTGCAACACCATAGCCATGGTAATCAAAACCTCCTGCTCAGCCAAATACCGACCAATACACGAGCGAACGCCCGTCCCAAATGGCTTCCAAGAGTTAGGCGGCAGCCTCTCCCAGCCACCATTGAGGAACCTCTCCGGCTTAAACTCGGCCGCATCAGGACCCCAAACGGCAGGATCATTGTGCAGACCTTTGAGGTTGAACGTCAAAGTCTCGTTGGGAGTGACCTTGTACTTGCCGCCAATGATGGTGGTCTCCTTTGCCTGTCTCATAAAGGCTGGAATGGGACCGCAGAAGCGAAGGGCCTCCTTCATGGCAGCATCAATGTACTTGAGCTTGGGGATATCCTCCATCTGCAGCTCCCTGTCTCCAAGCACAGCATCGACCTCGGCGTAACACTTCTGCATAGCTTCGGGGTGCTTGAGAAGGTTGTAGAACAGGAACATCATGGTACCAGCCGAAGTGTCGTGTCCTGCTACCAAGAAAGTGGCCATCTGGTACCGGATGTTCTCGTCAGTGAACCCCTTGCCCGTCACTGGGTCCTTGGCGTTGAGCATGACGTTGAGAGTATCATCGATATCAGGGCGTGGGTTGGCCTTGCGCTCGGCTACAATGTCGTCGCAGACCTTCCACATGGCGTGAATGTTTTCCATCATGTGCCTCTTGCTGAGGAACGCAAGCGTGTTCTGGATTTCAGGACGACTGGTCCGCTTGCCAGTCTCAATAAGAACATCACCCAGCTGTTTGGCGAATGGGATGAGCTCCTCGGAATAAAAGGCGTTGAAGCGGTGATTGAAGGCGCAAAGACCGATAATATCGAAGGCTAGGCGAGTGAAGTCGTCATGGGTCGAGATGCGATAGTCAGGGCCGAAGCGATCCCATCGGAGGATCATTTGAGAGAGGATATCCGTCATCTTGGGGAACATGGTGCGGACATGCAGTGGGCCAAAGGCTGGCAAAAGGGTTCTGTGGGCAATTCCCCATTCCTGTCAAGTTGTTAGCTGGTATCATCCAAGGTCTAAGCAGAAAGTGACTGACTTCTTCCTCGTTGTATGATGTGAATAGACCGTTCTTGACAAACACTCTGATAGCCTCCTGGGCACCGGCCACCTTCTTCTCGAACCGCTTCTCATCGCAGACCTCATTGATCAGAGCGTGGCTGGACAGGACAACAATTTTTCTCTTGACAAGGTTGAGGGTGAAGATAGGGCCGTAGACATCAGCGAGTCGCCATAATGATCCCATGGAGAACTCGGGGTTGATCTCTCCCAAGTTGCCGGTAAGCCATCTCTCAGGTGGTTGCGGGATTGGTTCTCCTTCTCCGATTTCCTCGAGTGTTGGTGTCGTTGATTTGGATGGCTCTGAATGTGAGGAGCCCGGTGGCTTGGCAGCCCCTTCAACGTGGAAGGGACAAGACATGGTGAGATGTGGACGTCGATCCAATACTGGGAGGTGAGTGTGTTGTTTACCTCTGTATTGTCAGACAGGTGATGGTGCAATGATATTAATTACCACCAACAGAAAAAGAGAGGACAGCAGCTGTTTATAAATACCCCTAATCAACCTGGAACCTCATTCCTTCGCCTTTGTCCACCACCACCATCTTGATACGAAGCTCTTGGGCCGAGGCCAAATCCGGAGGTCGCCATGAAGTCGCACCGATTGGTTATTACGAAGTAACACTGCTAGCATGCTGCCGCACTGGTGAAGATACAGAGCACAAGGCATGAATGCTGGGCAGCCAGGGTTGGTGGAAAGCATGGGCTGAGTAAGGGGGCTGTCTCATCCCTTTAATTGACCCCGTCGTCATCGCTGCTGCAACGCCAGCGAAACCGACAGGCCGAACGCCAGCGGGATTCACATGCAAACAACCACCCGTCCGGATGGAACGTCGGAGCAGAGCGGCCCTCGTAAGGCAGACGACACTTTCTTATACGGGAATTGCATGACGAGGGACTTGTCAGAATGCCTCCGGTTTGTTGTCAGTCTTGCTTCATGAGGTTGCGTTGGCAGGTTGGTCTGGGTGGAGAGTCTCCGCAACTGATGCCGTTGAACCGTTCTCTCCTAACGGCTGTCAACTGAGCTCCTCTTTTTTTCTAAAACTCCCACTTCATCGGATTCCCCATCCAAGTCTCTGTTGTGCCATGGAACTCGAGAATTCGATACGACCACACACCAGCGATTGCTCCCCCCCGTCGCACAGCGGCAGATACCGGCAGATCGACAAAATCGCAACGGTCAGCCAAGGCCAAGGAGACGGAGCTCGATTTCTTTCCGGATCCCGAACACCGCTTGCTTACACAATTGCGCCTCGGCATTTGCGCGCGGCCATACCGGCGATGAGATCACAAAGGCTATGCCCTCGTGGGCCCTATGACTTTGCCTTGTTGACGTTGCATTCCGTGCTCTATCCAAATCTTCGAAAAACACCAACATTCCAGTCGAATTCAGGGTCTTTTGATTCAGACCCTGAACCCACTGCCAAGTCCCCGGGCTGGTCCAAAACGGGCAACCGTGCAGTCTGTTACCGGAATGTCACTCCCATCATCTGATTGGTTGCGCAATGACAGACAGAATGTCACTCCCTCAACTTGATTGGTTCAATGGCTTCGGCAGTTGAGCAGTTAAGGCTGAGAACCTTGATAAACTCGATGCCGAATGGCAGCCAAGAAGAGACCATTGATATTCAGACTTTTTTTTCTGGAGTTGCTGAACTTCTCGAGCATCTTGTCATCAAACAAAACATCAACTTGTTCTTAAATAGCCATTCAATCCCCTTGACTTGTTGTGTCTTTCTTTCAGCAACTCATTCTCTCAATTGTTGTTGTCATCATTCTTACCGCACTTCCACCTCTCCACTCAGGAGAAAGTAACAACCATGTCCACCACAAACCCTAACCCATCAGCCCCCTATCAACCCCCTGACACATCCACCACCACCACCACCACCGAAAAGCCCACCACCACCACCGAAGCCATCACCACCACCTCCATCACCAGCAATGACCCCGAAAAGCAAACCCCTCCCTCCCTCCCACCATGCGCCCCCCCAAAATCCACCTTCCACTCCCTCTCCCTCCTCGACCGCTTCCTAGCCCTCTGGATCTTCCTCGCCATGCTCATCGGCGTCCTTCTCGGCAACTTCGTCCCCAACACCGGGCCCGCCTTGCACAGGGGCACCTTCTTCGACGTCTCCGTCCCCATCGCCGTCGGGCTCTTGGTGATGATGTACCCCATCCTCTGCAAAGTCAAGTACGAGTCCCTGCACAAGGTCTTTCAAGAAAAGGAAGTCTGGGTGCAGCTCGCCTTCAGCATAGTGGTCAACTGGGTGGTGGCGCCGCTCTTCATGCTGGCGCTGTCGTGGGCCTTTTTGCCGGACGAGGAAGGGTTAAGGCAGGGGTTGATCTTGGTTGGTGTGGCGAGGTGTATTGCCATGGTTCTGATTTGGAATAACCTTGTGAGTTTACCCTGAGAAGTGATGGTGTGGAAAACAGGGTATGGCTGACAAGTGAGGAAAAAAAGGCAAATGGGAGTAGCGACTACTGCGCCATCCTGGTGGCGGTCAACTCCCTCCTCCAAATCGTCCTCTTCGCGCCCCTATCGCTCCTGTTCATCAGGGTCTTTGACCCCAACAGCAGCGCGGCCATCACCATCTCCTACAGCACGGTCGCCACCTCGGTCGGCATCTTCCTCGGCATCCCCCTCGCCGCCGCCATCCTCACCCGCTTCGCCCTCCTCTACCTCACCTCCCCGGAGTTTTACAACAAAAAGTTCATCCCCGTCATCTCCCCGCTTTCGCTCATTGGGCTGCTGTACACCATCCTTGTGCTGTTCGCTTCGCAGGGGAAGCAGGTGGTTCACCAGATCGTCTCGGTCGTGCGGGTGTCGGCGCCGCTGGTTGTGTACTTTACCGTCATCTTCTTTGCCACCTTGTGGGCGTGCAGGAGGTTGGGGTACAAGTACGAGTATGGCGTCACGCAGAGTTTTACGGCGGCGAGTAATAACTTTGAGCTGGCGATCGCGGTCGCGGTGGCGGCTTTTGGGGCGGATAGTGACCAGGCTCTGGCGGCGACGGTGGGGCCGTTGATTGAGGTGCCGGTGTTGTTAGGGTTGGTGTATGGGGTTAGGTGGGTGGTGAAGCGGAGGGGGTGGGAGTAATGTGTGGTGGTTGGTGGGCGGTTGGGAAAAGTGTGTTTGTTGTTTTGGGAGTTGGTGTTGATGATGATCAAGTAATTGTGAAAGGACCAAGAAGTCGACCATGTATATAGGAAGGTTGTGAACCAAGATCGAAATGTCGATGGAAAGTCCATACGAATAGCAAAGGATTGTTGACATTGAGAACCTAGGATAAATATCTTGAGTGAGCATCGTTGGTCGACTGGCTGCCACTGCAAGCGAATAGTTACGGTATGCAGTATTCACGACCAACAACTCGGAAGGCTACAATGTCGGTTCAAAACCACCAGTACTCACATCAAGAACAAACCCAACCCAATCTATCCGACCACAAGAGTCACGCGTTGTCCCAGATCCCCCATGCCTTCCTTACCCAAGGTAGATAGGTACCTGCCCACCACATTGCTCCTTCCCCCAACCAGTGGTTTATATATTAGGTCACTTTTACCTCCTTCCAACAGCAGCTCCAAACATCCTTACCAGGGCACCACAACCTGTGGTCAGGTCAAATGGTAAGGATGTGAGGAGCTGCTGCCCCCCGCCGGGGGCTTGCAACCGATAGCCCCCGAGTTCGATTCCGAAGCAAAACCACCGGGTTTTCGCAGCCGACCACCTCCCCTACGATGGAGTTGGCCGGTGAGCTTTTTGCCTTTCTCTTCCAGTCTGCCCTGCCTAGTCCAAATTTGCTTCTTCTTCTTCTTTGCGACTTTTCCTTGACCTTGACAAGTCTACAAAGCTGCTGCTTTCATTATGGGCGACTGGATTCCTTGCCTACCTGTAAATACGACTTTTGATTCATTCTATCACCGGAGTTGACCACATCAGAGTCGAATGTTTGAGGTTATGTCAGTACAGCAACGCCGCCTCTGCAATATACTCTAAAAGAAAGTCGAAGAAAACCAACGTTGTTTTGTCCCAATCATGTATGGGTGGATAATTACCTACCCTCATATCCCCAGAGCAATCACACGAATGGAGAACCTTGGACCGACTTTGATCTAGCAGGTTGGGAGCGGTGGAATTGGTAAAGATGTTGACCTTCCAGGGAGGGTGGCAACCGGTCTCAATCTCTACAGGCAGTGTTGATAATATTGACGAAGACCCAGTCGGAGTCAGTGATGAGACTCCCGAGGGAGAGCACGGAGGTGTTGTATTGGAGTTGTTAGGATACAGCAGAATGGATACTTACCTACCTTAGGTAACCTGTCCCTCAATCTTTTCTCTCAGTGAACCTCCCATGTTAACCCAAGGCATGGAGGCTCGTCTGCAAAGTCCCAGAACAACTACCTAACCCATCTACACATCTTGATGTTATACAGAAATCTACATAGGCAGTCGTCTATTCGGTGCCTAGACAGGTTATACTTCGGTATGGCGTGATAATAAGCCCAGATGATGAGATAGTTTGTGCAACAATAGAGTGAGACATGGCAGGTCTGGGAAGTGGTTCCACAAGCAGTACGCCCCATATAACTATATGTAAAACAAACACGAAGCACACGCCACAACCGATCACCAATGACCACTTTTCTTGTCTGTTGATACCATAACCAAAAAAGGTTTGCGATGATATCCCAAGAACCCACAGATTTGAGCGTCGGAAGTAGAAGAAGAGTCAATGTCATTAAACCACCGCCAATATAGAGCACATGTAGATATCCAATCATCATAATAGTAAAAGACACCTGCGTCAACAAATATCCCAACAGATAATCCCATCACATATATATATATCCAACAAGATTATGCCAAACAACGCCAGAAGCCGTAGCCCCCCACAAGAGCTTGATATTGAAAAGAATTTTGCCTTGAAAATCAAGATAGCAGCAATACGAAGAAGCGCTTATGTCTATCGTGAAATGCTTAATGCCCCAAAGCCAACCCGATCCGAAATACGCCTATGCCCTTCTATGCCCCCACCCCACAACCAGATCCCGTATCCCTTTCCATTCAAATTTTCATTTTTGAACTTTTTCTATCTTTTATTTTAGATTTTGTTTAATGACCGTTGACACCATTGGTGCCGTTGGCACCGTTGGCAGTCTCGGCAACGGCACGCTCGAGAGCCTGGAGGACGTCGTTCTTGAGGTCCTCGGCATCCTCAACACCACAGCTGAGGCGGACGAGGTCGTCAAAGACACCGACGGCCTCACGCTGCTCCTTGGGAATACCGGCGTGGGTCATGCTGCTGGGCACCTCGCACAAGCTTTCGACACCACCGAGGGACTCGGCAAGGGTGAAGATTCTGGTCAGCTGGCAGAAACGCTCAGCCGCGGCGTGACCCCCACGGATGCGGAATGACAGCATGCCGCCACCCATGCCGTTGCGGTGCTGCTTCTTGGCGATGGCGCGATGCGGGTGGGAGTCGAGGCCGGGGTAGTTAACCGCGATAACGTGGGGGCTAGCCTCCAGGGCGTGGCCAACAGCTGTCGCGTTGACAGTGGCCTCGCGGGCGCGCAGGTGCAGAGTCTTGGCTCCGCGGTGGGCAAGCCACGAGTCGAACGCCGAGGGAATGGCGCCGATGGCGTTCTGCAGGAACGAGAGCCGCTTGAAGAGCTCCTCGCTGTTGAAGGCGGCAACACCCATGACAACGTCGCTGTGGCCGTTGATGTACTTGGTGACGCTGTGCACCACAATATCGGCGCCGTGGTCAAGGGGGTTCTGGATATAAGGGCTCAGGAAGGTGTTGTCGACCACAACCATGATGCCGTGCTCGTGGGCAGCAGTCGCGACGGCGCGGATGTCGACGAGACGGAGGGTGGGGTTGCTGGGAGTCTCGATCCATACCAGCTTGGTGGCGGGGGTGATGTGCTCGCGGATGTCGACCTCGATCTCGGGGGTGAAGGTGACCTTGACACCGTGGGCCTTGGCGACCTGGGTGAAGTAACGGTGGGTGCCGCCATAAACGTCCGAGACAGAGATGACGTGCGAGCCAGAGGCCAGCGATTGGAGGATCACGGCAGTTGTGGCACTGCCGGAAGAGAAGGCGAGGGCGTGCTTGGCGTTCTCCAGGGCAGCCACCATGTCCTCAAAGTTCTTGCGGTTAGGGTTGGAGGAGCGGGAGTACTCATACTCGCCAACCGGTTGGCCGACGGCCGTTTGCGCAAAGGTCGTCGAGAGGGAGATGGCGGGGATCACGGCACCACTGTAGGGGGCTGTGGTTAGCGAGGGAGACACATCAGAAAAAAGAGACGTTGACGAGAGAGAACATACGTGCTGGGATCGTGCTCAGAGCCGGCGTGGACGGCTCTGGTGCCAAAGCCCGACGAGGGGGAGGAGGCCCTTGGTGGTGTCGTGATGGTCATCCTGTCGGTCTTGTTGGTTGGGGAGTGTGAGGCTCTGGTGGTGATGATGGGGATGCGTGGGGGCACGTTTAATAGTGGTAGAGGGGTTGGGTGATTTTTATGAAAATCGCGACATCGAGGCTGGGGGCTTAAAATAAAAAACACTGTGGGATTCCGAAACTGAGCCGACCTGGCACACCTTGCTCCAGCTGATGCTCGTTGGAGGGCTGGCTTTGAAATCAGCGAAAAAGAGGTGCCCCTCCTGTTGCCAAGCCGAGACAGTGGAGATCTTGGCAGATCTCGAAGGAGTTGTTCCCTCGAGCTTCCCTGAAAGAAATAGTCGAGAAGTCGCAAAGGCAGGCTAAACAAAGGACTGGCCACGTGAAATCGCGCCATTGAGTGACGCTTACGGAGGACGTGGATATTTCCCTGCAATCATCCATAGGTCACCTTCACAGGACCCGGAATCCAAGGGTCCGCCACGGGAAGCCGCTCCAGCGAAAGAAAACTTCTACCGTGCTTCTGGTCGGATCGGATGATGATGCCACTGCACCCGAAAACCTGGGGATGGAGGGGCACTTTTCTGGAGAGGGCACGGGCCATGGCTTATGCAAGTAACTGCATAATCTCTGCTTATCATTCACACTGCGACTCTGCCATCTCTTCCAGAATTCCCTATATTATTCCAAATTGCTTGCTAATCATCTAGTATCAGGAGGCACATGTATCTATCTTCACACCGAATGTTTCAAGACCGCAAGGGCGTTAATTATGTGCCTGATCGACACAACACAAATCACTCAAGCTGAACTGTTACCAATCAACAACACCATTGTCTAGGTACCTAAACATGAGCTAGGTGGCTGACCACATGATAGAAAGAAATAGTGTCCGCGACTACATCAAAGCTATTGTGACACCGCTCCTCTTACCCAACCTCTTCCTTTACGAGAGTATTCCGAGATTGGATAATCCTCCCGAGGTTTACGTATCGCATTCCATGCTGACCGAGGTCACGGCCCGAGTCTTTTGAGAGTACCTGTGTACTTGTGGAGAGCATGCCGTCTTCCCGTGCCGTCGCATCGGTGCACTTCGGATTCTGCGAGCTAATGCGTATAGGGAAAGAGGCGTTGAACTCCTGCTCATAGGGCTCTAGCTCATTGGGCTCACATATCTCAGCAATATGGGAAGCGCGGCAATGGGAAAAGATGACTTACATTACTATAACATTTTGGCCATCACGATACTCATTGCGCGCGAGAGATAGCTGCTGACTATAGTCATACAAGCAAGGCTTTATCGAACTACATGTACACTAATATAACAGATAAGAGCTTTGCTTATCAACATCACCACCTAGCCACCGTTACCAACAATTTGACCATCACAACAATACTTTAATATCTCTTCATACATTATATCTAAACTCAGCCATTACCCCTGCATAACACCCTCTAATTCTAACCATCTATACACCCAAAACAAAACCCAGGTATCTCAAATCCCAAAACTCCACGCTAATGCCTACATCATAACCATCACCAACCACCACCCTACACCATAACCCCCGCCTCCCCCTTCTCCTTCTCCCCTTTCTCCCCCCCTCCCGTCCGCTTTCTACTCTCCTCCCCCTCCGCCATCACCCACATCCCCGTCACCAACCCCTTCCCCCCCGCACTCACAAAAAGCGCAACCGCGCTCCCCACCCTCTTAAAAATCACCGCCCCCACCAACGTCCCCAAAACCAAGCTCCCCAAAAACGCCAACCTCCTATTCCTCCCCCTGTTTTTCACCCTCATCAAGTCAGGATCAATCACCAAATCCAACCACGCCGCCGTCGCCATCGCCGTCGATATCTCCGTCATCTTCAAGCTCCTACTCACCACCACCTGGCTCCCCGCCGCCGTGGCCAAAAACCCAATCGCCAGCAGCGTCCGGAAGCCCTGGGGCTCCACACCTTTGGTGTGTTGCAGCACGGCGGCGGCAAAGACGAGGCAGGTCTGGACGAGGTTGCAGAGGAGGATGTAGAGCCGGCGGCGGGAGCCGATGAGGTGGCCGAGCTGGCCGGTGACGTAGGCGGCGGCGAGGAAGAAGCCGAGGGCGACGCCGATGTTGGAGGTGACAAACATTTCGCCGTCCATCTCGGGGAGGATGAGGGCCAGGACGAGGAAGACGGTGTTGCCTGTTTGGTTGGAGGCGAAGCAGTGGAAGTCGGGGAAGGAGACTGCGTCTATAACAGGGGGGGGTTAGCAAGGAGGTGAGGAGATGGGGATAGGTGGGGGGAATGGGTTAGGGGAGATAACGTGGGTAAGGTGAGTTTTAAGAGGGGAGGACTAACCTTGTAAACCGATGCAGAAGGTAAGGAGGGTGAGTTGGATCTCGGCAAAGGTGGTGGGTTTGATGTCTTCGTTGAGGTAGTTCCATATTTTGGAGGGGGTGAGGGGGGTTTTTGATGGTGGTTGGTCCTTGGTTGGTGTGTCGACCTCGGCTTCGGTGATGGATGATGAAGACGAGATAGGTTCTTGCTGTCTTTGAGGATTCATTGCTTGTGTTTGTGGTGGTGATGGTTGTTGTTGGTTTTTAGGATCCATTGGCTCGTTATTCGATCCTCTTTCTGGCCCAAGAATGTGCGATACGCAAGGTAGAGAGCAGTGTGTTGTCATTGTAACATCCAATTCCAGGTTGCTCTGTCAAGCAAGATTCAGGTATCTCAAAATGTTTGGTATGTCAAGATCTGCTAGTAGCTTCAACACTTGTCTGGAACAAAGATGATCTTCCAGGTTCCTCAAACAAAACAAGCAGACACCCTCTACTTATCTACTTCCCCCAAAACCGGCTCCCCCGACCAGCTCCCCCGAACCGATCTGTCTAAAAAGCACCAGTGACTCCTTCCCTGATGAACTATCCACCCGTCGCTCGGGAAGGTTACATACTTCTCGGTGCGGGTCCCATCCGCACATACACCATGTGCCGTTCCCGCAAAACTCCACTACCGACAACCGCCCCGGTTCGTCTCTTTTTTAAGGTTCCACAGTTTGGAAAAGTCTGGAACAACAACAACAGATACTTGAGGGTCTTGGTGGTGTGGGGCTCGAGGATTTTACCAGACCCTCCACTTCGTGGAGGGTGAAAAAACCTTAAGACAATGAAAAATTATGAGATAAAACCCCACTAAATTTACTAGCAAACCTATTTATCTATAACCAATACGACCTAACGTAACCTAACGAATATAGGCTTAAAAGGTATAGGAAAAACTAATGATTTTTACGATGTTATAAATCTATAATGTTTTTATTATTATCTAAGTATACGCGATCCCTAACCCTATAAAATTAAACTAATAAACTTATAAATAATAATTAAATTTAATACTATTAATATTTTAACCGGACTTTTTTTCTAAACGCTTTTATAATATTAAAGTAAAGTACTTCCTTAAGTAATTAAGTAAATAAATAAAGGCCTTTATTAAGTAATTAATATTCGGTTTAATAATAATATTATTATTAAAGTATTATTAACTTATTTATTAAAGGACTTAATATTAAACTATTAACTACGATATCGATATTATCTTTTTCTTTTTTATTTTCCAAATTAAATTTAAACCGGGCTTAAAGTTTTTTATTTACTTTTTCCTTAATAAATTTATTAATAAAGTTATATACATTTATTATATCAACGTTATTAAATTAAATTTAGATTTTAAACGCCGGATTATTAATTTTTATATTAATAAAAATATTATTATTAAAGTTTAATAATTAAACTTTAAAAAGTAAATAATTTACTTTATTAATTTAATATTTAAAGACCTTCCTAAACTATCGCTTAATAATATCGATTTTAAAGTCTAGTTAAGTATTATTAAAGATATTATTAAAAGTAATAAATATATAGTTTTTTTTATAGTTTTTTTTATATTTAATAAATTAAACCTTTTATATTAACCGTATTACTTTTAAAATATCTTTCCTAAATACCGGGTCTTCCTACTATTAAATTTATAATTATTATTAAATCTTTTTATTTAAAGACTTAATAAACTTAATTTATTAAGCTTTTATTTTTTTCTACTTCCTTTTACTTTACTTTTTAACTAATACCGTAAGTTTATCTTTAAAAAAACTAATAGTATTACTACCTATAGGGATTTTATAAACCCTCTACCTTATCTTCTTTTTTAAACTTACTTTACGGTTAATATTAATTTATCGTTATTATTATATATAATTAAAGAAAAAAACTACTTTCTATATAATAACTTTTATAAAATAAAAGGCACCTTTAATAAAAAAACTTTATTTATTAAAATAAATATTATAAAGTTTTTTTATTATTATAATAGCTTTTTTAAACCTTTTAAAATTTAATATTAAATTAAAAAATTTAAGTTTTAACTTAAGGTTTCTTTTTTTATAAACTTAATAAAGGACTTTAATATAGTTTATAAGTTCGATCTCGGTTATTTTAAACCTAATAAAAATATTATACGTTATAAAGCTTATATTTAAAATAAACTATATAATAATTAATATTATATAGAAAGTTTAATAATAAAAATAAACCTTAAGGTTTTTAACGAAATTTAAACGATTAAAATTAAAATCTTTACGTTAAATAAATTCCCGGAGAACCTTTTAATAAGCCGCTTTAAAAAAGGAGAAATAAAATAAATCTAAAGGTTATATATAGTATATAGTATATAGCGGAAACCCTTAAATAATAATATCGAATGTCTTTATATATTCGATAATTTCGATATTATAGTATTTATTAAAACTATCGATAATAAATAATCTATAGATTTTCTTAACCCCCCCTTTATTTTTTATATTAATAATTTAATTAAAGTTTTAAATAAATATCTTATTAATATCCTTTAAATATTTATTATAATTAAATTAATTTATAAAGTTTATCTCTATACTTTATTAATTAGTCGATAATTTAAAGTTTTAACGATTAAATATTTTAAATTAATCGAGAGTATAATTAGTATTAAAGAATCTAATAAATAAGGTAGTAAAATAGGTATTACCGGGAAAATTACTTTATAAAAAGTCTTCTATAAAAGAAGTTTTAAAAATAAAATAAATATTTATTTTCTTATTAACGGCGTTAATATAAATAAGTAATATATAAAACTTTTTGTTTATTAGGTTATTAACTTCGGGCTATATTTAAAAAATAAATTAAAAAATAAAATAGAAAAGAAATAGGAAAATAAATAGAAAAATAAATAGAACTATAATATACCTTTCTCTTTTAATTATAAAGCTCTTTTAATATTATTATTTTAATACCTTTATTTTTTACTATATTTATTTAAGTACTAGCTTTATCGATATTCTATTTATTTTATAGTCTTATATTAAACTCTTTAACTTTAGTTTTATACTTATTAAACTATTTATTAATAAAGTTATAATTAAATTTAAATAAATAGTATTTAATATTAATAATTATAAAAATAAATATTTTTAAGTCTTTATTTTCTTATATAAATCGCTTAAACTATATAAAGTTTAATAATTTATCGGGGATATTATAAAATTTATATATTTTATTAGCGGTAAATATTATTATTATAGTGGTAAATAAAAAATAATTATAAAAAATATAAATAATATAAACCTTAAAAGCTTTTTTTTCTTTTATAGTAAAAGACTTAAGTCTTTTTACTAACCAGTTTAACTATTTAATTAAACCTCTCTCCTTAAAGGCTTTACTTTACCGGCCTACGGAAATAAAGGACTTTTTAATTAACCGGGTAATTACCTTTATAGTAAGGCAAAGTTATAGGAGGTAAATACTCTTTAATAATATAAATCTTATATTAAAAAGCTTTACGCCGGCGTTTTTAACTATCGTAAAAACTCCTTTAACGCCGGTTAATTTAAAAGTAATAATAGTTTTATTAATAAGTTTCTACGGCTTTATTAAAAAAGATCGGGGGGTTTTAATAGTACCGGGGTTGCTTAATATTGAGGGGGGGGGGTTAGTAAGTATAGCGTTAATATAGTATATTAAAAACTTTAATTTAAACGTATTTTTTACGGGAAAAAAAATTTAAATAAGTTACAATTAATATAATAATACAGCCTAGTTTAATTTACAGTAAATATAATAGGACTTTATAGGACTATAATAGTATAAAATACGTTAGTTTAAGTGGGAAAAATAGGAGGTTGGTATTTTACGTATACGCATTTGTCTCACAATTTTTCATTATCTTAAGGTTTTTTCACCCTCCACGAAATGGAGGGTCTGGTAAAATCCTCGAGCCCCACACCACCAAGACCCTCAAGTAGAAGTTAGAACACGCTTCATAGGTATCCCATCCCAATTGCGATTCCGGCATACACCAGAGTAACATATCAAATGTATGTATCATTGTGTGATGACCCCCCCCCCCCCCAACCAAGAAAAAACCTTCCGTATACCCCCCCCGACATGACACCCACCTATCCATCCGCCTCCCCCCCCCCCCCCCCATCATAGAAAGTCATAGTGTATGCATGTGACCATCCGCCAAAAAATCCCATCCCATGCCGTCATGGCATTTCTTTCCCGACCGCTCGGGATTCCATCCTTGACTCGTTTTCTCTTTGTTGGTTCTTGCCTTAGCGTGACATCACACATGAACCACACTAGTGTACACTAGCCAAACCTGCCCCTGCCGGCGAGCCGGAACGGCAAAAGTGGGGCGGATATCGGAGCTGCTGTCACCAATGTGGGTCAAGAAAAGCCGGGGCGGCTGTCGGTGCCGATAACCGACCGGCCGGCCGGTGTGGTAAAAATAAAAAAAATAAAAAGGGTTCGGGTTGGTTATGTATGTTAAGGGGGCGAGGTTGTGTGTCAAACAAAGATCAAAAAGAAACTTTTTTGCCGGTGTGTAACAGTAACATCGTGACGTTCAGGTTGGGTTGCCAAGGGGGAAAAGGTTGAGTCTTGTGCATAGTTTCGGTGTGTGTGAGGTTGGGATAAAGGGGGTGATGTGTTGTTTTCTTCCGATGGTTGCCGCCGCCGGTGAAATGGTTACGGTTGGGGGATTTGGAGTGACTGACCGGGTGCGAGATCCGACACCGCCCCGGGTTCGTGCGAGGATTGTGAGATGCTGGAGGATGCAAGATTGGGAGACCGGTGATCTTGGCGGGGGATCTGGGTTGTGCACTTAGGTCTGGCGGTGACTGTTTAGGTATCTCTGGTAGGGACAGTTCCGATGTTTGATAATGGATATGTTCTTCCGAGGGGGATGTATCAGCAGAGGAGAAGGAGAAGCTAGATGGTTGGCATAGGCTCGGCCTGTCTATTGCCGACCTGCTTGACGAGGGTAGGGAAATATTCATTGGGCTGTTTTGTAGATTACTCTCACCAGAGTGTTTCCTGTCCATTGCCTAGTCACATTTTGAGGGCTGTCTTCAAGAAGTCTCGCCCAAGATACTTAGTTGGGTCATGATAGAGCTAGTATCGAATTACCTCCAAAGGAATCCATGGATGTCTGCCTCTTCAGCAGTCCAAGGTGAACTTGTAAATATTAAACTGGACTTTCAATGCAACACACATTAGTCACAACATAGCAAGTCGCTCCTGGTCATAGCAGATGAAGATATAAATCATAGAAGCCTTGAATTCCACGCTTGATATATCCTATCTCAACAACCATACCGTTTGCCTGTTATGTTTTATCCAACCCAAACGCCAAACACCATGCTAAAAGAGAGTCCCATAACCCAATTCATGTCATCCCTTTCCCAAGCCATGCCACCTCTGTCTCCCATCCCCATCCCCATCCCCATCTAATGCCCCCCAACCTGCCCCCTCGGCAAAGGCCTAATCCAACTCACCCCCAAAGCCACCCCCAAATTCACCACCCCAATCACCCAAAACCCCCTCGCATACCCCCTCCCCCCCTCCATAAACCGGAAAACAACCGCAAACACCACCCCCCCCAGATTCCCCCCCGCCCCCGTCAGCCCGCTCAGCATCCCATTCGCAAAAGGATGCACATGCGGCACCAAGCTGAAATTCGCCCCGTTCCCCGCCTCCAAAAAAACAGCCATCACCCCCACCAGCCCAAACATCACCCCCCGCTCCTTCGGGTCCAAAAACCCAATCACCATCAGCAACACCCCCGTCACCACCCCGCAAGCCACAATCCACATCTTCTTCAGCCAAAGAGACCTCCCACAGTAGTTATACAGCACATCCGACACCACCCCCCCCAGAGGCCGCGTGAAAAAGTTTAAAAACCCAAAGATCGCCGCGTAGTTGGACGCGGCCGTTTGTCCCAGCTCCGGGAAGTTCTTGACGTAGTAAGACGCCAGAACGGCGTTGATCGCCAGCTCGGATCCAAACGAGCACGAGTACGTCAAGACATGAAAAATTGTCTGCGGGGAGCGCGCGACGAGGAGGGCTTCTTTCAGGGTGGGGGTTTGCACAATCTCCCCCTGGGCCGTCTGGATCATCTCTGTCTTTGAAAGCTGCGCCTCGTGGTCAAAGGTGGCGGAGATGCCGCTGCGTTCGATTTTCAGGTCGATTTTCTCGTCGTTGCTACTGTCTGGTGGGGTAGAGGGGAGACGGTCGGTGATGTTACCGGGGATGTCAACAATCGCATCGTCAATCCCATGAGCGTGGAGGTTCTCCTTTGCTTGGAGGTGCCGGTCGGCCCATTTCCCCGTGGGGGTGTCGGGGCAGAGGAGGAGGAGGGCGGTTCCAGTCGCGATGACCATTACCAAGGGGATGATGAATGTCAGCCGCCAGGACTGGCCCGGGGAGCGGCCGCTGGCGACAAAGGCGTCGTATACGGCAGGCATGATGAAGTAGGTGATGCCGCCTCCGGCGTTGCCGAAGCCGCCGGTCAGGGCGTTGGCTGTGCCGACTACGTTCTTGTCGAAGAAGCCGGTTGACCAGACTTGGCAGGGGACGAAGGAGCCGCCGAGGATGCCGATGAAGAAGCGGGAGACGTAGAGGCCGTTGATGTTTTGGACTAGAGGGGCCAGGCCGAGGGGGATGGCGCCGACGAGGAGAAGGCCGCCAAAGACTTTGCGGGGACCGAATTGGTCACATAATGGGCCGGCGATGACTCTGACGAGGAGGGTGGCCAGGAGAGAGACGATGTTGCTGTTGGCTATCTCAGCCGGTGAGAGTTTGAGGTCATTTTTGATGGTATGTGTGAGCTGTAGACGACATGTGTTAGACTTTTGTGCCTCGATTGATGCTGTTAGAAAGCTGACATCATACCAATGGTGGGAATGTATACCAAGCCCAGAATGCAATCATGAATCCAAACCAAGAGAAAAAGAATACTCGGCCGTAGACATTGACGGGGTTAAAGAAAGGAATCGCCCGCGCCTTTCGGTTAACGGGGTTAACCTCAGGGGCAGCGTAAAGGTGAGCGAGTTTGAGGCCCATGTTTCAAACTAGCCCTTCTGCTGTAGATGAACCGGTGCTTTCTAAGCCAGGAACTAGTCTGAGATGAGGCAGGCCAAGGTCTGATCTTATACCTGTGAGCATCACTCACCATCTTTGACGGATATATATTTTCCACACGCAATAACCACGACAACTCCCGGCTCACTCCCGAATTCTCTCATATCGCACTCATATCACTGCCGACAAACACAATGACGTTTCCACGGACTCGATCCGGAAACGCATCTCTAGGAGCTTCAGCACATTGAAACCCACGGGTAGGTGTGCTTTCCCCCAGATCTAGAACTTGGATAAACCCCCAAACAGGAGCCGTGCCACACCGCAGATCTTGATAACAAGTCCAACGGGCCCTCTGAGTGGCCGGATATGCATGTCAAGAAAAAGCCAGCCTCAAGCTCGGAGATGCAAGTACCGTCCCTACGGTGGTAATCAATCCCCATATATCGCAACAGTTCCCGCTGTTCAAGCTTTTGTGGAGTCTGGATTGTTCTCCACCGGGCATACCGTCGACAAACCAGTATGACATCTCCTGCTTCTCCTGTTTCTCCGTCCTCTCCCATATTTTCTTCGTTTTTCTTCGATCTTTTTCCTCGAGTTGACTTCTCAGGACCTCGCCCATATCCTCCCTCCCGACGGACCAAGAATCTCAACATAGTTGCCGTCCTTATCATCGACAGCCAAGAACCCCAAGAAAGCCTACATTGGTTATGACTTCATGAGGCTTGAACCAACATTGCTCACTACTTTGACGATTGCAATTGTAAAGATTTGATTGGAGCGATCGGGATGTGTGGGTTATCTCTGCTCCTGCAGCTTCTCAATGGGGACGAAGATAAGGGCGTTCCTGGTCCAAGGCAACCTCTCGGAGCTCGCGCGCGGCAATGGGAGCACACCCGCTTGCCATCTCCGCGGGCTGCGGCTGGAGAAGTCGTTAGATAAGGATTTTATGGGGAAGCTGATTGCGTCGTTCGAGGTTTGCGGTTGAAAATGGAACGTCAGGGGGGGGCCGTGCCAAGGACACCAAGTTCGGGCCGCCCCCACGTCCCCCACCTCACTATCCCGTCTTCATGTCTCGCAGCGGAAAATCATTTATTCGAGCCCCTGAATTCAACGACATCTGCCAAGATTGTTTTGTCTTTTCCTTTTTGAGAACATAGGACTCTGGTGAACATCAGCACCTCGAGATGGATCACCAGGGGTGAGGTAGGGATTAAACTTACATTCTATATGTGTTCGTTCCACCAAGCTGTCGTTCATCATTTTCTCTTCTTTACTGGTCATCCTCATCATCAAAATCCAGTCCCTCAAAAATATCGAGGTAGTACTCCAGCCCGTCTTTGACGAAGGCGGCAAAGTCCCAAGGGTCAGGCGATATCATCTCCATCGGGCCATTCCAGAGGTACATATCTGCCGCCACGGATTGGTTGTCAGCAGCGGTGTGAACTTGCACCGGAACACACTTGTGCGTCTCTCCTTCTGCTTCCAAATTGTCCAGCTTTCGGCGTTGGGAGGTGCTCTCGAGGGTGAGCAGGTAACCGTCAATGGAGGCTTCCGGGTCCGCGGATGCAATGGCGGCGGGCTGCAGTGCATAACCACTACCGCGGAATATTGATGGTCGCTCATAGCCCTTGACAGTGGCTGGTTGCAACATGGGACGAATTTTTGCGACGTTGGACGTGGCTTCGTTTGGCTCTCGGAAGATCATGGCAAGCAACTCGGGCGCACACAAGATGCCGTAGACAAACAGGGGTCTTGGAGTGTCCGTCATGGTGAATTGGCAAGGTGACTTGGCGTGTGGTGAGTGTGGGAGGAGTTGATTGTGGATGCTGTTGTTGGGATGGTTGTAACGGCGAAGAGGATGAAGGTACGAATGCCTTGACCTTATCAATAGGCAACCATGGTGAGTCAAACTGTTCTCTCCATCACGCGACAGCCAAAGGCAGGCAGAACTTTCCTATCGAAACTTTATTTTCGATTTCTCAATTTTTGCCCAACTTTTGCACAAAACATGCGCAGTCAGTTTTCCCCCCCAACAAAACTTCTTCTATTCTTGCCAATTCATACCCACAGGACCTTTACGATTTTCTTGAAGAGCTTGGGTCATCCTCTACATATTGCGAATAAACGTTTGCACAGCGAATAAGAGGATACATCACGAACAAAGTGATGATGGAATATGACTATAAGCGAGGACAGGGGACGATGGACAGAGACGACGGACAGAGACGACGGACAGAGACGACGGACAGAGACGACGGACAGAGACGACGGACAGAGACGACGGACAGAGACGACGGACAGAGACGATGGACAGAGACGACGGACAGAGACGACGGACAGAGACGACGGACAGAGACGATGGACCGAGACGACGGACAGAGACGATGGACCGAGACGACGGACAGAGACGATGGACCGAGACGACGGACAGAGACGACGGACGGTAACGGGTGAAGGATGATGGTGGACAATAATAGACGGAGGGGTCTAGATGTGAAACATGGCGATAATGGGCTCGACGCATCAGACAACCAACATGTCAAAGGCACGACACCAACACAAAATACCAAATCGACCCGAGGACAAGCAGTGGACAACAGAATCTATTATACTAACTGCAGATACGTCTCTGCGTTGGCCCTGCTGCACTTGTAACTGGTTACCAAGCGACACCACGAGGAGGTGCAGAGTCCGACTTCGCCGCTCGTGCTGGGGGGACGCTGGGTGAAACTTCACCGATGACAAGCCAAAAAAGAAACCAAAACAAAACAACGCTGGGGGGGTATCTATCTGGGGGCAGAAGAGCAAAACGCCAACAGAAAACAACAAAAACAAGAAATCTAAACGCTGAGGGGTATCTATCTGGGGAAAAAGCAAAACGCCAACCAAGAAAGACAAGAAACAACGCTCATGGGTATCCGTACCAGACAAGAACAAAACTCCAACCCAAGAAATCCATCACGCAAAAACGAACGCCAACCACAATCAGAAACCAACCCAAACAACCATCATGACATCATACCGAAAAAAACGAATGCCTCCACCATCGCCAAACCCACCAACCAAAGAAAGAAATCCATCGCAACCATCAACAAAAGAAAGACATGTACACCCCATTACTCCTCTTCAACCTCCTCAACCTCCTCATCCACCTCAACGATCGTTTCGAGTGTCGGGCAGAACTTGCGCTCTGCCTGGCGCTTGAGGTGACGACGACGGCGTCGCCGCAACTTCTTCTTCTCCGAAAGATCTATAGGCGGTATTAACACGTATGTCTTTGGGAGAGTGGGAGGGGGAGGAGGTGGAGGAGGTGCCACAAAGGCAGGATTGGCCACCACCCCGAAGAGCCCTCCCTCTTCGGAGCCTGCCAGGACCCACGGCAAAGGCAGCACCCTGCTGCTGGAACCAGGGCGGCGAAAAGACATTGTTGCAAAAAAAAAAAGAAAAAAACACCAAGAAAAAAAAGAGAGAGAAGAGAGACCGTGTGTGAGCGATGCTGTGGCGTTAACAGCACCGCGAGCGAAGGAAGAAAAATGGCCAGCAAACGGGGAAAAAAGAGAGAGCGAGAGAACCAGACCGTGTGTGAGCGATGGTGTGATGTTGACAGCACCGCGAGCGAATGAAAACGAGAAAAGAAAGGTGGCCGGCAAATGAGAAAAAAAAAGAGGGAATCGACGCGCGGGAACGCGTCAATCCGCGAGAGAACAGAAGAATGCTCAGCGAGCAAGCGAAAGTCCGGATCCAAAAAGTCCAGAAGCGAAAGTCCAGAGCCAGCAGTCCAGAAGCGAATGTCCAGCAGTTGTCCAACAAGAAAGTCCAAGCGAGCGTACCTTTGCTGTTGTCCAAGTTGCCTGTGTGCTGTTTGGGGAAAAGAAGAAAAAGATTCTGCCAGAATCTTGGGAGGACCGGTTTCCTAAATACCCGTCGAAAAGCCACAGCGGGGCCATGCAAAATCACACGACCGCGACTGTGGGTCAGGCAGGAAGCCGCTGACGACCTGGACGAGTTGCGGATGAAGGTCACTTTCGAGAGGGGTGAGGTGGTGTGTTGAGGATGGAAAGGGCTTGGGCAAAGGCAGAAAACTCGGGGAGATAGGGCCGGTGCTGGTGATTCCAGAAATCAACTTTTGAAAAGGTTTATTGGTGTTGCGGGCTGTCTGTTCTGGTTGAGAGGGTCGAGATCGCAAAGTATATGGGGGTGTTGATAAAAGAAAAGGACTTTTGGTGGAGCTGGTAGGACTCTGGGGGTGCACTTTGCACACGCACAGGACGAGAGCCCACGCCCTGGTGGGGAGGCCCTGAGAAGAGCAGATGAGAATCCCGTCTTGTTCAGGAAATTCCTCGAGAGCGATGGCAGTTGCGGTCGTGTATTTTGCATCAAACGGTAGCGCGGGAAACAAGGAATCCAACGGCGCTTTTGCCGTAACCGTTCGCCTTGATGCGCGGAATCCGCGGGTGGAAAAGGGTAAGACGTCTTGATACTGGGCTGGGCAGGCTCGCTCGCTGAGCTTGACGTGCTGTGGGTCATCAGCCTGGAGATGATGGAGGTGATGGACGAACACTGTGTGGGGAGCATCAGCTGGCAGCAGCTCGGGATGAAGAAACACTCATGACCGACATCCAAACTTTGGGCACGAGGTTTGTTGGGCGCCTTTGAATGTTGGCATGGCGGACCGGGTGCGGTACCCGAGGAAGATCTCCAGGCCCCAGCCAACGGCCAAGACATGCCAACATATTGAACATTACATTATGTGGGCAGCTCAAGGTAACTCAACTGTCAATCTATCTTTATGCTTGTAAAAACATGTCCATTCACTGCATGTAAGCAATTACTCGAACCATCGTCTTGCGCCACCCAAACTGAGTATCAATTTGTTGCTTTTCCTGCTCTCCCACGTACAGTTATCTTCTACAAAGACAGCCGCGCCAGTTTCTCATAAGTCTGAACAAGATATGTAAGCCCAGAAGGAGAGAAAGTGTCTCGTAGAACTTGATACCACGGACATTGCGCGAGGGCCCACAGTCCTAGATGGGATGGGATAACATCAGACGAACTGGTGCATTGTTTCTAGGAACCAGACCCGTCGACATTGCCGCAGCATGGATTACAATCATGGATATTATGGGGGCTGGTGCTTCCCCGTAAGGTAGTTCGCAGCCAAGTAACATCTCATTTCCTCTACACCTAGCAGTCACGACACACTTCTCTGCTGGCTTTCTGGGCGGTCGGAGCACCTCTCAGAGACCCAGCAGCAATGTCAGCGCAATAACAGGACTCAAAATACCATTGGTCATCTATAGAATCTGGCAACAGAGAGTATTAGGAAGTGTACTGGCCCATGGGATGCCTACTTGATTCTTCGAGTGTAGTAGACTAAGTCTTGCTTAGCTAAATCAAAGAAATGACCCAACCTCGTGAAACTATGTCGCTATTATAATAAACTAGAAATAATCAACATGAATACTCAATAGGATTGCGCTGAGTCTCCCTGCTAAGTTATCGTAGATGATGAAGTCCCCGAGGTGCTGTGATGTTCATACATTTCGAGACTTGACGTTGAAATCCATTGGCCCCACATTTCGGCCAGCCCCACCCTGTCATCCAGATTCACCAAGCGCAAGAGCGCAGCGATAAGCTGATAAGAAAGTTAGCTTGGCCAAAATAATTTCACGGCTATCCAAAAGTTAGCACCACCATCACCAACCTTTTGACGACATCACCATCAAAATGCTTCGCACAGTGTAAGCACCTCCAATTCGATCATGGAAGCTGTCGCATAACATGGCTAATCATCTTTCAATCCAGAAAGCCCAAAACCGCTCGCTCCAAGCGTGCCCTCGAGAAGCGGGCGCCAAAAGCCGTCGAGAACCCCAAGAAGGCCCTCTTCCTGAGGGGTACCTCCTGCAGTCAAATCGTACGTCGATACCAACCGCGACACAATTGAACGAACATATGCTAAGAAGGAATCCTTATACAGACACAAGATGCGCTAGGCGATCTTTATGCGCTGAGGCAAGTGCATGCCAAGCGCTTCCAGAAGAAGAACCTGATCCATCCTTTCGAAGACGCCAGCTCGCTCGCTTTCTTCTCCGAGAAGAACGACTGCAGTCTTTTGCTATTTGGCAGCTCCAACAAGAAGCGCCCACACACCATCACCCTTGCGCGCACCTTTGACTACAAGATTCTGGACATGCTTGAGCTCTGCCTCGATGGCGAGTCCTTCCGCAGCATCTCCCAGTTCAAAACCCAGAAGGTGCCAGTGGGAACCAGGCCATTGATGGTGTTTGCGGGGACAGCATTGTATGTTTTACCTTTGACACCTATCCCTATCTAGTTTACACACTTGCTAACTTATTCTCTAGCGAGTCTCCCGTACCAAATGGCTTCACCATGGCCAAGTCCATGCTGATCGACTTCTTCCGCGGCGAGACATCCGACAAGATTGACGTCGAGGGTCTCCGTTTCGTCGTAGTTGTCACCGCCGATGAGCCCACCACCGCCGAGAGCTCCGACGACCCCTCCTCCAAGGCCGTCCTCCGCCTCCGCATCTACACCATCCAGACCAAGCGTTCCGGCCAGAAGCTTCCCCGCGTCGAGTTGGAGGAACACGGTCCCCGCATCGACTTCCGCATCGGCAGAATCCAAGAACCTGATGAGGCTATGCTCAAGGAGGCGATGCGCAAGGCCAAGACCAACGAGGAGCGCACCAAGAAGAACATCACCACCGACATCATGGGTGACAAGCTCGGCAGAATCCACATGGGCAAGCTGGATCTCAGCCAGCTCCAGACGAGAAAGATGAAGGGTCTCAAGCGCGAACGGGATGTCCTCGACGAAGCGGAGACGGTAGTAGAGGACGCGCCCAAGCGCAAGAAACAAGCCGATATTTAAGCTGTTGGGGTGGTTCTTTTGAGCATCTTATATACCTTTTGCGGGCGTTTATTTATTTTTATTTTGGCTGTGTTGTTATGTGGGATTGTCTTTTGGGGGGAACTTCAAAATATGTAGCACAAGGAACGGGGGCAAATGGCGTAATGAATTATCTGTTTTTTTGTGTGATTCATTCATAGACAACCAACCACTTTGGAAGAAAGTTGCTGTCTACCTTTTTGTTTAACATGCGGGGGAAAAAATACATTGCAATCCATGTCCTGTGTCTCCAAAAATACCTCTTGCCTGTTTGTTGACCAGGCTGGGGGCCCCCTTTTGGGGGGGGGGGCTTTGTTCCTCCTCTTTCTTCCTTTTTGATTTATATATAGTACATCCTCCGAGAAGTATGCCATAATTCCAAAGACTTTCCTCTGCCAAATATACCAACTCTTGAGGGATGAGTCAGTTTCAAGTGGCTATGTTGATCCCCCCCCTCTTCTTGTCTCCAATATCGTACGTACTCATTCCACCCAACCTTCTTGGACTGAATAAGTCATGACAGGCTGAGACCTGTAGGATCGATATCCTTTCCTCCCAGTATTTCCCCAGCTTCGAGACCATCACGACGATGTCCATTCCCTCTCAATAAGCCTTCCAACACCAAATCCTTTCCTCCCATGTTGACCACCACCTCCCTATTCCAAACCTTACACTCCCATGGCGATAGTTTAAACCCCTCCTTCAAATCACCAAGCACCCAACCTCCACCCCCCCCTTTTACATCCATGATTGTCACCTCATCCCCCTCGCCCCAGCCATCATAGCCGCATACTCCGGCACCGTCGGAATGCTATTCACCGCACTGGACATCTGGCTCAGCAGCTCAATATGACCAAAATAATCCCCCTGCTCCCTCCCCTGCTCCGCCAGCGCCCTCTCCTCGGCAAACCAATCACTCCCCCAAATCTCTGGCGGTATCGGCATCCCTCCTTGTCCATTCCCATTCCCATTCACCCCATTCTGACCACCATCCCGCCCAGGCTCATAAAGCGCAATCCTCATCGCCCACTCCAAATGAGGCCACCACTTCCTGTACGCGTCCGGCCCGAAGAAATCGCTGTTAAAAAGCGACACCACCCCCAGCACCTCCCTCCTCGCCATCCCCTGCAGCCACCACACCCCATCCAGCGACTTCAGCAGCGCAAAAAAACACGCCAAGATCGCCAGCGCCCTCGGCCGGCGCTCCTCGAGCAGCTCAATGAACCGCTTCGAGACCGTGGCCGGAAAGGCCAAGGGGGCGCCCTTGTGCGGGATCTTGTGCGCCCAGTTCAGCACCGCCACCGCGTGCTGGTAGGCCTGTCTGGTGGCCGAGATGTGATCGGCGCTGTTGGGGGGTGGTAACGGGCGGGAGGTGAGCGGTACCCTGGCGTCGAAGCTGGTGGGGGGGTTGTTTAGTTCTTCCTCTAGGCCTTCGAGTAAATGGCCGAAAAAGGTTTCGGGGCCGGTGCGAAAGTCTAGCTGGAGGGCGGCTTGGGAGTTGATTACTTGGGTGACTACGGGGGACACGCGGAGGTACTGCCAGGAGGCGGCGGTGATGGCTTTGACGCCCTGGAAGGAGTGGAACCAGGTGAAGGGGATGGCGTAGCAGCCTGGTTGTTGGTGGGGGCGGGGTTTGGTTGGGTCTGAGGAGGAGGAGGAGGAGGTGGTGGAGGAGGAGCTTATGCTTAGGCCTTCGTCTTTCATGAACACGCGAGTGGCGGTGGATTGGAAGGCTATTAGGGCTGCGGTGAGGAAGAGGGCTTCGGCGTTGGTGTGGTTTATGCCCTGGTTGAGGGTGGCAGAGTATTCTTCTAGGGAGGCGGCCATGTAGGCGTGGGAGGCGCGGACGATTTCTTTGTCGTTGGGGTTGATGCTTCGGAGGTGGAGGGCGGCGACGGCGAGGATGGAGTCTGCTAGGTGTTGGGAGCCGGAGAAGGCGAGGTTGGGGACGGTTATTTTCCATATGTCTTCTGTTACCGGCGCGGTGAAGGTGAAGGTTTTGCAGGTCATGACTGTGTAGTGGTGCATGAGCTTGAGTTCGAGGAGTCGGTGGCCGGGGGCGGTGGTGGTGGACATGGGAGGAGGGGGGAGGGATCGGGTGAGCGGAGCGGACCCGGTAAGGGAGAGGGAGCCGGCGGAGGGGACGATGGGGGAGCCGAAGTTGACGGTCGTCGCGGGGGTGGAGGGTGTTTGGGATGCGGCGGCGGCGGCGGCTTGGAGGTCAGCGAGGACTTCGGGGTGCTCAAAGTCGCAAGGGACGCCGTGCTTCACGCAGTTGCCGCATCGCGGGTGGACTTCATCGCACTGATCGCAATTCCAATGTTAGTATTGACTTGTGAATAGGATTCGTCCCTATAAAATGTCCAGAGGCGCATACACACCTTGATCTTCCTCGCTTTGCAGCGACGACAGCCAGCCCGCGACTTCTTGTGCGACCGGCGCGGGGGCATGATAGCTGAAGGTCGGATCTGGGGGACCTGATGTCTTTGGGGCGTGATGTCTCGGTTCCAGTTGCTGGCTACATACGGCCCTGATGTCGCGGCGCGCGCAGCTGCCCGTATTCCATACTAATCGTACCAGAAACCCAGGATGTATTACCGCGGCTCGAGAAGAATTCGACAATGATTTGATCCTGTGGCAAAAAATCGGTAGAGATGGTGTTGAGCCCGTCCCGTTCAAGGGATGTGTTGTTCAGAATAATACCAGCTCGAGTCCGGGCCCCGGGGCGTACAACGAAGCCGAGCACCGCTAGAGCTGACAGGATCCGACAGTGCTCTTAGCGCCTGGGCGCTCGCTGGAAAGAGTGCGCCAGTGTCTAAATCCGGCAACAGCGCTTAGGTAATCGGCCTTTATCTCAACGGGGCAAACCAACCCAAGCCCACGTCATTGGGATCAAAGATGGGAAGTTGGGATTGGTAACCAGATCAAGGTCAAAGACGGTTTGTTTTCTTTCCATTTGATTCATTTGGCCCGCGACCGATCCCATGTTTGTATTTCTCTACAGTGCATGGACAGAGTGAAGAAAGAAACCCTAACCCGCAGTCTTGGCATTTACCCCTGAGCCCCTGAATGACAACGCCAGTGTCAATGAAGCAATGATGAGATGATCAATGAGCAAACAGACCTGAAAAAATTAACTGTCTAACTAACAGTTTTTTTCTAGAGAGTTATTGGTATATGAGTATATTATGAGGAACTGATGAACAGCAAGCATGATCATGCCCAAATTGACCCAGCCCCCGTCACCCTGCACAAGTTTATGGTTTCTGCCCATGGAGTTCAAGGCCTCGGGTTTGATTAGACTCTGTGTGCAAGTACGGAATACTGTTTCAATAAGAGATCATAAAGGTTCCAAAGCTGGGATGTTTGGTGAAGTAGTCCTCTGATGTCTAAACAGCACAAGTTACAGCTCCGTAGCGCACCCAACGCTTGTCCAAATTACTGACACAATTGAATGTTGATGTCGGAAGCTACAAGGGTGCCTATGTAGTCTCATAAACCTTACATCTCGGACCAAAATTTAAACTAAGCAATGCCGCCGAGACCATTCAGTCCAAACTTGCAAACCGAGGCAGTGGGGTTCAGCCAGCAGAGACAATGGCATGCACGGAGTGAGGAGTACAATATAACACTATTCAGAATACATGCACCGCGACAATGCACCGGTTTGGTCGAAGCTACCTACAGACCAGTCCGTCATCAATAATGAAAAGACCATAGATGCAAATACCTACTTGACGTCTACTGACTTTCATAGAGCCACATCATTATAGGTGCCTGGGGATTCAACATTCACAAACTATCTTAGCTTCATCCTAACAATAATCCAGACGCACGTGGACGCGCTCGATATTTCTCTCTCCACCGCGTGCTCGCGGATCATGAAATTGATTTCTTGAAAAAGAGGACGTCCACGCGCTGGAGTTCTTATATCTTTCTCGTGCTCGCCGTTTATTAACTTGAATTTGTAAGAAGAAGGACTTCTCTACGCAAACTATACTTTAAGTCAAGTTAACTGTAAAGTGTATTTATTGTCTTTAAGTATACACTGTTTACTTGTCTCACGAATGGTATCTTATCTACACTTTCGATTTATCCTCCATTTATTTGCTTATCCTTCAAGACTTTGTAGAACTGCTAGCGTCTGAAGAGTCACTTAAGATAGGGTGCTTTTCATACATCTCTAAACTCCCTCTTGCGCTTCGAGCTTGGGGTGTAGAACAAGTATTACTCTAGTTCATCATTGTATAAACTAAACCGAAAGCTTTATCGCCGTTATTTCGTACTCGAAGAGAGAGCTGACAAATGAAGAGAATGAATATATGCAAACACTGTGATATAGACTCCTTCTAAGTTACGTATATAAGTAAAGAATAGCAAAGGTAGGGAGATATCATACATCGACAGCAAGTACATGATGCTATATGATAGAGACCTGCTGTTCTATCTTTATGTCTCGATATTGTTTCGATATCTCCATGTAAACAAACACCAAGGTATAAATATCGGGCCTCTATGGATGACCTGTCCTGACTTTGTTGACAACAAACGTCAAATCGTGCGTTCCTTCCTCGGACGCGCGAGCGAGCCAGCCGGATCAAGATTCCGTCGCCTTCTGGCGTGGAGACGACCTCATTCCCACCGGCGAGCAGACCAGGAGGGCGGGCACGCGTGCGCGTCGAAACAAAGAGCCCACCGCGAGCACCTGCCAAATCAAATCACCTCACAATTCATCTGAAAAATCCGATCTTTTTACTCTCGGCAGGAAAGCTTGCGGACCCTGACCGCTGCCTTCCGTGGTTGCTCCCAGTCCCAGTATTTAACCACCTCCCCAATTTCTCCCAAGCCTCCCAACTCTCTCCCAAACCACCAACATCCGGGAGTCAACCAGCCCTCGAGTTCGCGCGCGAGACCTCCTCGCGCCCACGCCCCCCAGTGCTTCCACCCAGGACACCATCACCACCGCGCGGACGCGCAAAGAACCACACCAGCCGACCAAGTCGGCCATTGGGACACCCAAGACCCTTGGGTATCACCATGGACGAAGAGGGCGAGCACGCGAGGTAAGCATTGACTTGACACCCCATCTCCATCTTCACTCTTCACACACACACACACACGCACGCTGCCCCAGCTCAACTCACACTTCCCCTTCCCAATCCGCTTCCGATCCATGGGTACCTCATCACTCAAACCCCTTCCCAATCCTCGGGCACTTCATCACCCAATTCACTGAGCCCGGGAGTCGGGAATCGCAGCGTAAGGCCAGTGTCGTTACAGCGTAGACATCATTGTCCTCATCATTCTCCTGAATTCACTATCTCCCCAGGAGCTTGGGCCACCAGGCGCGAGCTCTAGTTCACTCGATTCTTGGCGCAGCTTGCCCCAACGGGCTAGCGGGCGCCGAGGCTTGGCGGAGCACATGACGACGCGTTTGGGAACGATCTCAACGCGTTTTCACAATGCCATATCCGCCCATCCTCACACAAGCACTCGGTGTGATTCGAGCCATTCCCGCCATCTTCACCCGCCCCCGGGGGGGGGGGGGGGGGGGGGGGGCCGCGGGCCGCCGGGGGGGGGGGCGGGCGCGCGGGGCGC